>NW_010588935.1:45600-109410 GCF_000705375.1 Tinamus guttatus | reverse complement strand
ACCTACTGGAGTTGGTCTGTCTTTGTAGTTGTATTTCCTCTCATGCCTGTCATAGGGGTCTGACTCACAGGAGGTAGGTGTGGGGCATTCTATGTGCAAAGAAGGCAAATAAAAAGCCTATTGTTCTGATTTCCAATTAAAAAAATGACAAGTAAAGGCTAACAAAGCATGTTAAATTCGGAATGGTATATTGTTACAAGCAGTGCTGTGGTGGAGGAGGAAACAGCATTTACCTTGCATATGACTTGAGCTCACTTGAGCATGTATCGAGAGATAGAAATGCCTGCTTCTTTAAAGCATTTGTCTTGAATTAACCCTTCGTATTGATAATGGTCGGTGTTTCTTTCTCCTGATCTGCGAGTGGGGTATTTAAAGGAAAAATCTGATTATGGAAGTTCTTATGCTGTTAATGATAAGTTTTCCTTTTTTGGTGGCGCCTAGCAAGTACTTACGAGAGCCCCTGTGACACAAGAGGTTGTTTGCAACTTTAATACATAAAAAGATGTGTGTGCTGTAAGTTATAATACAGTTAGCTCATACTCCCAGTGTGTAGAAAATGAACATCAGCTGCTTTAAACTTAGTTTAAAGCTTCCTGGCAGTGTTCCAGGTTCTGATATGGAAGGTCTTTCTCCTTTGCTGTTAATACTCATGTTTGTTCTCCCTCCCTCTCCACTTCTTTCTCTTTTTGCAGGCAAAGGCAGCTCAAGCATCTCATCCGACGTGAGTTCAAGTACAGATCACACACCCACCAAAGCGCAGAAGAATGCAGCTACCAGCGAAGGTAGGCATATGGTATTCATTACGAAGGCCTCCCAGCATAATGCTAGCTCTTTCCAGAAAAGGAACCCCTCCTCCTTGTTTCTTCTGTGTACAGCATCATTGGCATACTAGAAATAGAGAAATAATTTTTTTCTCTGTGGATTTTTCACTTTTACCTGTGCACTATTTCTTCTCAGCTTGTGACCAAGAGTCGAAGTGTTTAAGGCAATTCTGCAAAATACAAAGTAGGGTCCTGAATCATTTGCATGTGACTTTTTTCATCAGAGGTTTTGATTCTTAAGATTGAATGTAATCTGATTTTAAACTTATTCATGAAGGGTATATTAAATGGACACTTTTTGGCATCAGTTGTATGTAAACCTCAACCTCATGTGTTCATACTATGAACACTATGAAAATGTGAGTTGTTTGTATGGAAACTTGTGCCAAGTTTCCAGAAGTGCAGCTATGGATGTGAAGAGCTGACAAGGATTTAATTAGATTGATGCATCTCACCTGCAGTTACTAGACTATGTGATCATCTGAGACTAGATGTGTAATGTCTGAGGGAAAGAAGTTGTGTGTGTCAGTATTAATATACTGTTGTATTCACTGGCCAATGAACAGAGAAGTGCTGCTCCTTCCCTGCTGCCTGATTATATGTGAGTAGGTGTGTTCTGTTAAATGAAAATATATTGGCCTTGGTTTTTACAGCAGTGTCTTCGAAGGCTGAGAGGAAATGATTAAATTTAGTAGTGGGTAATTTAATGATGTAAGCTGAAATATTTTTATTTTTTCTTAATGGTGCATTTATGCCTTAATGGTGCATTTCTGCACAACTCAGTCATAAGACATCATTTGTACTTGGTCATTAGCAAATAATGATTCTGATTTCTTAGACTTTAGTCATGACAAATAAAATTACAAGCTCTCGTTGTTCTTGATCAGGCTTTATTTCTTATAGATTGAAGAAACCATAGGGTTTGAATTGTTATAGTTTGGCAAGTCTGGTTATGACCATGGAATCTGTGCAGTAAAAACAGCTTATATATCTAATAAATGACATCATAAATCACGAGAGTTTATTGTTATACATAATCCCATATCATAAAGGAAGAACTGGCACCAGTGAATCAAGAGAAGTTCTGGATTAGAATCTCTGCTTTTTAGTCTGAACAACAAATTTAACGGTAGATGAATAAATGGTTAACCAAGTTAAGATGAATAGTAGACTTCATTTTTCTTTAAGTCGTAGATGAAAACATTTTAAGGTACCTGAAGGGGATGAATTGCCAAGAGAAGAAGTAAATTTAGGAAATGTATAAAAGAATCTTAATTCCTTTGTGTGACAGCCAGGAGTAAAGCAGAGGAGCAGTGGAAACTCTGAAGTCAGTATTTGACAATAGCTTGAAGTTTCTGTTTTTCCTCAATCTGTAGAGCACAGTTTTTTTATTTTCAAATCAGATAATGCAAAATAATTATTAGTCTCTTGGATTTATGTTCTTAATCTAGTCCATTGCAGAGCCAGTGAATACCAGTGTTGACCTTGACATCTTCAGCACTGGTGTGCAGCTGACTAACTCATTAATAAGGGAAGCCTAAATGCAGACCAGCAGATGCTGAACATGAAGATACGTTTCCTGAGCTCTCATAAGGATTCAGAAAGACTTCAGAGCAATTGAGTTGTATGTTTTATACTCAGAGGCAGTTTTGGGTTTGAGCTTATTTTTGTGTGAGTGTGTGCTCTAGGTCTGTTTTAGACAAAAACATCCTTTGGCAGCAGCAGCAGCAGTCTCTTCCTCAGTTGATGCTATTGCTGCTTTGCTACCAAGTTTTCCTGCTGTGAAGTTGCAAAGCAGTTTATTGTAATTGCCATAAGAGGAATTGCTGTGTAATATGACAAACTTCTTAACCTGACCTCACTGAAGAGGCTGGTTAATCACCCTGCTGCAAGACAAGTAAGGTGATGTGCTCGCAGGACTGAGCACTTTCAGACTGCTCACTTGTCGAGTAGCATCCGAGGGCTGTCTAAGAACAAGAGTCTGGTTGTGTTAGATGTTGTACAAACAGTAGCTGCTATTATGTCTTTTTATTGGCGTGTTTACATAACATTTTACAGCTGTTAGTTAATTCACCTTTAAAACACTCCATGCTCCACTATTTGCTTGCCACAATATAGTAGTACCTGCCTGCTCTACAAGCCAATCCTTATATATATATGTATGCTTTCCTTGACCTGCCTTTTCATGTGGAATGATCTTAATAGAGCAAGTGGAAGGCACTTCCTTTGTACCTCTTGAATTTCTAGTGACAGTTCAATTCCTGAGTGCCCAGCTCTGTGGAGAGCATAGGAAAGCTTTGCTGTGAAAGCCTCCAGCCTCCCCAAATCCTGCTTTCCAGACTGGCTTCCAGCTTTGCAAGCAGATCTCTCTCTTTTGAGGTCTGCACAGTGTCTTCTCTTTCCTTCCTGTAAGGCCATTGTCACACCACCGTTGAACTTACATCAGTAGTAAGTGTTGAAACCACTAGCAAGGAAAGCTGTAGGACTGATTCCTGGCAGCCTTGTGGTATTGCACAGCAGAAAGACTAAAAGATTGCCAAGGAGCACAAGGAGGTCAAGCAGAACCCTTACCTCATGGGCAAGACGCCTTGGGCACTATCTCATTGTGGGTATTAGCTTGGTATCTGTATGGGTTATTGTGAACTATGGTTTAGATCTGTCTACTGTACACACTTAATTTGTGAGTTTTCAGGGTTTTTTTTTTTTATTTCTGTGTAGGACGGGTACCAGAAATGGATAACAAGACTCCTTGACTGTGTGCTCGTGCAGTTTCCATAGATGATGCTATTGAGGCTAGGGCAGCTACCTCTCCCAATGGGAATGTTGTACGGCCAAAGTACAGCAGTACCGGTATTTGCTGGCAACGGTGGACTGTGAGCTTGGTTGGGGTCTCATCCTGCATATATACAACGGGGGCCAGCACAGCTGCATCTGCAGCACTGTGGGAGGAGGTTTTGTTTCAATGAGCCAAAGTTTCGCTTCTGAACGTGCCTGGGGAGACGGCTCACCTTGGTCAGGGAGCTTTCTTGTGGCGCTTACCTGCGATGCAAGGAGTATTACATCTGAGCTGGATGCTGCATGGGAGCTCAACTCTGTTTTTTAAACAAAGCATCGGTGCTGCTTGAGCTTTGCGTGTATATGGCTGTTAAATGGTAATCTAGAGTCAGCTTTAAATTAAGAGCTCATGTATAAGGTCTAATTTATTTGCTAGTTTCTGTAAAATCACATTGAAGGCCTAGGCCAGAAGTGAAATGCAGTTATAGCAGAAAGGTTAACTGCCGCAATGCTCTCAAATGTATCCTGCAAAGTATTTGTATTTTTAATTTCGTGGAAATCCACTAAGATGGACTGCTGTATTCTGCAGAGGTTAAAATTATGTCTGCTTATAGTGGTGCTGATGACTCTTAGGGACCTTGAAAAATAAGTATTAAGCTGATTTTTTTTTTCCTCCTTATGTTTGAGCGTGTTTTTTTTTCATTGTATGATGGCAATCTACCTTAAATTTGGTTTAAAATGATAATGTTTGGAAAACGGGCTAATGAAGAGATCACAACTTTTCGCATATCAGCTCTGACATGTATGTGTAGTGTGGAGACTGAATGTTTTGGCAGTGCCTCTTCATACACATTTTGACAGGAGAACCTTCCGTTTGAAGGTTAGGTCTTGGTAGATGCTAGGAAAGTACCCAGGCATAGTTGTAAATCTACACTCTTCTCTGTTATATTTGGGCTTCTTAGTACTTCTGGGAGAAGCAGATCCTGTAGGCTGGTTGAACTGACAACATTTGTTGTTGTTAGGAACCCTTCCATCCATTAAATAATGCACCTTGTGGTCAATTATATGAAAATGCAGGGGTTTGTGAATGCAGAACGTTTCAGCTGTTCTCATAAGGGTGTTGCCTCATAGCCTGGGTGCGGTGACATCAGGCTGTGCTCCTCAGCATCCTTTTCTGATGGGTCCTTGGCCCCAAAACTTACAGAGGCGGCAATGGTTCCTTGACTATACTGCAGATTTTTTTGCTCTCCATCCTCTTGCCTCTCTGCACACATTCAATTCCAGAGAAGAAGGATGGCTGTGAATTAGGAGCTACCCTTGGCTATGTACTAATTTTCGTTCTGCTTTGTCCAAAGTTGCTTTTAAAAAAATTAAATATTGGAGTTCCAGCTTGCCTGAAGCTTCCAGCTTATTGGAGTTGAAGCTAGTTTCAAGTTTCATGAGTCTGAGCAATCAGTAAGACTTCTGCTATTATGAATGTAGAAGTACAGGTGTTCACTGATGTGTCTTTTAATTACAGAAATGCCAGCTACTCAGGGAGCTGAAATTGGTTTTATATTAAACTTAACAAAAAGAAAAGTGTAGTTGGCTCAGCTTTTGTAAGAGGAGTTAGCCTCTATTTATCTAATAAAGTCTTAACATGCACTTTGACTGTACTCTTATAATCATTGCTTACAAAAGTAATTTTTGAGTGACATTTATAAGTGAGACTTCGTCGGCTTCTACTACATTTCTTTATTCTACGGGTCTTAAGAGTATTAGAATGACTAATATCTTACTGGCAAAGCTAGGACCACAATGTTTGGTTTTGGAAAGACAGTCTGAGCTTTATCAATATGTGAAATTTCTCAAAGCAGAAGTTTTGCATCCTGCTTATTTGCTTGAACTGACAAGGAGATATCTTTATCTCTGGTTTTCATGTTCAGAAGCATAAAAAATAAACTGTAACTTGAACTTCTCAGGGGGTCATTTTACTATACAAAAGTGAGATTTATGTCAGAAAATTTTATAATGGTTTTACAGAATAAGTAGGGTAAGTGGCAATACTTGAATGCAGAAAGGTTTATTTGGGTTGCTTGCTTTTCATATCACCTTAAAAGTGAGGGAACAAAGAAGACAAAAGTACCTATAAAGGGTTATCTATGGTAGAATGCCATGCTGCAACCCATTACAAGATACGATCCAGTAGGATGCCATGCATGATACGTGCCATGCTTTTATTATCTACTTGCATCCTCTATAAATGCATTTTTCCAAAAGGCAGTGCATCTGTAGACCCCAAGTAACCCTTAATCTATTCCCTGGGCTTGAGAAAAGGAATCTTTGCACTGAGCCGAAAGGTAGAGTGCTAAAGCTGGAAATAAGGAACAGGTCCTGCACTACTGAGTGCCTCTTATTTTTAAAAGAGCTTCCTGGTGGAGTGGCAGCTGAACTTGAGGGAGCTCAGAGGGAGATTAAAATCCCAGAAAACCAGCTTGCAAAGCAGGCAACAACATTATGGCTCAGATAATAAGGGAGATATGCTTGATACAATGGAGTTGAGTTGGAGCTTTTGAATTATTTGTGGATCTTTTCAGGATCTTTTGCTAATTAAGTGTTGTGGGGAAAAAGATTTGCTGAAAAGAGATACTGTTTTCTACCCAAGTTGTTTCCTGGCTGTCCTTTGGGCAGAAAGAGCTCCTTTGATTCCTGGCTGTGTCTGATACTTTTTAAGGAATCTTTTCCAACTTCGGTTCATTAATATTTATCTTTTCATTTTCTTTAAATATTAGAAATTGATTAAGAGAGTGCCAAAACTGAAAACCTACGTGATTGTTTTCTGGATATATGTGAGCATGTGTGTAATCACTAACCCTGTTGATGGTGCTTGTCTCCCCACGGCTGTCCGCGCATCGCTTGGTGGGAGTTCAGGCAGTGCAAGTGCTGCCTCAGCAGATTCTCTGTGCATCGAGCCCTGTCTGGCTTTGATGGGAATTCATGAAATTGCCCCTGCTTGCTTTGAGCTGGGCGGCGAGTCAGTTGGCTTTGAGTGCGCTGTCGCTGGTTTGAGGTGGTGGTGAAACTGGAGACCAGGTAAGTTCCTAGGGTTTTGTGTTGCTTTTCTAACAGTGGAGTTTGCTAGAAAAGTGAAATGCTGCATTACTGAATGTGCCAAAATGCAATCATTGAAGCCAAAAAGCCAGGGAAGGAATAAGAGGGTTGGGAGGCGTGACAGTTTATAAATCCAAAACTATAAACACTTTGGCAGAATAAACAGAACTCACTATTTAAATTCCTCTAACCAACATATCTGAAGGCATATGCAGATATAATCACCTCAGGCAGTTTGTGGAGGTATAAAGTAGCATGGAGGCTTGTTCTTAGGTACTTACTATTTTTGTGTCTAACCACATCTTGTTATGCTTTTGCTATCTAATAGGCAATGTTCCTGCAAAGCTGTTCAGCTAATTATAACAATACCACCGCAATCGGCATTTAAATCGCAGTTCAAATGCAAGGCAAAAGCGGTGGGGACGCTGGCAGGGGTAGAGCTGCAAATTGAAACCTTACGTTATTCTGGCTAATTTGTACTGAAATGCTATAGCCAAATGTTTAAAACTTGCCCAAACAATACTAGGAACAAATTGGAAAGGCACATAAAACTGCAGTCTTATTTGATCCACTGCCTGAAATGTGAGACCTACCAGAGCAAATGCACCAGCAGTGTAGTTAGAGAGAAATGACCCCAATTTAAAAATCTGGTGTTAGCTTTTCCAAGGTAAGG
This sequence comes from Tinamus guttatus, assembly GCF_000705375.1. Next base: position 102,051 of record NW_010588935.1, on the reverse strand, counting down.
TATGATAGGAGTGCTAGGAGTGATTATATTTTACTCGATTACTCGTAAACCTGATTTTAACAAATCTAAGCATCCAAATATATTTTTTTTCCATAAAATACTCTTCAGAAGTGAAGAGCCGTGTGCTAGCCACTGTAACTGTTTTCTTCTCTGAATAAGGAAGAGTCATCTAGAAGAATCTTATTCCCCAGTGCCTTCTAGACTGCAAACCACCTTTCTTGAATGCTAGACTAAGTCTCTTGAAGGTAATTTGAAGAAAATATATATATATAAAATTCAATAATGAGTGCTTAACTATGTCAGGTTACCTGTTTTTCAGACTGAGACTAGTTACTCTGGCACAATTCAATTGTTTCTTGACTGAAGGAATGAAATAAATTGGAGCAAGTTTTTGACTTTAGTTAGATAGTTCCAGTGAAGATGTTGAACTGTAGTTAAACTTATTGCTCACAATTTCCCATCTCCATTTTCTTGTATCTTACTATCTCTTTAGGTTGACTTGTCAAACAACTGTATAATTTTTAAGAAGGATATTGCCAACTGTCCCAAATCATCAAAACACTTGAGAAACAGATTTTCTGAGTGCTGGGTCACTCTGTTCTTCTGGCTCTTGTGTTGCCATTATTCCTGGTCCTGGAGGGTTTTTCAGTCACCAAAGCTGTGAATTCCCTTGTTTCTGCCAACATTTCTCAAATTTCGCTTAAAGTATGTACTGAACCTGGCAGCTAAAAATGACTATTGCAGAATGGCTAATGGTAATTCTTATGGTGGTTTTAGTTTTGACTGCTGGATCATCATAGGTTTGGACAATTGAGGTTGACTGGGCTAGAAATAGAAGCAGAAGTTATGAACATGGGTATAATCTGGTGCTTAACAGTTTACACGTTTGCTGGGGCTGTAATTGGCCAGAGGTTGTGGCGTTGTGCCTGCCGCGTGTTCAGCAGCTATCCAGCCTCATTCCCGCTCTCATACTTACGTCTTACTTCTGCCTTGAGCCGTAGTGATGGATGGAGAGTTTGTCCCTTGAACCTCAAAATGTAATTGCCATTTTAATGGTTTAAGTTTTTTTTTCTTCTGATAGAAGAAAACAGTTGTGTACTTGGCACAAAAATGAGCTGTTATAATAGTCTCCAAGATCAAAACCGAATGTGACCTAAATGACAAAAGTGTAAGTGGGCTGTCTTCAGTGGGCTCCAGCTTGGCAAGCTGGTGTTTACTTGGCACTTTTTTACTGTGGGCTGAGAGAGACCATTAGCTTGGACTCTGCACTCTGAAATCACTGTGCTCTTTGCTGCGGACCCTTTTGCTTTTGGCACGACACCGTTTTAGTCATTGTTTGTAAGATGAGGCAAAATTGCAGTCCAATCTGATTTCATTCTGAAGCAGAATCTCTTTGCCTTTCCAGCAGCGTTAACTTTATGAGGTGTTTTTTGTTTGTTTTTAATACACTTAGATCGAGTTGTGCTGCGTGCTTTATGTCCTGCCTTGCACTCGTGTTTGGATGGTTCTTGCAGCATTGCAGAGCTGATATGCCTGGCCCTGGCAGGAGGCGGCTCCGGCTGCATCTGCTTGGGCCGCTCCGGGATAGAAGTGCTGACATCAGTAGGTGGCGGTTGGCACTCTTGGTTTGTGAGTCCAGACAAATGCATTTTAGGGGGAGATTTCTTTAGAGGAGTCTCTCTCTTTTTTTTCTTCTTTCTTTCTTTTTTCTTTTTTTTCCTCCCTTTTTTTTTCCTCCTTTTTTTTTTTTTTTCCGTTCTCTGCTGTTGCATTGGATTATTGAGGAATGTGCTTGTTTCCTTTGAAGTTCAGTGATGCTCATTTCTGTCAGTTTCTAGCTGTGGAAGTCAGGTTCTCACATCATTTTATATCTAGTTATTTCGCTGGGCTATGCTAAGAAAATGTGACCCCCAAGTAAATTGCACCTGAATCAGAGTAACTGCGCTACCACTCAGTTCCTGGCTTCAGATTATACCAATTACATGACTTGCTGCCATGAAAGCTCTAGTGCTTTCCTGTATTGGTTTCTTAATTTTGTACAGCTTTTGTTTAGAGCATACACTTGTGTATGATTAAAGAAGAAATAAGCCTTTATGCATAGAAAATATTAATTCTTTGTTGCTGTCATTTTTAACTGATTTTTCTATGTTACTATTATGATACTAGTCTTTTAAAAAATATTTTTCCTAAGGGGGAAACCAGGAGGTCTTAGTGTTTTACCATTATAGACTCTGATTTGCAGAGCAACTCTATTAAAATATGTAATGTTCACTAGTGTTTGAAGGAAAAGAATTATGCAATAGCAACTAAAATACTGTCTTGACTAGTCAAGAAAATAATGTAGTTGACAACTGCAAATAGTAAAATCAGTAAAATGAAAGAAACGAGAAAAAGGGAACATATTTGTTGCAAAATCATAAAAGTACATGGTTAAAAGTGTTAGTGAGCAAACCTATCTATCCTACTTCCTATTGCTCAGTGATATATATGCTATGCTTAAAAACTAAGTAACCTCAGGTAGTGCAAAAAGAATGAGGTGTTTCCTTTGGGCCCCTTCATAGGGATTGTGCTTTTTGTCTGAATAGTTAACCAGTTCTGGTCTGAGAAACAAGCATTTTGTGGTGGATGGTTGATCCACCAGTGTAACAAATATATAGCAAATAAAACACTGGAGAATCTCTTGTGAAATTTGGTCATGCCTGGGAAAACTGATGTATTGTTTCAGGTCATAGCAGGTCAAAAAGCTACTCCTAAAACTTACATTCAAACATTAAGTAAATTCCAGAATTTCTACAGAAAGGAAATAGATGAGGCTTAAACAAAAGTCTAAGGTGTGATTATCAATTGGTTTCAGTCTAAGGACCAAGGTTGCTTTTTTATGAAGTGTAACAAGCTACCTGTATTGTCAATAGTTCTGGTCTGTGTCTCAGCACACTGCTCTGTAGTAGATGACTTGTAGGTGATGCTTATGTGTTTGTATTTATTTATTTATGTTCATATTCACTGGTTTGTGTTGAAGAAATAAATTCAAAATCTATATGAGCTTCAGCTCTTCCTGTTTGTGCATGTATTGAAGATTTTAACAAAGTTGGCACGGGAGGATGGTCAACCAAAAATGCTTTGTAAGCCTTTGCCTCTTGCATTGTTGCAGCAGTCTGCAGTACATGTGCATTTATAAGGTTAGAAAGGTTGTGTTGCCTTGGTTGCTTTTTGAAAATAAATAACAGTAATTTTGTTCTGAGTCTGTTTTAATGAATAGCAGATCAGATATGAGCTGAAGTAATTTGTTTCTCCTTGGACTGTGATTTTCTTTTCACTTCTTGCCTAGCACTGTAGGCACATCTGTGGTGTTCTGTAAACAACTTCACGCTGCTGAGGATTAGATCTTTTACCTAACCCAGAACTTCTTATTTTCCACTTCTGTTTTATACTGGCTCACCTTGGTCATTCATTCCCACATTAATTTGATCCAAATGTAGCAGCTCGCATTTGTCTGGGCATTTGCCTAGGCAGAACTCCATGTGTGACACGAAGCCTCTGCTTGCCAGGTCAGATGTTTCAGATGCGTTCATCTTGATCAGGTATCCTGGTCAGAGCTCTTGCTGTCCTGCATGTGAAGTAGTGGAAAACTAGCCATTTTTTTCTCCTTGAGGGAGAAATGTAGACTCCCAGAACAGGGCCAGGGAAATCCAGGTATATGTTAATTGTGTCCCACCATCTGCTGAATCCTGTCTCCTTACTCCTCCATTCTATAGTACTCTTTGTATACTGGTACTCACAACAGCGATGTTCATAGATACATGTGTGTGTGTATATATAAAATAATAAAAAAAGTTTTTATATTTACCCTACAGGCATTGAAATGCATTGTCTGATGCTCGTGTTTGAGAATTGCATGGGGCTTTGTTGAAATACTGTTTAAAATTTAAACATTGATTAATAATTGCTTGTGCTCTTTTAGTTGTGTAAGTGCTCTTAGGTGCTCTCTCATTCATGCTTTTGCTCACTTAGTAAAGTGTGTGTGAACTTCTGCTGGCTCTGTGATTGAATCTGGTAACTCAAATCCTTGTATTTAATTTTGGAACCTGGAAGGAACAGGTGTACTTAATAGTGCTACTCAACTTGTGGCTAATGAGTCTGAAAGCACATTTGTTTATTTTTCTTTGCTGTTTCTTTGGTAAATATTTGAATTTGAGGAAAGAAGGGTCCAGTAACTTGAAGACAAATCGCTTTGGAGCTAGACTGGGAAGAGAAAGCAGTGATGCTGAAAGATAATCGAGGTGGTAGACTGTAGCTTAGAAGTAAAACTTCTGTGCATTTAATTGTATCTCCCTACAGAAAGACTGGAAGACTTGATGAACTAATATCAGATAGTAAAAGGAACTTTACAAGTCAGAGGTAACGAGGAAGATCTAGAAATGCTAGTGGACCAGTACCTATTGGCACAAAAGCTGCGCTATTGAATAATTTTGAGTTTGTGCTCATTGGAGAATCTTTAGTTTTCCCTAGGCTTTCATAGAAACAAGCTCTGTATCCAGATGGTTAGGCTGTTTTCCTCCAGGCAAGAAGAGCTTTATGAATTGGCTGAACCTGGTGACTGTAGGTATGAACACAGGCACTCCGTGTCAGACGCATGCCCTCATGGATAGTCTGCTACAGAACGAGGAAACATTTGTGCTCTTCCAGTCTTTTAAGTCTTAAGATATTTGCCAAAATCCACTTTCTTAGCATTTGAATCAGTTAAACAAATGCATATTGGCTATGAAAAATGGTACGGATGAAATAAAGAGAAAGTCTTCATGTTTGCTTGGACTGCAGAAGTTGCTTTCCAGTGTACACAGAAGTTACACGTTCAGTATTACTACCACTATAATCTGCTCTTCATGAAGAACTGTTGGACTAAATTGATGTTGAGATTGAAATTTGTAGTACTTGTCTCAACTTTTCATTAAAAACTATAGTTCAGCATGAGTTCCTAGTTTTCTCATTGAAAAAAAAAATCACATAGGAAGTACTTAATAATTTCTTCAATGTGCTGCTCAAACATGGCAACCAGCTCGGCAAAATCCACTCTATTTCTTTCTGCTTTCCTGTGTCTACTATACCCCTTTGCAGTGCCTTAGTTTTAGCATGGGTTTAGCAAGCTCTGCAAGATATTAGTAACCAATATGGTGATTTCCACTGGGTGACAGGAAACCCCTTGATTGAAGAGCTCTGTACCTGCCGCCTTCTCTATTTCATGACTGACTCATTTTTTTGTTGGGGCCTGTGCTCCCTTGGTCACCTGGATGATATCAGGCTCCATTCCTTTTAAGTGTCTCCTGGAAATGTGTTGCCATTCCTTATTCCTGCACTAGCCTTCTGCTTTCAGGGTGTGAGATGAAGCTATCCTCACTGCCAGCTCATTGTTTTCCTGAAAACGCTGGTCAGGCTGAAATGATATATATACATTATATTGGAGGTTCCTTGCTGCCAAATTTTTGTCACATATATTGCTCGAGCTGAAAACCTCCAAAGCAAACACAGAGAGGAAATCAAAATTAAATTAATCCTCTCCAAGGATGTATAAAGTGTGGCTGCACTGTGGTTTACAAGCTGAGGGTGAGAGGGACCATTGGTTGGGTGGGAGTCAGAAGCCACTGGTATTTGCAGCCTCCTTCTATTGCATTGCTGCCCTGGGCTGGAGCAGCTTAACTTGAAGATCTTAAGTTTTTTTAATGATAGGTAGACAAATGACTGTGCAAAACCTTGGTTAACTATAGAACCATGGGGTATTCTTGGCAGTTTATCTTTACAGGATTAAGGACAAATGAGTCACCAGTTTCTGTGGAGCCCTCAGAGCTGTGTGTTCACTTTATGTAATGTAGTCAAAGCCTCTTAATTGAGGCTGAACAGGTCTCTGTAGGATTTGCTTTTTGGACATGGTGCAAGAGTTGCATTGGAGACCTACTTTCTGCTGTTCTTGGTTGAGAGAGTTGGGTTAGGGATAGTGCTACTATTCTGTTCCTACTATCCCATTCCTCTGTGCTGTGTTTGGGATGGCCAGCATGAGAAATCAGTGTCTTGTGAAGATTTTGAAACCACTTTTCACCCAACTGGCATGACAGGTTAATAGTGTATCAGTGGAGCAGAAGCGACAAGTGGTTGCTCATAGCTTTCTTAAAACACCAAATAACTATACCTAACATGCTGTTGGATGAAATGAGTGAGTGGCTGTCTCAGGGAGCTTGAAATTAGCAACAGATCTTTGTACAATTGCAAGGTAGGCTTGTAAGACTCGTATGCTGTTTCATTCAGAATAAGTATTTTTGATGATTTCCTCTGATTATATCAACAGATTGATAGTTCTTGTTGTATAATTATTGAGAAGAATACCTTAACAAGTAAAGGCAGTCAGAAAGCACTTACTCTGTAATCTGTTTTTTTCCTAAAAGTTTTAAAGGACTTCAAGACTGTGAACCTAATACAGAACATCCTCAGTGATCTCCATGACTTAGCCGCTGTTTGTTCTGAAATTCATTGATTTATGAAAAACAGTTAAGCTGTTGTCTGGGCTAACTTAAATATCTGTTTAAGCTGTTTTGAGAAGTAAAGCCATAAAGTAAATGGCTTGATCTCAGTTGTTCTGGGGGAAATGGCCACACCTGGAATTGGTGAGTTCTGGAGTTGACAATGTTCCGTCTGTCCTGCTAATACATGTGATTGCACTCTTCCAGGGTTTTCTGTTGTCCGGGCTTTGTTGCACCTGCCTACTGCTCAAGACAAAAACTGCAGAGAGAAACAGTTAAGCCTTTCCAAAAGTGCTCCTGTGGTGGGAAGTTACCAGTGGGTTTTTTTCCTGTGGCAAATTATCAGTGTCTTCCCTGAGTTTAATCTTTGTAGAAGTCCTCCTCAACTAACTTCTGCTGATATGCAAACAGTTTCTAACGGCTATCCTACTAAATATGTCAATTTTGCTTACTGGTGAAATTCAGAAGTCATTAATCAAGAATACAGTGAAAGATTATGCATGTAGACCTGGAAGAGTCTGGGAGAGTATAAAAATTACTGTTCAAACATCTTGGTGACTGCTTGCCAAAACAGTTAATAGGGTTGAAGTAACGTACTGTGAATGTAAACTTGTTGATGTGCAGACCTTAATTTTTTTTCTCCATGGAGTACAGAATCCAGTGTGAATTTAAGCCTGTTGACAATAGACTTACTGTTCTTTGTTACCGTTGACGCTGGAAAAGTATGAGTCTGCTGGGTCTCTGACATTTCCAAATTAGGAAGAAACTTTTGATGTAAGAAGACCTCTGCTAGAGAAAAAAGAAAAAAAAAGTGTTATGGGGAGAGTCATGGTACTTGATTTTATTTATTTATTTATTTATTTATAGGTCATCCTTTGGAGTTGTCATTTATTATCCCAGCCCTTCTCCTGGCACAGGAAAGACTGGAGGGCAGCTATCTGCCATTGATGGAAACTTTAACACCATGTAAAAAAGGAGGTTTTTAAGTAGTGGATGTTAAACTCTAAAGGACTTTCCTATCTACTCTGTGCGGTATCCTGTTGTTAGTAAAGTTGTTTCTAATTTGAATAAATAGATGTGAAGGTTACCTCAGCCTAGAACTCATGGAGGACATGGGCAAAGGAAGAAGGGATTGGCTTCAAATGCAGCAAATGGTCGGAGCTAAAGACTTTATATGATCATGGGCTATGTTTGAGAATTTGACTGTGTAGCAGGAGACAATACAGTAACAAGGGTGACATGTCCTACAGCAGTACGTAACTTATGTTCAATAGCATTGTCCCAGCTGCTTTAGGATCTGCATGAGCATATGAACGGAGCTTCTTCCTTCCAGATCTTTAGGCATAAACAGCAAAAGTTATTGCAAGACAAGATCATTAGCGGAGAGAATTTGTGAGATGGCAAAAGCCCATGTCAGTGGGCAGGCAATGCTGCCCCATGCTTTTCTATTCTAGCACTTGCTTGTTGTAAGCATGAGTGCCTGCCAACTAGGCTGTCATGTGGAAGTCAAGGTCAGCCTCTAGTAAAAAGGGACTGTATAATTTTGAGTGGTTTATTTTTAAATTAATGAGTTAATAAAAGTTAATTAACCATAACTCCACTCTTTGTGACAACTTGATTGTGCTTTACTGAAATATCCATGAATATAATGGAAGCTGAATTTGGTCAAAGTTGAATTCTAAAATAGCATGGGGATTTCACTTCTGATTTTCAAGATTCAATCAATGACAGTGGTTAGCAAATTCATGTTTAAATTCTTTTTTTTTTCTTTTTCTTTTCCCACTTAGCTATTAAGACTTTTCTTTTTCTGCAGCTGGGAGATTTTTTTTACATAAACAGATTCCTGCCTGACAATTTGGCAATCATTTCCTGGTGGCATGCAAGACAAGCATATGCTTCTAAAAAGGCATAAAAACTAAAAACTTGGAAGGCTATAAAATGAAGTGTTCAATCACTGCATTTTATTTTATTTTTTATTTTTATATTTTATTTTTCACATTTGATTTTTCTATTACAGCATAGATGCTATTACCCCTTAGTAGAAAAAAGTGTGCACGCCTGGAAGGTCTTCAGCAATGTTAGCAAATATGTCTGTCTTGGACGTTGTAATGAAGCCCTTAAGTGTGAAAGATGAGCGTATTTTCTAGACTAACCTGGAAATTATTCAGAGGTATTGTTTTTATTTTGTAGACAATTTCCTCTCTTCCTTCCCTCCCCACCTTCCCTCAAATAAATCTTCATATTTAGCTGTTGTCTTAGCACCTGAAGTGACATGGTTTGAAAGTAGTTTTGAGTCTTCAGATTACATTTTTTTTTCCTGTCTACCTTCTACTTTTGTGCTGCATACATAGAACTATAGTGAGAAAATTGTTAACAGTATTGAATTGCATTACTCTTTTCCTCCCTGTCTTATTTTAGAGGCCAACCTAATACTCCATCTAGGTAGACTTGATAGATGGAGTTGTTCCAAGTCTTGTGTGTGTGAACAAGGCAAGGATAGACTAAAGGGCTGAAAATGTGCCAAAACAAACTTGGGTGGAATAGCTTAGTTCATCCAGCGCTGCACTTTCTAACACCATGGGGCTTTTTTAAAGGTATTTCCGTTCTCAGATCTATATGTGGCCCATCGTGTATCGCAAGGGGCGAGTGCCTTTGTAATGAATGAATTCCATGTTCTGCAGCACTTAGGTGGGATTTCAGTCATCTTGGTATGGAAGAAAGGACTGAGGTAGGCCCAAATATACTGTTGGACACCACACAAGATTGTTCATATTTGAAGTATTAAAAAAAAAAAAGCAGCTCTTACAGGGTATCTGATCATAGGAAGAAAAGTTAAAGCAATTAAAGTTCTTGTGTGTTGACCTTACTTCCAAAGAGAAGCTTGCTCCCACCAGGGAGCTTGCTCCTGCAGCATGTTAAGTATTAAAACTGAATGTACATTTTTTTTCTGGATTGAATAGAAAGGTTGCTTTTGAGATTGACTTCAATGTATTCTGCATTTTAAATTGCATGCCTTCTTTTAGGGAGCATCCTCATTGTAGTGGTGAAGATTTATAGTTATAAATATATATAGTTCCATCAAAAAAGCACAGAGGCTGAATAATCTTTCTGGGCAACCTTCTTTTCCTCCTAAAAGTATCTCCTTTTGTATGCTGTCTCCTTTAAACGGGTGCCTCCTGGCTTCTCATTCTCTCAGCATGGCCTCCTGAGGAGCCTGGGCCTGTCTTCTCGGTGACCTCCTCATAGGCCCTGGCAAGTTGCTGCTAGGTCCCCCTGGAGCCATCTCTTCTCCAGGCTGAACAAGTCCTGATCCCTCAGCCTCCCCTCATGGGGCAAGTGCTCCAGCTGCTGCTGCCAACTGCCTTGAGGGGCCTCTGCCGAGCTCATGGCAGTCAACTGATGCCCACCCTCTTCTGGGGTGCCCCAGACTGGAGGCAGTTTTTTAACTTACCTGGTTATGTATCCATCCAGACCTTAATGCTTGAACTTGGATATAAGGTAATTGTGGGAGATGGAGTAAAGAGCTGCTGAAGTAAGTGGCCTCCACTTCTTTCCCCACTTTCCCTCCCACCAAAATGCAGTCATTCAAACCCAGAAGGCACCAAGATGGGTTCATTTATCTCGGTAAATCAATGCTGAGTGTTTCTAATTACCTCTTTCAGTGTCCAGAAATGCGGTAAAGAGAACTTGCCCCCTGAGTTTCCGAAGGACCAAAGTGAGATTGCCCAGCCTATAGGTCTCCAGGTTGTCCTTTTGGACTTTTTTTGATGATGGTTGCTATCTTTCAGTAGCTTTTTTCCAAAATATGGCATTATTCTTGGTAAACTGGTAAGTCTGTAGGCTTAGTGTAACAGATGAGATCATTAACAAATGTTCTGTAAGCAGGGTTTTTTAATAAATGTGTTGAATCTGCTAAGCCGTGAGGATAACCTGTATACCATATAAACAAAAGCATAACAAAGAAGTTGAGTTATATCACTTCTTTTGCGTGCTTGTGGTATGAGCTGTTGATTTTGAGGTATTTTGGGGTAGTTTTTTAAGGCCTTTTTCATCCGAGCAGATTAGCTATTTCTTAGGCAGCTGACCAGGAAGACCATTTTATCATCATATTAAAATATTTTGTTTATTATTTATCATTTATTTCTGTAGCTGTGAAGAATGAAATTCCTGTCTTGGAATTAGGATAGTGTCTGTCAAAAACATGTTCTTGGCGTGTCTATTCTGAAGTTTTCATTTGTTTGTTTGTTTTTTTAAGACCCCAACAACAGAAAACATGGAAGATTCAGTTTCTCTGCGTTTTCTAGTAGTTTGCATTTCAGAGGTCTCCTGCCTCTTATCAGTGTAAAGACCAGGGGGTGCTCGTTGCTCAATGAGCTGCTGTGGGCCTGTTTGTGGTGGTGGTGGTGTCATTCTGACTGTGGTATCATTACTTCAGTATAGTTCAGATGTAACGATCTTGGCCTATTTTACTGATGCATTAAGAAAACTCTGGGCAGAATCAAAGCAAATCAAGTGTTTGTTGATCATTTTGAGACATACAGACATACACTTTTTGTTTTTTTTTTTTTAAATGAGAAACAATTTGTGCTTGAAGTGTAGATTCTAGTGGCCTGAGCTTCTGGAAATTAGACTAGATATCAGGCACCCTGCAAATGGAAAACGTGCAATTTGGGATCTCCTTGTAGAAGGGTTGGTGTTGGGGTGGGTTGCGCACAAGGACTCTCCAGGTAGATGCCTGAAAAAACTTAGCAGTGGTCCGCAGGGCCTTGCAACAGTGTGTTATTTTGGCATTACGCATCATAAGGTTTAAGTGTCCTAAGTTTTGCTTTATGCATAAAAATGTGCGGCTATGCATTTTGCATACATATAGAAGGGTGGTCCCCAGCTTTTTGGACCTTTGGGGGCCATCTAGACTTTTGGTGTTGTAATCCTGACTGTTCTAACAGCAAATGCCTCTTGTGGATCTTGCTGTCAGTACAGCAGCCTGTTAAGAGTCTTGTCACAGTCCTCTTGGGGTAGTGTGCCTTGTGCATGCCCTGGGCAGGCTTCCTGCTTGAATGGTGAGTGTGAAGAAAACAGTATTTTCTCCTGTGAACTAGAGCTCAGTCGTATAGACCCACAAAGGAGAGGGGGAAGACAGATTGACAAAGCACTCCTACTTGTTTTCTGACTCCTAGGTGCTTGCCTTTACACATTCACTGGTATTTTTAAATGGCAAAAAAATGTCCCAATACTGTTTTGTTCAGTCCTTATGGCAGTAGTAAAGCTAAACCTGAGCTTCAGGCATCTGAATTATGCTCTCAGTTTTGCTCTAAACTAACTGATGTCACGTGGTTTCTGCAACTCTGTTCTGTTTGCAAAATGTTGTATGCTCATTGAGGTAGCTTTTAATGTACCTTTTTAAAAGAATGTGATCTGTGTTTCTTATATGCTACATGTAAAGGTTTCTAGCTACTTGAATCTGTCTACTCTAAGTGATATGTGTCCATGACCAGTCATCAAAGTCCTATGTGTGAATACATTCTTATGGTGTTGTGCACAAACAGGAAATAAAATCCATCTGTAAGCTTCATGGCCATCTTAAAAGTGGTCCTATACTGGGAATTCTTCGGTAATTGTTTTATTTTCCCTCCAGTTCACTATCCTTTCCATAAACCTAGGATCCCATTTGCTGTGACCTCTATGGGTAGGAGAAAGAAACTAGATTGTAGTCTGCCCTAATACTGAACTTAAGCCAAGTAGTGACTAATGAACACAGCAGATGTTTCTACTTTTGAAGGCTTTTTTTGGAAGGAACTTCATTGACCAATTTATCCTTCCTCCCAGGAGAAAATGGGACAGCAGTGTAACTGAGATCTGACAACTCATTACATAACAGCAGAATATATTAATGCTGACCCTCGCTATGTTGACCGTAGGATTTGAAGGTAACCTTCCTCTCTCTTTGCCCCCCCGCCCCCCCCCCCCCAAAAAAAAAAGAAACCCACATCCAAGCAGAGTTTTCTTCAAATCTCTCGGCTACTGTGATGTGCTGTGATGTCAGCCATATTTTAAGCAACTTAAAATATAATGAGCTAAACTTTTTTTTTTTTTTGTTACACTTGTGTGTGTGCAAGTGCACTCCATTGATTTCATAGCATTACTGCAGATATTTATTCACCTTACCGAGATTGCAATTTGACCTCTGGCTTTGATGAACAAACAAGCCGTGTTTGATTTGGTTTGCCTTTGGGATCGAGGTCTGTTGAGCTGGAAGGCTGAAGCGTATTCCCTCTCTCTGTTGCTGAGTGCTCAAAGACATTCATCTGCAGCTTGTTATCTTAAGCAGGATAAAAGATTGCTCTGTTAAAGTTTCTTAGCAGAAAGTGCAAGACCTCTAGAAATGAAGTTGCCTGGAACAAGTTTTTGTGCTGTAGTGGGTGATCTTCTACCTTCTCTTCCCTGCAGGAAAGTAAATAAAGCAACTACGAGGACTTCTTAGACAGCAAACAGCAGATGACTCTAGTTGAGTTGTTCATCTGGGTTAATAGTGAGAATTAAGCAAAGAGAAGAAAACTAAAGTGATAACTAAAGTAGCACATGTAAATGGAATTGCTAATTGATCAGTAGGTATGCTTTAGGGTTTACAAAATTTTCAATTAACAGTTGTCTGGAGAGATAGTTTCAAGCTTTAAAGATAGTTTCAAAGAAAAATGCAATAATTTGACACTACCCCATCTTACTGTTTTCACTTTATCTGCTACTGAGATGGGTTTTCCCAAATGTTGAAAGTTGATTCCCACTATGTGAAAAATATAAAGAATTTCACATTTCAAAGGGACTAGGTTGTAATTCTAAATGAGTATTGAAATCAAACCTGTAGACTGTTTGACAAAGTTCCCTTAACTTTTAGTTAAACCACATAATTTTCCAAGGATACATTAGTAAAGTGCCATTCATGGATTTAATGTGTCGAAAAAGGGATAGTGTACACAGCAAAACTTATGTGTAAGGTTTAGAATGGCTACAGTTGAACTCCTTGTGTGAAGGAGTGTTTGTAGAACAAGCCTTTGGGTTCCATGTGAATCTCAGAAGCAGTTTCTTGAGAAGGACTTTCCAGGTGCAAGCTCCTGAGTGAGCTTGTTTTGAGTCTCGAGTCCAAGAAGGCCAATGGGATCCTGGCTGCATCAGAAGGAGCGTTGCCAGCAGGTCAAGGGAGGGGATCCTGCCCCTCTGCTCAGCTCTGGTGAGGCTGCACCTGGAGGATTGTGTGCAGTTCTGGGCTCCCCAGGACAAGAGGGACGTGGAGCTTCTAGAGAGGTTCCAGCACAGGGCCACCAAGATGATTAAGGGACTGGAGCATCTATTTTATGAGGAAAGACTAAGCGAACTGGGCCTGCCTAACCTAGAGATCAGAAGACCGAGAGGAGATCTGATCAACATGTACAAGTACCTGAGGGGAGAATGTAGGGAGAATGGGGCAGAATTCTTCTCTGTGATGGCCAGTGACAGGACGAGGGGTAATGTGTACAAGTCGAAACACAGGAAGTTCCACCTCCATATGAGGAAGAACTTCTTTACTGTGAGGGTGACAGAGCCCTGGAACAGGCTGCCCAGAGAGGTTGTGGAGTCTTCTTCTCTGGAGATCTTCCAAACCCGCCTGGATGCCACCCTGTACCACGTGCTCTGGGTGTCCCTGCAGGAGCAAGGGGAGTTGGGCTAGATGATCTCTAGAGGTCCCTTCCAACCTCAACCATTCTGTGATTCATCTCCTGAGAAGATGCACTCTCCCAAGATCTCCTTATGCACAGTGAGGGAGCAGGGTTTTTCTAGAGGAAAAGAACCCCTAAAAATTATTTTTTTGCAAGCTGTTATCCTCAAAGTCTTTTCTTCCATGGGAATCTGCCCTCCCTAATACTCCCTGCACCCTGCTCTTACTTCATACTCTTCAGTTCTGTCACCCTACACTCAAGAGTTAAGGATGCAAAGATATTTTGAGCAAGTCATGTTGGTAGTCTGTGCATTAAGGCCTATTACCTCACAAACAAGTTCCCTTTGATCCTTTTCTGTTCAGGAAATCTGCTCAAGTGCAAAGAGTGAATTCAAGAATGAGTCATCAATGTGCAACCATTAATCAGCGAAGGATTTTCCAGGTGGGAATTAGTAACTACACTTTGTTATTCCCACATCTGCCTAGAATATGTACAATAAATTATGCAGCAAATCAAACACCTAAATGAATAGCATTATTTGGGGCATGCTTCCAGGGGGGAAAAAAAAATCAAACCCATTTCGTAAGCAGGTAGCTGCATCATTTTTACTGATTGCTTGCAGATTTCTACCAAGTCAGAGGACTGGATTAATGTGGGCTCCCAGACTGATTTGTTGTCTTGAGGCGTACAGATAGTGTGAGAAGAGTTGGCTTGGAAAGCCATTTTCTGTGAGTGTACTTAAAAGGTCACCAACTTTTCAACCTTGATTTTGCAGAGATTCAGCCAGTCCCACGCTGAGATGAATGGGTGAATTCAAAAGTTGGGAATGAGCTGTACTTGCATTTTTTTTTGAACTACAAAGTTTAAACGATAGACTGTCATTTGTAAAGTGCTGTGGAAGAAGAGACCGTTATCAGTGTTCAGATGGATCTAATTCAGTCCATATAATCCATCCATACCTCTGTGGGGCAGCATAAACTTCAAACTGGCTGAAGAAAGGAGATACTAGAGCACTCAGAGGACTCGATTTTTAAACAGAAGGGTGGTTTGCTTTAATACCTGGACAAGTTCTTTTATGTTTTATGTTAACGATCCCAGTTACAATCTGTGTGTGTGCTGACGGCTCTCATGTGCTACGTGGGCTGGACTTCTTTCCAGGTGAAGACTTGGGAGCTTCCTATATATGCTGTTATTTCATGCAGAAGTTTCGTCTAGAACCAAGTTGATGCTTGGGGAGGTGAAAGGGCAGTGACTGACCCTTTTGTCTCGGGTTTTGTGTGTGTGCTGACGGCTCTCATGTGCTACGTGGGCTGGACTTCTTTCCAGGTGAAGACTTGGGAGCTTCCTATATATGCTGTTATTTCATGCAGAAGTTTCGTCTAGAACCAAGTTGATGCTTGGGGAGGTGAAAGGGCAGTGACTGACCCTTTTGTCTCGGGTTTTAGTGGCAGAATGCTGTAGCTCTGAGCTGGAAAGGCAAGGAACAGAACGCAATTTGGCAAAAATCAAGCCTGAAGGTTCATTTTGAGGTCATATTATATAGAGATAGCTTCAGTTTAGGTGCCCTATATGCCAGGACACATTTATATCTTTTGCTAAGCTATGAATCTGAGCCTTCAATCTCACTTGGGCCTTATTTTATGGCCTTTTTATATGTAAGGGGTAATAGTGATAACTTACTGCAGAGAGCTTTCAAGCTGTTGCTGTTCATGTGTGGCTTTTTGTTGCTTCATGTGATTTAGCTAAGAAGTAGGCTTCTGACCTAAATGCTGTGTTAATATTTCACTTGTCTGGCTGGTGTCTTCCTATGGTTGTAAGCATCCTGGAAGAGAAGAAGATAAAGATGAGCTCTGCATTCTCAGATTGTTTAGCTGAGCTTGGAATCTCTCTTGGAGCAATACAGAGGAGGAAAGAATAGTGGAGAAAAAAAAAAAAAAAGGCTGCAACTGAAGGGGGAAAAAGCTGGATGGGTTTTACAACCATAAATGGTAAAAGTAACCTTGCTCCACTGCCAGCGAGTAGAACGATGGAATAAGGTTTTGATTTACAGGAACAGCTCAGCAAGGGCCTTGTAGAGTGCTTCATGCCTGCTATAAAAATGTGATTAGCTATAAAACGAAAGAGATTTAACAAGAGAATTTAAGCATCGGCAACAGCCCTGTTTTGCACAGATTGTGGATGCCTGCATTCGGGATTCTGGGAATGCAAGCTGCTTGGAAAATGTCATATTTTCCAAAAAGTCAATGTTGGATTATTTTGACTTCTTACTTGAGCATATAAAATCTTGGTTATTTGACCATTCGCTATGAAGGCTCAAAAATTAGGCAGCATTTATCCGTGTAATTAGTTCTTCAGGTAATTGTCTCCCAGGAACTACGCTTGCGGTGAGCAGCCATAAGGACATGCATAAACGTATTGGACGCTTTCCCTTAATGTTGCTGTATAATCCATACGGTCTGCCCTTACCTGTATGATTACAGGTTTATTTTAGGAAGGTAGTTTTGTTAGTTTTAAACTTATGTGGTCAGCTAAGTGGTAAAACTTCCCACCTCTGGACGGCAAAAGCTTTCCCCACTTCGGTGTTGCCCAGGCTCTGGCCCTGGAGCAAAGGAATCCTAAAGTTCAGTTTTTCAGAAGAGCAGGTACTAGAGTGAGCAATCTGTCTCCAAACTTGCCAAGAAGTGGGAGGGCTTGGGCGGAGATGAGTTTTTGTGGATCTCTGATGTGATTCCTTGAGGGGACTCCACAGAGAGGTGCTTAGTATCATTGAGAAAAGTGATATATTGAATGGGTTGTGCAAAATTAGCTGTCCTTTCTGCAGATTGAGCCAAATGTTTCCTTTAAAGGACTTGCCATCTTTTTTTTTTTTTTTTTCAAAGACGTAAGAAGGGGAGACTCTATGTTTCGCTGTTATGACTTAGGCCGAAGCTGAATGCTGAGATATCTACCTGTTACTTTTAATTAAGGCAAGCTAAGCACTCTGTTTATTGCCCTTGCACCTCCATAGCATTACTGATGTTTCAGATAGCCCAGAAATAGTTGGTTTTAGACTAAATACATACCTGAGAGAGTGTGACAAGCAGAGTTTCATTATTACTGCCACTTATGTTCTTTATATTAAAGGTCGATTGGGAATCAATCCGAAGATAGTGGGGACACCAATGTAACAGAATATGTGTGCCTATGAATTTATGGATATCATAAAGTATCATTTTTCTTTTTACTCTAATGAAAACTTTTTTCTTGACCTCTAATGAAAAGCCAAAGTGGTTTTATGTTGGTTATTTGTGTCGATTGCCTAAAGACCATTGATGTGAAAGCCATAATATTTATAGGAACTTAGAGATACAGTTTAAAATTTGGCTTTGCATTGAGGATTATTAAAATTAAACATTTGAACTAATGAATTTAGAAGTCCAAGCATAAATTCAGAGTTGCAGTATCCCGTTAAGTGTGTGCAACGGAAACCTAGCAAATACGCTAATAACTTCAATATAAATATGTAGTTTGTGTACCTGTTGGTATGGTTAGCCTAAACACACTCTTCTAAAAATCTGTTTATTCATTTAAGGACTCAGTTTTTTTAAAGAGTTGTCATAGCATGCATGAGAAATAAATGCAGAGACCCTGTGTGTGACAATACACCTTCTAGTAATTTTACTCAAAAAATATTTGCTTAATCAAAGTAAGATGTTTTAAAATTTCCTTCTGTATATATTGCATTACTAGTTCAATAACATTTTTTTTTTCCAATCACTAAGTCGTATAAACTCCTTGGCAGTAAAGAGTAATTTAGATCTTCTGCACAGGGTCGGAGGTGTGTTTGCTTTTGTAATACTGATGTACGATCACTTTGCTGGAAAGGATTGCTAAAAATTTCTTTCTGGGGAAAAAACCAACAACAACAAAAATCCCATACCTGAAATAAACCCCTCCCCCTTCCCCAAAATCTCCCCCCAAAGGCTTTTTTTTCCTACTGCAAATTCTGTATTGTTCATTAGGATCATCATATACCTGGACATTTTTGCAGAGTATCAGTTTTATGACTTTACAGGCATGCCTGTGTCAGGATCAGAAGTTAGGACACACATGCAGAATGCAGAGTTGAATTTAGAATATCTTCTAATTTGGCAAAAACTTAGTTTAATTTCTCTCCCTCTGATCATATGTACAGTTTAAATATCAAAGTTTCAACATTAAAGTAAAGCTCAAAGGTGCAGAAGTAGCTACTGAGTAATTATTTCTTAAAATGGCCATTTTGCCATAGGTTCTGAATGCACTTCTGTTTCTAATGAGGAAGAATGTTGTGATTAAATGGAGTGTGTTCACCCTCAAAGGAGGGATGTATTTCTTAAGTTGAATTTCAAAGTCACCTTTTTTTTTGTTTTTTTTTGTATTTCAGAAGCAAGGAGAAATAAAAATGCCGATAGTACTGCTAGCTCTGGAAGCTTAATTTATGGCTGAGGTGAATGATGCTCTTTTTGGCTTTTTCAAAACGATTGGCTAGTCACTCCCTTGTGGAAAATGATCCTTAGAAACTGAAGAACAGAGTAAAACTGCTTTGGTGCTTGTAAAGTTGTAGCTGGACCCAAGCACATCCAAGATCCCATGGCCTGAGTGCATGCGCTCAAGCAGTAACATCTTCGAATCAGATACTTGGGTGGAAATGCACAGCAATTTTGTTTTCTCTGATAAATTCGGCGGAGGGAGGGAATCATGTTTTAATTTTGCCTTTAAATGCACAGTACCCAGCATAGCAGACTTGTGGTGCTGCAGCCAAGCATCTCCTTCCTAGTTTGTAGGTGTTACTTCTCCCTGCTGTGAACGTTATCTGCTGGGTTCTTATATCTGTTCCCAATAGAAATATCAACCTCTTTCTCAAGGGTAAGTAGTATATCCAGTTACTTAGCAAACATGTTTTTTTCCTGTCTTATTTCAAGTCATTGACTTTAGGATGGCATCAGGTCATTGAGGTCAGGGTAAAGGGGTGCCTGTTAAAAATCCTGTCTGCCTCAAGATTCAGCGGTTGGGAGATGTAAAAGGGAAAATGTAATCCCCAAACGATGATAACACCTCCATTTTCCCCCTTTAGACTCATTTCTTCTTTTTGCTAAGAAATTAATTGCTAAGCATTTCAAAACCTGACATCCATCCTTACAAGACAGTAGTCAGTTAATCAGTTGTTTGGGTTAGCTGACTGCTGTCGTGCAAGTGTTTATCCTATTCCCTGATACTAGGGAGGACTTAAATGTCAGGGGCCTGCTGCTTCTTTGCACCTTTGCAGATGTTCAGTTAAATGTTTTGGGACTACCTCCTCAGCCCCAAATGCATGTCTTAAACGTGTTGAAGATAGGAGTCTTAGTCCATAGAATCAGTTACTTACATAAATCAAAAATGGGGTCATGCTTGGCATAGTGGTCCTACTTAGGATTTGATTAATGATGCTGTTTCACTGATAACAATCTGTATGCTTACAACAATCAATAGTAACAATCAATCGTTTTGCTGACAAATAGTAAAATGTATTAATATAGGGGATGAAAGAGGGATATCTGTGATCTTCTTTTATAAAAAAGACTTAAATGTAACAGTTGAACAATAGAAAACATAGAGCAACGAAGATGATTAAGGGAGTGGAGCATCTGTCATATGAGGAAAGGCGAAGTGAGCTGGGCCTGTTTAGCTTGGAGAAGAGAAGATTGAGAGGGGATCTGATCAGTGTGTACAAGTACCTGAGGGGTGAATGAAGGGAGGATGGGGCCAAACTTTTCTCGGCGGTGGCCAGTGACAGGACAAGGGGTAATGGGTATAAATTAAAACACAGGAAGTTCCACCTCCATATGAGGAAGAACTTCTTTACTGTGAGGATGACAGAGCCCTGGAACAGGCTGCCCAGAGAGGCTGTGGAATCTCCTTCTCTGGAGATCTTCCAAACCCGCCTGGATGCCACCCTGTGCCACATGCTCTGGGTGTCCCTGCTGGAGCAGGGGGGTCGGACTAGATGATCTCTAGAGGTCCCTTCCTACCTCAACCATTCCTGTGACTCTGTGAAATGCCAGTTTCACACAAAGATAACAGCATAAATACGCCATTTTATTGTTTTGTCATATGCTTCTTTTGCATGATTTTGCCTCTTTTAATCATTTGTTCACATACTTAGCTCTATGAATTTAGCCTTTGCCTTTAACAGAGCATACTATTCTATAGTGTAGCATATTGAATTATTTGAAATGCTTCATGAGCTATACCACATGCCTAATATGAGGTATAAATTACTGAAGTGCACTAAGAGCATGGATATTGCTAATTCATCATCTCTCTCTCTTTTTTTCAGAAGTTAAAAAGGACATGCCCCCTATGCTAAAAGGGGAGAGAGCTTGATAATTCTCTTGCTTCCTTTCCTCTTCTGATAGAGAAAAGACTTCTCAGGGGAATCTTAAGTAATTGCAGCATGTTATTTGAACATGCAAACTAAACTAGAGAAGGACTTCATTATTCACCACTGTAGTAAAACTGGACCAGAGATGCTTAGCAGTGTTGTTCCAATTTCAGAACTTTTTCCTATGCTGACTATGTATTACCATCTTTTGCTTGTGTCACAACTTTGGGTATTCTGTGTATTCATATTTAGACTTTGGTAATCTGAAGAAAATTAGGGTTGCTTTGTGGTGTATGGGCTTGTTTTTTGCTTTGTTTTGTGCAAGAACATTACATTTTCAGGGTGAGGCATGGTCTGTCAGCACCTTTGCCTACCAGAGGGCATCCTTTGCTGGTGTGGGTGAGCGTAGCTCCATGACTGTGCTGCAAAATGGACAGTTAGTACCCCTGGCAAACCTGCCTAGTTTACAAGGGAAAGGGGTGATGAGCTCTTTCAAGCCTCAAGAACGTTCACCTGGAGAGAATGGAGCTTGTGCTGAGTTCCTTAATCCTAGAGAGAAGTTGTTACAGGACGAAGCGGAGGACACTTAAGTCCAGCTTTTATCCTAACCCAGTTAGGATATGTCCTCTGGCTAGTAACCTACTTATAAATATGTTGGAATTAATTCCACTGGAGATTGCATAGGGTACTTAGGGTGGGGAAGACCATTATCTACTGTGTAAAACTACTGAATGGTTCCACATGCTGGACTTTCCCTTTTCATTCACATCACTACCAAAAGTTCTCTCTTGAAAGCACACCCTTGCTTTCAGGTATTTAAATTTGGCTCTGAGAAGTATAATGTAACTTTCTTTTTCACTGACTTTCTGTCCTTGCCTGTGTTTCCTTGTCCCTTATATCTCATATGCTTATTGAGCTTAGCTGAGCCCTTTTGAATCCTTAAAATTCACAACTTTATTTATTCTTGTCCACATTCCATTTTATACCCATAGAAATTAATTTAATTTCCTGTGCATACCTGCCCCCCTTCTTTTTTTTCCTCAATCTGCAACCTTGTGCTGTTTCTCATTATCCTTTGCTCTGAGGGCTGGTGAAAAGTGGAGAGGGTTTAACTAACTCTCCTGTTATCCCCTACCCCAGACACCCAGCCCTCCTCTCCCACTTCTTAGCAGATGTACAAACTATTAACTGTGATCTATTGTTGATGCAAAAAGACTTTTCTTGATTCTTTAAGCTTTGAATTTATCAATAGCAGACATTTGCGTAGGAGGAGTTTTTCTGCTGTACTGTTTTTGCTCCTTGCCTCTCTTTTCGTGTAACCATTGTTCCTTTTATACAGGAATTTGTGAAGCTACGGAAAGCTCCATTTCTCAGCAGAAGGGCAGTGATGGTGTTGCCTCATTTTCAGTGTTTTGCTTGGTTTGGTTTGGTGCTGACAGTTCTGTGGGTTTGCATGGGGGTGCTGCTGGGTAAAACTTGAACATTTTCTTAACAGTGCAAGCTTCTGAGTTGGCAGTCCAATACAAAAAACCTTCACTGTAACATATGGGGGCTGTTTTTCCTTGTTTTTCCTTTTGATCCTTTTTTTTTTTTTTTTTGTGCATGTGTCTCTGTGAATTAAGATGGATCTTTTAGGAAGCAAAATATCTGCAGAGTATGTCAACAACGTAGCTGCAGCCCAACTTGAAAACCCCTTGTTTGATAGTTCAAGGAGACAAGTAGGATGTTTTGACTGTGAAGCAACTCCACACAGACCTGATGTTTCAATTACAAACTCACATTTTCCAGTGGTCTCCTAGAGAAGCCTTGTCCTTTTCATGCTTCGGGGTGGGTGCTGCTTGCAAGTTTATACAAGTTCATTATTTACCCTATATTTGTATAAGTTTACAAAAAAAAAAGTAGCCCAGAACTTTAAATCTGGGTCAGTTGTGGGTAACTGCTGAGCCCACACAGGAGCCTGTTTACTTTCCAGTTTATTTTTGGAGAGTTACGAATATGCAGAAGCACAAAAAAAATTAAAAATAAATAAATAAATAAATAAAAGCTAAGATTACCCAAGGTAAATTCTTTGAAGTAAGAATTTGATAGTTACATTTCCGTGTTGCTTTGGTTCTCTCCAGTCATCTGAGTCCCATGAGGTAGGTAGTGACCTACTGTATATTTCAAACGGGTACAGACAAATTGCTGGTGGCAAATAGCATTTCATGGCTAATTAAGGGCTACCTCAAAGAAGACAGCACAGCTTTGTGAAGAAACATGAGTCAGTGTCTAATGTCTAAAGTTTTGTGAAGTTTGATTCACAGGTGGGTTTTGGGCAAAGCCAAGTGTGGAAATAATTGGATCCTCTCAGGGAACCAGAGTTGCTGTCAAGAAATGGATAAAATCCCTAAAAGACTTAGGCAGACATGTCTCATTGCCAATGGGAGTGTTGGCCATAAAGCTCGACTGGCAAAAAAAAAAAAAAAAAAAAAGCCTACCATGTTTTCTATCTTTTTAAAGTTATATTTTTGTCAATTGGTCAGTTGTCTGCTTCTGGGTAGGTTGTTACCCCTAGGATTTCAGGCAAAAGAGCTCAGTTCATCATTTGCCTTGATGCTTCCTGAGGGAAAAATCATGTAACTCTTTTCCCCTCAGTTGCTACTGCAAATGAGTGACTAACCGCCCTTTCTGTCCTCCTTCTACCTGGCTACGTCTGGAAAGTACCTGGAACTTGTAAAAACCTTTTGTGAAAATAGAGTTGTGTTCTTCACTACTGTTTAGGTGAGAAGCAACCCTTTGTGATTATGTTGGTTGTTACTTGGAATCTGTTGGTTGTTACTTGGAATCTGTTGTTTATCATTCCATTCAGTTGATTTTGGAAAATCAAATTTTAGTTTTTCTAGCAGATAAAAAAAAAAAAAAACTGTCCTTGCATTTTAGTGAAACACAAAGCAGTGAAGAGAGCACTACTTAATGAAATCTCCTGAACATTTTCTGAAGAGCTGCATGTACTCTGCTTTTTCCATGGCATTAGTTGGTCTTTGTTTTTGTGATCTTCTGTGCTTTTCTTCACCAAAAATATTGCCATCCTTCTAGCCCTTATCTTTGATACCTGCTGACCAAGTTATTCAGGCTTTTCAGTTTTGAAATGATGCTGGAAGTTTTTGCAATTGCTTTAGTACAAGTCAGGTTCAGAATATTTACCTCTGAGTGGGCCCAGGATTTGTGAAAAATATCTGACCTATTCTAAGTCATCTTTAGTTATATCTTACTTATTCTAAGTAGTATTTAGTCATATGATTGCTGCCTGTTGGTAGCTAAAGAATGCCTTTGGGTCAGCAAAGGAGGAGTCCTGTTTAAAACCAGCACTACTCTTTTCGGTTAACAGAATCCAGTCTTTACGAATCTTCAGGAAGAAAAAGTTGTTTTAATGTCTAATTTTTTAAACTTATTGAGAAAGTGTGATTGTTATTGCTCAGTAGATATGATTTTGAAGGATGCTTATGCTCCTCTTCCAATTGTTAAGAGTAAGGATATTGTTTTCCCCTCCTAGGTAGAACAGAGCACTGTTAGGGTGTCAAATGTGAACTGTATTAATTATGTCTTTGGAAATGTGTAAATGCTTTGAAGAGATTTTTTTTTTCCTATAGAAATGTCTTCGCTCATATTTACCCTCTTTGGAGGTGATTGTTTCACAAAACTAACAAAACAGTTAATAATGGTGATGATCAGACGTCTGTCATTTGGAAGTGTTTTTGTGTATAGAAATTACTGCTTTCAGCTGTGAAAATAGGAGGCTTTCTCTGCAAAGAAACAAGAGATGATGCACTTAAGTGTTTAAAGTAAATACCAATCTGTTTAACGAATTCTGTAAAACAATGACCTCTGTTTTAAGATCACACAGGGATTGCATAAATATTGCTTGCACTTATGGATGAATTATTTCATTAGATTAGGCTGGAGAAACATTTCTTGAAAAGAGAGCTTTTAATGTCAGTGCTGAAGCTGTGCTGATGCCTTTTAAATGCAACTTCTTCACCCCCCCAAAAAAATCTTTGAGGCTGTACATATACAGAAGCCTCAGATTAAACTCTCTTATTGGTTGTACTGACATAATCTAGTAGTGATAATTATCTTGGAGTTGACAAACTGCCCAGTGCTTGGAGACACTTGCTGTTTTTGAGCAGAAGCCTGCAGTCTCTCAGGGTGAAGAATGTTTCAAAACTCTGGCGATAAGGAGGTCTGTTTGGTATCTCATCCTGTGGCCTGACATAAAAGTATCACTGCACTTTTTTCTCATGGTACCTGGTCTTGGTGTCCTGCTCCTCTGACGAGAGGAGTTCTGCCTTTTCCCAAGGTTTCACAGAAGTGTATTGTGACTCCGTGAAGGGAGTCATGAAGAAAGGCGTGAGGAGAAGTCCTTCAGTGAGCGTATGGCACTGGGTAGCTGACTAACACTTCTTGTTGGCATGTTGCTTCTCAGTTACTGAAGTGTTATTAAAGGAGAGGAACAAAGCTCTGTACAAAAGGACTGCATGTGCCACCCAGTGAGCATTTTAGGTCTCTCCATGGGATAGTTTGTTTTTCTTAAGAGCAAAGGTCAGAGTTCCATTTGCTTGGATTCTTCAGCTCTCTCCCCTTCCTCAGAAATGGCTCAAATTCAGTTGGAAATCTTCATGGCAGCACTGGGAGCTAACGCTGACCTGCTGGGCATCTCTGTTGTGACTTTGAATGCCTCTGTCCTGGCTGGAAGGGTAGTTTTCAGTCAGGAAGAACCAGCATTAAGTTGGTTTTGAGATCATTTCAGATGGCAAGGATGCAAACACTGTAATGTAGGGGTTATTTTGAATTGCAGCCCTTTGACTATGAGCCAGCAACGTGCCCTTGTGGCAAAGGCAGCCAACAGCATCCTGGGCTGCACGAGGCAGGGCATTGCCCACAGGTCAGGTCGAGGCAGCTGATCCCTCCCCTCTGCTCAGCCCTGGTGAAGCCACATCTGGCAACACCATTTCCTCATCCCAGGCCAGAAATTCAAAGTTAGCCCGGGTTGCAGCCGGCTGAAGGTTTCAAGGAGCTGTCTCCTCACAGCGCCTAGCACCAAGGACTGCCTTTGAGCTTGGCCTAGGTTCCATCTCAGCAGGCGCTAGCGGTTGAACGGAGTTTCTCTTTTGGGATGAAGCTAAAGCAGGCTTGAGAGACCACGCCTGTTGTATTTTTCTGTGGTCAAAGACTTGCAGTAAACCGGTAGCAACTATTAACATACTCTGGTTGCCTAGTAATAAAGTTTCTGTTTATACTGTTAGTTTTAAATGGTGAATAACAACGTCTATGGTTGCTATTGCTTTCCCAGAACAGTGTTACCACAGGGTAAGATGTGGGCCAGGGGAAAGAAGAAATGAGTACCAACTAGCAAAGGTTTATCTGCATGCTGCTTTTAACTGTTGACAAATTCTATGGCAGAGGTTAATATTACTAGGAAAATACCCATCAATCACTATCCTGTTTGCATTATTCCCCTACTTTTAGTGCTGTGGTTCCATGCAACTGCCAGCTGCTTTCCGCCTGCCTTTGGTTTCTTTTGGGCTCGTTTGCTTTGGACGGTGAGCAGGTCGCAGTAATTGCACAATTACGTTGTCATGTCAAGTTGTGCTTCCCATTGAGGTTAGGTTCAGATCCATGGGTGGTAACGAACAAGGAAGCCTGCATGCCAGGAAAAGTAAACTTTTGAGCAGCTCTGATGTTGAATTATGAGCTGTTCTTCTATTGCCCATTTCCTAGAGGAGACCAAGAGATACGAGAATCTCAGAGTCAAGGACTTTTCAGTCTGGAAGCCCTCAGTTCTTTCTGAAATCTCTCTCCAGGTAGTGTTTGTATCAAAATAAATGGGAAAGGAGCTCATCTCTTGCACTGGATTTCAGATAGAACCCATAGATTGTGTGTGAACTTCTGGGGTTTCAGTTCAATCATGAGTCTGAGATTTGAGGCTTTTTTTATTGAAAAGGTTAATTTATTTATTAGTGCAGATTCTAATGGATACTGCTGCTGTGGAAATGTTGTAGCAAAATTTTGATTGTATCTTTTTTTTCTGAGGTAATTCAACCTTGCATGGACCTGTCACGTTGGGTTTGACCTTCCCTGGGCTGAAGTGTGCCAGCAAATCCAGGAGCAAGCACTTAATGAATATTGCAGGCCACAAAATAACTCTCTACTGAGTGCTTATTCTTTTGCTTAGATGGAAGCTGAAATTGAGTAGCTGGTTTTAAATGACTCTTTGCCTAAATCAGTTCACAATCTTTTTAATGGCTTTTACTAATAAACTCACTAACCAGTGTGTTGTTTAAACTGAGCAAATTGAGCTATATGTAATTGTTCATATTTTTTTTCTTGTATTAAATGACTGACAGTCTTAAAATCTTATGAATTAAGTGTAAAGATGCAGCTTTACTCTATGACCTTACTTTGTGTTTTATAACTTGAAATTAAAAAGTGTGACTTTGAAGTGCAGAAGCAGAAGTGATTATTTGCCTTTATTTTACTCTGGGAAGTCATGTCGCTGATTCAGTCATTTCATTTTACTGACGTCACAAAGTGTCTTGAGATATGACATCAGAACGTGAACCGAAATAAAGCTAAATACTTGTTTTTCAGCATCGTTTCTTGCAAGTAAACCTCATCTTGATCTAACTTTTCTTCAAGTATTGGTCAATGTTGCCTCAAACAACAGAGCTGTGTTAACGTGGAGACCTGTGTTACAGTATGTGCAGCAGCTGGATAATGCGCTCTGACCATATATAGGCTGCCTAAGAAAATGTACTGTAGGGAAGGAAATATAAAAGCTACGGAAACTTAATCCTCTGGCTTCAAGAGTCTTGCTTTTCATGTTGAGAGGTCATACCTGCACACAACCTGGCAGAAAACTTACTTTCTTGCAGTAGTCGTAAAGATTTATTTACTTTTCTTGATCAGCACAGTGGACAAACTATCGGCAAGTTTCCAAAATACAAAGCTACATATATATACATGTATATAAATATGTAGATGTGTGTGTGTATATATATGTTATATATATAAAGCAATATAAAGCTCCAAAAATGCCTCAGTTTTGTTCAGTGTCTCCTGAGGCATTGCTTTGATGAGAGAGCAGAGTTTGACCCGTCCCCTCAGAGTGATGGCATGCAGTCTGCAGGAATTAAGGCATATCAAAATGTTGGCTCTGAATCTCATAACTGCATACGAGATAGGAACCATGAGTGATGAATACAGTGGTGCATGAAAAAAAAAAAAAATCTGCCCAACAGCACAGATCCATTCCTTCTAGTACATGGCATTTTTGCTTCTTGTGGAGGCCGAGCGCCATGACTCAATAACGAGCTGTGATTTATTTAACAAGGACATTAACTCACTGTCAGAGGTATTACAGGCCAGGGGTGGTCACAAAAGCAGAATTCCGTGTGTAACGTTGTTCATCCAGGAATTTCCCAAGGAAATGTGTGCTTATTGGTCACTTGGAGCTGTCCCACACCTCTTAAAAGAATACAGAGTATATTCAGTTCAGACTTGAAAAAGCGTTGGTGAGCCTTGGCCTTTTTTAATATAGTAGGTGAGATATTCCAAGTTGAGTGCTGCTTTCTGTGCATAGTGATGTTAGTGTGGTTCATCAGCTGATGCAGGGTGTTTTGCTCTATCCCAGTGGAAGATTGAGAGTGCTCTACTGTGTAAGTAGGTTATGGATCAACTGCTGGACCTTTTTGTTTTGTTGTTTTGCCCCTGCTGACTTTTCTCTAAAAGTTATCTGTATCTTTATGAAGGCAGTGTAAAGCTGTGATGTTGAGTACCCTTTTCAAGTCATTTTGCAGAGGTGCCAGAATAATGGGGGAAGAAAAAGTGTATTTTATTTTTCTTTTTGAGACTTGAATATTGACTGAGTTTAAAGCAGTTTAAAGCTGCATTAGAAAGGAATTTTGTTGTGTTAAACTGGCGAACTTCCTAGCAGCTACTAGGAGACTTCAAAAGGGCTTACTGACAATAAACTGAGGAGTAAATGAAGCACATCCGTTCAGCAGTGTGCTGGCTTTTTTGGTGGGGGGGAAAAAGATTAAAAAAAAAATCACATTTTAATGTGTTACTTTGCTGAGTCATATATAAGCAATATGTGTGTGAGAAGGGATAGTTTTACTCAGTTTAAAGGCTGTAAACTCTTGCATTTGCAGTTCCAAGTCTTGCTTTGCATTATATGGTCATTCTTATTCTGTAAAGGATGTTTTTTCGAACCCATCTTTTATCTTTTTGAATACTGTTGGACTCAGTGGATTTTTATACCTATAATTCAAAATAACCAATGACTTCTTCAAGGGATGTAACATATCTACAAGTCTGAATGTTTTAATGATCTTCTAAGATATATATCATTAATAAACATAATTACTGCAACTTCAGCCTGTCTTCAGCAAATAAAAGGCAGTGAGTCTGCTCCAAATTAATGTCTACATTTAAAGCAAAGTTAGATTTCCTGCACACTTTTAAAAGTAATTATCTACAGGCAACAATATAAACAGTTCAGAGGAAAAAAGAATTGATTATAGCAAGTTTTTGTCTCCCTATAGAGCCTGTGATGTACACCTGACAACTTTGAATGATCCTTTTCTGGCTTGACCACTTGTGATAGCCGGTGAAGACATCAGTGCCACAAAATACCCTTTCAGTGTTACTTTCAAAGTGGTAATGTTTCTGTTTGTGTTCACTTGAGGAATATTACTGACCATCTTTCCATTCATGGAGACTCATGATTTCTCACAAACTTAGAGAATGGTACTTGGACTTCTCAAATGCTTCTTGTAAATGCCTTGCCTTTGTATTGGAAAGAGGCAGACGCACCTCCAGACGGGTCTTAAAGTGGGAGAATGCTGCAAGACAAGTGCTTGGTCAGTGGGAACAGACGCAGTGGCATGTTGCTTCATAAGATCATCTAAATCTTGTCTTTGGAGCGAGTTAGTTTTTCTGCAGTATTGCCTACTCGGGCTAGTCAGTAAGAAGTGTAGCTCTCTATATCCTCATCCCAAACCTTCCTTCTGCCCCTGGTTAATGCAGCAAAAAGGAGAAGACCTGCTACAGTGCCAACCAGTGTATTTTGGTTTGAATAGACTTGTTTAGTCAGTTGTGAGCCTTCACATTGAGTTTCAAAGCACTTGATTCACTTATGTCAAAAGGGAAATTCTTAACATATGTTTGCAAACATGCATCCAAGCCTCACTTTATTTTTAACTAACATAGGCAAAAAAAAAAGTGTAATACAATGCCTTTATAAGTCTAACATTTGCAATTAGCCTTGTTTTAAAAGCCTGTTGCATAAAGCCTTGATGATGATAACTCAACTTAGTGTTTGTTTTATTACAGGTTTTTGTTATCTCTTGGTCTTGTATAGCTTTGAAAATACTGGCCCAAATGTGCTTCTGCTGTATGGGGTTAAGTCATCCTTTTAGAAATACCGTTAGTTCTCAAATACTGAAGCATGGTTAGTTTCTACCCCCACCTACACCTGTTTTCCTTTGCTTTAGAAAAACTTTTCCTTAAGTTTTTATCTGTCAAAAGGTAACTCTGGTATATCCAGGCAGAACAGCTTAGGCACACTTAAGACAAACTGCTGGTAAGCCTTTCCACTCATCCTCTTAAGCATCATGGTGCTTCAGTGAGTTTGTGACTTCATTTGCTTATTGATGGTCAGTAAGTGCGAGAGGACTCTGATTTCTTGGCTCCTCTCGTACAAGGGGAGCAGGGCTGGGGGTAGACAGAGGGAGTAGGGCTTAGAGCGAACGGGGAAAAATACTTGTTGTTTTGGGGAATTAGTGTCTTTTTGGCTTTGTCGTTTTTTTGTTGTTGTTGTTCTTAATAATGTGAGATGTAATCCTAGTTCATTAGGTTATGTAGATAGAGATGCTCAGTGGCAGATTATCCCTCTCTAGCCAGAAACATGTTAAGAGAAAGCCAATTGAAAGCCCTTCACATCCCAAGACAGACTTAGGCTGTTTGCCTGAAGCAGAACAGCTGTCTGGAAATGTGCAACTGATTGAAATGTGAAGCGAGGGAGCGGTTCTCTTCTCTGCCTTCCAGGTCCTTTCTGCCTCCCTCTCTCAATCTCTCTGGTTCTTCTTGTGCTTCTTATTTTAAGGGGTAATGGGGTGCTGCCCCTGAACTTTACTCCTCTGCTGGTTCAGTGTTTGTGCGGGGTTTCTAGTAAGAATAGTTCTCTACCATGTTCTCCAGAAACGTGTCCATGTCTCAACTGCAGTATTATGTATCTTTGCCCATTTCTACGAGGGAAAGCTGGCATGTGAGCTGAAGCATAGGGCAAATGATCAGATGAATATAAAAGCTACATCCTAGAAAAATGTTTTGCATGTATTAGAGAACTTGCTGAAGAACATAATGGTATGCTGCTATTTACCTGCCTTTTTTGTGTTGGGGTAAAAATAGATAAATAATTTAAATATTTTGTAATGAGGTTAACATCCCAGTAGTAAATGCCACTTACTCATGATAAGGAAGTAGGTCCCAAGGACAGAATAGTATGGCTGGAGTTTAAATACATGCCTATCTTTTAAAGTCTTTCCAAGCATACTGTTAGTGTTCCACACTGTCTGTTAGTTTGTGGCAGCAGTATTTTAAATAAGCAGTGTGCCTGTTCCCGATAGCTGCAGCTTCTTGGTGGTGGTTGCTTAGAAGTAGTATCATTTGTTGTCTAGCTTCATTAAACATGATGTTGGAAAGATGGCAGATCTACAGATCTGATGATGAAATATTGCAGGAAAGCAAGCTGGGTCATAAGGAGATAAATGAAGGACTTCAATTTGCTAAACAATTTGCAGATGCTAGGAGCAGAGGGGATTAAAATGAGAACAGCAAACTGAAGACCGTAACGAGTATGTGCACTGTGGGCCAAGTTGCAGAGGCCTCTGCTTGGTAACTTACACCCACAATTGACTTATTGAAGCAAAATTGGAGCCACGGCAAACAAAACCTGAAGTCCTCCTTCTGTGCCCCTTGCAGAGGCAAATAGGGCTTGTGCTGTAAATCAGGTGTTTAATCATCTGAAGTAACTTGAACCTGTAAAAGCTCCCCCGCTGCCGGCCGTGCATTAGATGTGATGAATTTTTATTGTTTTTGTGCATAGAGTAGGCAGTTCTGAAATGAAGGTGCCTTGTCAGCTTACAGAATAGTTAAATGGCATTTCTGAACTGCAGCTATACAGTGTGGAGCTGAAAGCAATAGTGCAAAACAGTTGTGGCTATTCTCGCCTGTCCTCAAAACTGCAGCTCAAGTCCTTTCTCTGGTGAAATATCTGGAAATGGGCTTTCAGACTCCTAATTTAAAGCAATAATTTTGGAATTCTAGGAACAAGCACTGAAGAAGTGTGAACTATAATGTTGAGCAGTATTAACAGCATGAATTTCTATGAATTTGTATAGTCAGGTACAGTAATAGAAATATCTTGCGTTAAAAACGCAAGGCACGTTGATTGCCCAAGCCAAGGGACGAAGTGCGTTTATATCAGCAGTGCTTTGAGGCT
This sequence comes from Tinamus guttatus, assembly GCF_000705375.1. The sequence goes on along the minus strand of NW_010588935.1, from coordinate 69,930 downwards.
TGCAATAAAACCAAGTTATTAATGTGATGTTTTCTAGCTGTGGATATCAGACTGATGCTACAGCATTTTCATTTGTTCAGATGTCTTTCTGGGAGATTAGCGACAGCTGGAATATTCCAAAAGTGAGTCACTTATATAGATAGACTCCAAACCGTGGTGGCTGGCCAAAGATCCCAAATGATGAAGATGGAAAGACTACTGATTTAGGAATTTTCTGAAGGCCTTTAATGTGGTTCTTATTCCTTCCCCCGCCTTCCAGTAAAAATAAAACACTACCACTCTCCTCCGCCAAGGCATTGCTTCCGCAGTGGAAGTGAAATATGGTTTTCTGTATTGTAGGATTGGTTGGATATGTTATGCTATACGAAAAAAAAGAAGAAAATAGTGGTCTATTGCTAATGGTAGTAAGAATCAGAACTATATTATATCTATCCTACTATGGTACACAAGAGTAGGATGAGACATGCAAATAAATGCTGCAGTCTGTTTCAGACTGTTCCAGACCATATGGTTTGACTTGCTTTGTATTGCCCTTTGGCTTCTAGAATGAGGACTTACCCTTGGTGACTTGGTGCTCCATCATATATGCTTTAAGCATTCTTAGCGCATGGATGTTGAAATATTTGTAGTGTGAAGTTTGTACAGAGAACATCTTATACTGGTATCTTGGGCGATTGGGACCTGACTGTTTCATAGTTGGTAGACTAATAGTAAGGCCTGTTAAGACTTCTGCGGATATTACCGCTCTGGGTAGAGCTGGCTGTGACACAGGGTGAAGCACATGGGATCCTATGGGTTGGTGAGGGAGACGTGGGTGTCCCATCTGTGGCTTGCAATATGGCTAGGGATGGTTCATTCTTTCCGCATGGGCTACCTATGCCTGTAGGAAGGGCTGCTTGGATAAGTTTGTTGTTTATATATAACTAATATAAGTATGTCCTAGCAAATCTGATACACAGTGCAGCAGTGACACTCTCCTTATAGTGATCATTTTTGTCTAAAAACAAATAATTCTGCAGATCAAAGAACAGTTCAGGTTGGAGGGCACCTTGGGAGGACGTCTAGTTCAACTGCCTGCTAAAAGCAGCATCACTTCCAACTGTTTTGTCTCCCAACCCTTCCTCTGCCCATTTGTTTGTTCACCCGTCCAGACCTTTACGACTTTATGTTCAAGAATTTTATGAACAGTATTGAAATCCTTGCTGAAGTCGAGGCAAAAGATATCCAGTGCTCTTCCTTGTCCGCAAATGCAGCCTCTCAGTCACAGAAAGTAATGAGGTGGATCAGTGTGACTAGTCCCTATCCCTTCTCTTGCAGCATCCAGAAGTGTGTTACTTGCTCTGGTTAGACTTACTCTAAATTTGAATTTCACATCACTTTCTAGTGGGAGAAGGAATGGTGTCTGGATGGGCTCAGGTCAGAAGGTTGCTGTTTGCAGCCAATTATCCTGCTGTGGTTTCTCATACCAAGGACTTGCTCTGCAAAGATCTTCAGTGAAGCCACTGACAGCACTGAGAACTCGCGCTGTAGGGCTCCTCTCTGCCATGAGCAGCAGCCGGGGCCCCTGGCAGCTCTCCAGGCCGGGCTCTGCCCCTGTGCTGATGCTCCTGCCCATTCCCCATCTGCTCTGGCCATCAGGACTCCAGCGCCCTTGCCGTTTTCACCATGGCCTTGTTCACCCCAAAGCGTGACTGAATGTTTCCAGCGGAGATGAGTGATTGGCTTAACCTGGCTCCTCCACAGGCCTTGCAAAGTCTGGGCGTTTTTATTATTCGTTTTTTACATGCAAACGAAAGAGAACTTCTAGTTTATGTGTGTGTGGTATCTTTTGCTTTTTTTGTTTGTTTGTTTGTTTTTTAAATGCTTGGGTTTGCTGTTGGCATTGCATTCGCAGCTGCTGCCTAGACACCGCAGTTTGAACAATTTTTGCTGTGGTTTATACAGACTGACGTATCCAGGCAAGGAATGTAAGCCACAGAAAGCTGAAGATGAAACCAAGCAGGGACTATTAAACTGGTAGCAATGAGCAATTTAGCTGCAGTTTAGAAGAGTATTTAATTTATGGAGGCTTGAGTTACATTGTTCCCATTTTCACTTGACACTCCAGCAGCTGAAAAGGAGCCTTTTTCTATATGGGCCGTAAATCCCCAGGCCCAGCTCTTGCCGCTCCCAAACTGGCGTCACGAGTGCGTGTCTGCAGCGTTTTGCCATGACAGAAAAAGCGGTGCATTCCTGAGGACTTGCTCCACTTCTGCTTTTCCGCTAAGTTCTGCGGAGCCTGCGAGAGTCGGGTTTCTTTGCTGCGGGAGGAGAGACTTCGTGTCTGCTCCATTCCTAATCTTCTTCTAGAATAGCTAGAAAGCTTTCAGGAGAGCAAATTTTATCTTAACTTTTTACAGAGGGATGATGCGCAGCACATGGTTAGAAAAATGGAGGAGGGCTGTTGTACAGTCAAAGAATATACTTAATATAGCAAGGTAGGGGTCAGAAATTTGCTGTAAGGAGGATTTACAGAATAAGGCTATTCCCAACAGGCAAAAAATGTATTTTTCAGATTTTTGAAATCTTTTTCCTGTCAGTTGCCTTCTACCATTGAAACAGTAATTTCACAAAGAAAACAAATCGTTTTTTGCAAATGTACTTATTGTATAAACTTCTTCCTAAAATTTTTTTGAGGATGGAGTATTATTTCTGGAGGGGGAAATATTTCGGGAGGGGGAAGTATTTCCAGAGAACCGCCTCTCACCAAAATACTTGCTGAAGCTTTGCCAGCTGCCTGTCCGTAAACCGAGTTAGCAGGATTGGACACATGTTAACAAACTGTGCCCTGTGCGTGTTTGAAGCACCAAAAATTCCATAGGAACTTAAGGAAAAATTTCTTAACAGTGAGGGTGACAAAGTACTGGAACAGGCTGCCCAGAGAGGTTGTGGAGTCTCCTTCTCTGGAGATCTTCAAAACCCGCTTGGATGCAGTCCTGTGCCACGTGCTCTAGGTGACCCTGCGTATGCAGGGGGGTTGGACTAGATGATCTCTAGAGGTCCCTTCCAGCCCTAAGCATTCTATGATTCTATGATTCAGAGTTGGGACCAACACTGTTAGTGATGGAGGAAATGCTTCTCGGTGTCTTTTCGTTCGCGGAGTAATTTGGGATTTTAGCAATCTTGATTTACTGCCATGCAGATCCATTTTGGAACTGGATCAATTACATTTGGAGGGGAACAGGCTATGCGGGCTAATTTGTCAAGGCTTTTGTTCTTCAGCAGTAACGCTCGGTTACTATTTCTTCAGCTGGATTTTTTTTTTTAACTTTTGTTCTGCATGTAGTGGTGAAATAACGTTTTGGAGGCTGAAAAAGGGTTGTAAATCACTACAGGGTGTGGATGTCATGCTGTTGGAATAAAGGTGGGCAAGGAGGATAGGCTTTGTCTGGAGGGGAGCAAGGCATTTGAAGGGATGTTGAAGCAAGGGCATGATTCAATCAATCTCTCGTTAACTTGAGCCCATCCCGAAAGTGCTTTGTATGCTGCCCTCCGTTTCTGTGGCAGACTATTTCAAAGCTTTATTTCTCTGAGGATACAGAGTATTTCTTTCATTCAAAGCCTGAAATTGTTCACGGCCAGAAGGCCCATTTATTCTTAAGCAATGCTCTTGAGTTAAAACAGCTCTTCTTTCTTACTCTTACTTAACTCGGGTGCTCCTAAATGATTTTCTTCTGCGTTTCTTTCCAGAGAACATCCCTGCTTGCCTTTTCTTGTATAGGTTCCAGAAGAGCCTAGTACTAGATGTCTTAACCTTTCAAGGTCTCGTTAAGCTTGTCTTTTGTCAGTTCCTGCCTTATGCTTGTGCTGCTTGACCTGTCATAGTTTTCTTTGCTGATTGGTGATTCCTTGAGTGTTTGTCCTTTATTTCAAGCAGATACCCTGATGCTACTTCAGAAGGAAATCAGTGGTCACTGCTTACAGACCAAGTTTCTGTTACGGACTGAGTTTAATGAGATCCTTTGGTTCAGACAGCATGCTTGGAGCTCAGCAGATACTCATTTCTCGTGATACTTCATTCACTGCAAAGCTTTCAACTCCCTGACATTATGAGATTTTTTCTGGATTTCCTGTAGTCCAAATTCCAAGTCCTGAGTCTTCAGCAGCAGTTCCAGAGTACACTCACACTTCCACAAATCTAAGTCTCTCACAAGAAACTCATGGAAGACAATAGTATGTGTTGTGTCCTTTGCCTATTCTTAAAGAGTAGGGTTTAGCTGTCATCTTAAAAAAAATATATAGATATTATCTTCAATTTTATATCTGTAAAACTGGTAATGCTTTTTTTCCTGTTGGTTTTGGTGGATATTGTGGTGTGAAGGTTACAACTTTTAACAATTAGTATACAGCTAAAACCATTAAGCTAATTCTGTTAAGGATACCAGGAGTTTTATTATATCTACTTTAGCTTGCCCTGCTTTGAACAAGGGGCTTGGACTGGATGATCTCTAGAGGTCCCTGCAGTCGTAATCACTGTCACCTCAATGCACCTCACTAAACAATGCACTGCTAAATAATATTAATTCCCTAGAAACAAGGATTTTCTATTTTATTTTTTTGCCTCTATCTAGGCAAAAAAATTAAAACATACTCAAACACAGTATTTCTAATTGGTACTTCAGATGCCAGTGGCACCTTGTAATTCCTGTGATGAAATTAGCTACCTTCTTCTAATTTTAAAATGCAATTAGTGATATTCCTCATACAATTTTGTGGACGAATATGTTCCTAGTTTTTCCAGTTCTGTAAAAGCTACCCCTGTCATAAGGGTCACTCTTCTAGTGTCCCCTGAAAGCCAAGGAAAGAGACATGTTTCAGAGGACAGGTTGCTCAAACTTCCATAAAGAGTAGTTGTTTTCTCCAGCTTGAATAAGAAAACGCAGATAAACGTCCCTTTTTAAAGGAAGGAATTGTTTTAGCAAAACTGAGACAATAACTTAAATTGCAAGTGACCCCTGCAGATCATGCAGTCCTCCTCCTTGCTCAAAGCAGGCTCAAGTGGATCATGTTACTTCCAAAGATGATTTCACAGCTGTTCCTGTGTCTGCTCTCATGGTGGCCGTGGCATCTCATCCTGTCGCAGTGCGCCTTTGTAAAGGATCTGTCGGCATCGTTCCGTGAGCCTCCTGGGGCAGCTGGAGAGAGCAGGAGCAGGATGTGTCCCCTTGGCCTTTCTTCAGCAGAGTCACCTGAGGCAGCTGTGGCAACCTCTCCGTGTAGGTCCCGGCCTCTGTCTGTCTGCTCAACTTGCCAGTTGCTCCCGCGTGCCCACTGCAATGCAGTCCTGTCCTTGCTGATGCAGGGAGCTCACTGTGGATCCTGTCCTGATGGTGGGCTGGCTCCAGGATGGGTTGGAGCGTGCAGCAAGGGTGCAGCTGACTTGCCCCACAAGTGTTCATCGTGCTTAACTGGTTGTGCATTGGGCTGCTCACCTCCTTTTCGGCAAAGCTGCTTCACAAGCCATAGGTGATGTTGTCCCTGATGCCAGACTTGGTTTGTGTGTGTACTTGAGATTTGTTTTGGCCCTTTTCACTTTTAATCTCAAAACATGAACCAGTTTAAGAGGAGCAGTGGATCTGCTTCATGAGGTACATATGAGGCATAAGATGAGCACGTGCTGAGTGACTAAACTGCGTGATGCCATCTGAGCTATCTGGTTGCCAAATGCTACCTTATTTTTTGTGACAGTGCAGCCAAAAGTGTTTAAGGAGTGAATGCAAGGTACCTCCTGTCCATCTGGGATTTAGAGGAATCATAGCTGTAGCAGGTGCTGCTTACATTCCTTCAGATGAGTTGCGACTTTGCCTTGTAATTTACTGGGAAAGCTCCAGGCTTCAACCTCGGGGCCAAAAGGTATGTTTTTACTGCGCTGGTGTGAGCAACCCTCCTGCAAAGTCCTCCTCGCCCCTCAGTGATTTTTGTTGCAATTTGAGGGAAAATCGGATTGGGTCAGCAATCGTTTGTGGCTCACCTTGTTTCGAGTCCAAGGCTACAGCTGGTGTCTGCAAGTGACTTTATTTTTTAAAATCAAAACAGTCACGAATTCCTACGGATGCAAGTACCTAATAATGGTTTTATGTTACAGCCTTATTTTTTTCCTTCCATAAATGTCTTCAGTTTTTAACATGCTGCTCTGAGACTATCAAAGTGTTAAGGCTGACCCTGGGCATTGTTAGGGAGAGCAGAGGTTGCTTGTATCCATGGGGGAAAATTAAATGCTGAATAAAAATGTGGGTAGATTTTTCTAACTTTTTTTTTTTTTTAACATTCAGAATTTAGGTACACTTCAAAATAGTAATTTGGGAGTATAAGGCATATGTGTAGGTGTGCACATGTGGTGTGGTAGAGGGTCATATCTGAAGGGAAGATTAACCTGTGCTCTAACAAAGTCAATCTGTGGATGGTACATCCATGCAGTATATGCCTATAGGAAAATTAGTGAGATTTTTTTTTCATATCACCTCAACCCCAGTTTCCTAAGGTGAAATAGCTTAGTTAAAGTTTAAGTGTTTGAATAATTGTATCAGTTGATACAAGAGAAGTGCAAGAGTAGGTATTTGAAATAAATTTTAAGATGGTAGTACATTCAAGTCCCTTCATATGCATTGCCTCAGCAATATATATTCTCTCTATATATTTTCTAAGATAACCTGAATATTTTTATTGTTGTAATTTTTGTCAGGCTTCTATAAAACTAGATTACATTACTGCTCTGAATGACAATTGTATAGGGCTTGGAATATGTGGAGAATGTCAGCAATGCATTTAGAAACAAATGAACATAATCTGTAATAGTTTTCCAGTATAAATGTAATAAGTCTCGGTGCACCACAAATGCCTTCCAGCACTTGGAAAGGGGGGAGTGTTGAACCTCTTGACAGTTTAAAAGCAACCCTCATGGTTTGCTAGGCCTGGTGAGTCAGAAACAAAAGCAGCGAACTATGCAGTTTAGGGCTTCAAATCCATGTATATTCATTTGCTTACTCTGTTAACTTGTTTGTGAGGTACTTGGTGAAAGCTTCTTCTTTGCCTGCTGTGAGAAGTTGAAGAGCATCAGTTGTGCGTTAAACAGCAGACCGCAGCTGGGGCGTGCACGGGAGTGTAGCGAGGATGTGCCACGAGGTCCCCAAACCTATTCCTGAACACCTCACTAGGAGCTGCTGACTGTGGGCCCTGCTCGTACAGGGCTGTTACTTGCTCTCCATCCACTTTTAAGAGCAGCGAGGATGTTGAATGAGAGGATGTTCAAAGGAAGGGCTTAAGTCTTGAAGGCAGTTACAGAGAGAGCACAACTGCAGGTCTTAAAAACCACCCAGTTTTTCAGAGTCTTTTCTTTAATGGTTGCTTATCTGTCCTTCAAGATGTCATGACAGAAATCGGTCCCACTTGGTTCAGTGTTTTGAGAAGGTAGAGCGGTCGTGGAGGAAATAGGATGTTAAGCATGGGCGCGTGTTGCAGTGACCTTGGATAGAACATGATTCCTCAATTTCCTCTCCCTTGGCTCAGCACACTGGTGAGTAATCTGCAGTATTAATTTTTTTAAGAAGGTAATTTCCTTTTCTGTCCTTCTAAAAATAATTGTAGCAGTGCCTGCACCAAAAGCCTAAGGTAGCGATGGAAGATGACAATGATGTGCCACAGCTGTCCAGCTCGGTGGCAGCAAGAATTCCTCCTGTGTATATGGGAGCAAGGTTGTATGGGAGCTAGTTTTCTGCATCAGAAATAGCTCGGATTGTCTGGAACGTGCAAACATTTATTTTTCTAAACAGCCTATCCAGTTGACTTTGTAGTAAATCAGCTGCCTACCTCATGTTGGATCTAGGAGTGACTTTGGCCTACTGTCTGGGAGAGAGCCCTGTAAGTCTTTAATTCATGTGTGTGTGTGTGGTCCGAGCAGTAGGGGTTTCTCTCGTGCGTGAAGTTGCGAAAGTTTTCCTATGAAATTGGGTTTTGACTGTTTCAGAAGCGAGCTTATAGGCTGTTAAAAGTAAGTAATTTCAAATAAGGAACCAGGCCCACTCTTCTGCAAGCAGCGAGCATTTTTCTTATGTGGCTGCTTAAAGGAAACAGATATTTTTGTAATAATTTTATTGAAATGCCAGGTGGTTTTCCTCAGATTAATGGGAACTAGGAAACTTGTCCTTGAGACATACTTTTTGCTCTTGATTTTCCTGAGCATGGAGTGAAAGTGGTCTCACACTCAGGAGTATTATAAGCAGTGTTAAAAATGAATAATTAGGTGTCTTATTTGTGGTTTTGTTTTCAGCTTTTTTCCTTAACAAGTGGCTTGCAGTACTGAAGCGAGTGGTCTGTATGTTAAGACTTTGAGTTCACAGTAAAATTGGGAAATCAGGGCTACTGCTCAGAAGCTGACGAGAGTGAGAATTCTTTCTAGTGCTGTAGTAAAAGATGAACTCTTGTTACACATAACAAGTTTACTTAGGCAATAAAAGTAGCCATTTATTTATTTATTTATGAATTTTCTGCTTTGATATTTGGTAGATAACTGATGTAAGGGGTGAACATCCAGGCCTCTATTGATGTTCAGTTAATTTCTGTTGCTCCCTCAAACCGCTACATGAGGAGACCATGTGAGTAAGCTTTTGTACAAAGTCAATAATGGCTGAAGGCTTGAGGTAACAGCTTGCACTGTTCTTGAACGTGCTCTCTCAAGATATTAATGGACTAACATGTCCTCGTGTGCTTTTTTTCCTCTGGCTTAATATGCCAAGCACTTAAGGAGTATTATTCCCACATGATTTGGAGGTATGTTTGCATAATACGATTTTTCTTTCTAAAGTAGTGTGCTGTTTTTGTGTATGTGTGTTATTTTGTTTTTTGGCGAAAGAGGTCTGGATGTGAGTAACCAACCAAGCCTTAGCATCTCCTGTTGACTGGTGCCCATTCTCCCAAGACTTGTGGTCGGCTTCCACGGCTAGAGAACCCTTCGAGCCCTGCTGTGTCTCACAGGAGAACTCTGTGTAGAGAGGCACTGCTTGGGTTTTCGAGTCTTTGTAGTATTCATGTGCGAGCAGCATGCAGCGCTGGCAATAGACACCCTTGGAGATTAGTGATCACCATAGTGGTATTCAGCTGGAGCCACCCTTTCCCTAGAGCAGCTACAGGAATCAGAGCTTTGTAAAATGTTCTTCTGTGCCATGTTCTCTGCCTCTTTTGAGGTCATAAAATGGCCTTTTCGGGAAGTGTGGAATTTGCTGCGCATCTTCTTTCTTAGGCTGCAAATTTAACATCCTTGGAAAGAAAGGAGAACAAAAAAAGGATTTTGTTACCATCCTAGAGTAAGCACCAGTTACTGTGTGAACTCTGCTCACAGATGCACCTAGAGGGCATTGCTTTTACCAGGAGAGTAGCTACTAATACGAGAACAAAAAAAGGATTTTGTTACCATGCTAGAGTAAGCACCAGTTACTCTGTGAACTCTGCTCACAGATGCATCTAGAGGGCATTGCTTTGTACCAGGAGAGTAGCTACTAATATATTTTATGTTTCTTAGGCAGACAGGAACAGCCGTCACCTCAGTGAGAAAAACGTGTAATAGTTATAGTAGGAGAGCACATAGAAAAATTATCGAAGACATGTGTCACCATTTCCGAATATAGTGAAACAGCTTTGTTAGAGGGGACTGAACTGGTGGTAATTCATAAGAAAAGTCAGCCCTGATGGCGCTGGAATTTTCAGTTGGTTTATCAGGTCTGTTGATGTGTGTAAAATTTCACCATCCTGTTAAAGAAAATTTCTTGGAGAAGGTGGGCTAGGATGGGAGTGAAGAATAAACTGTGGATGCCAAGGCAACACTTGGCAGCTGGCCACCTAATTTAATCTTTAATTTTCTTCATGACCTGTTGTTGTCTGCTTGACCTTAACTTGAGCTCTTGGACTCTGGCAGCAGTGAGATCAGATTAGCTTAACTGCTTTATTGTTTAAAAATCGCTAGACCAACATGCACAGCAGTTCTCTGTGCAGCTTCCTAACAAGGTTTTTCAAGCAAGATCCAGCCCGATAGCCCTGAACAAAAATCCTCATAATGCTACTCCTTGCTGCTCCAACAGCATAAAACTTTCAGCAGATTTCAGATGCATATTTGAAGGCTAAAAATCCCTGACTTGCCCTAGGCACCACTTCTCAATGTCGAACACTGTTTAATAAATTTTATTTATCTCTTTGCTGAAAATTAAAATGCTCTCTTTCAGAAGGTATGGTATAGAGATTATTTATCTTGTTGCATCTATATTAAAAATATAGTAACAAATTCTTCATTATTACTTCAGTGAAGTTACAGGGTTCAATTGCTTTGATATAATTGACAGCAGAACTTGGTTGGCAGCAAGTTGCTGGCACTGCTGAAGGCTGAAATTCCATGAATTTCCAGCAGCACTTGTCTCGTTGTTATGTGTTTTTGCATAGTAAGCTTCGTTATGAGAGATAAACATGTGCTAATGAGCCTTGCAAACGCCCAGCATGAAGAGCTGTGTTGCGTTCTGGGGTCTGGGAGGACCTTTCAGCGAGTCTCGCGCTGTGCTCCCTGGTGGTGGTGCTGGCCCCGTCCTGTTCGCTTGGTGTCGCGCTGCAGCTCCTCCACGACCCTCGACCGCCCTCCGAGCGCCCACCCTCTGCCCCGTAGGTTTTGGGGATGAGAAGGGCTGCCACGATGCAGCCGTCAAGTCTCAACCCCTTCAGTTAGGGTTCCCTCCGGAGAAACGTCCCTCCCGAGACCATGTGAGTGTCCTGGCTGCCGGAGCGAGCGGCTGCAGAGAACGGACTCGCGGGAGGCTCCTGTCGCGGGTTCTGGAGGGTCTGACCCAAGACAGGCTGTTGTGCCACCGGCGTAGGCACTTCAGGCCATGCAGAGATTTGGTGGCGACTTTGTGCTCTGCCCCGTTCCAGGAGAAAGCTGTCCTTGCAAATCAGAGCTGGTTACTTGGCAGCCTTGCTCTGGTCCCTGCTCGCCCGGAGCTTTTAAACTGCTAAAGACTGGGCAGTTTCTCACTGTTAGGCAGAACTTTTCCCATTGTATTTTTATTCTCCGACCTTCTTGGTTTCTCCTGGTGTATCTCCTGTTTTTATAGCCATTAATAGGGAGGTACTGCGTCTTCCAGTCTGTTTCCATAGAAACACCCAATTAGAAGAATAATTTGAAAAAACTGGGGCACAGCTGCCAAAACTCCTAAAGAAAATGAGGGGGGAGAAGGGGGAGGGGAACGGGGAGAAGGTTTGTGCTGGCCAAGCACAGGCAGCATTGCCTGTGTTTTGTCAGCTATTTTCTAACGCCGGTCTGCGAGCTCGTATCTGACTGTACATCTTGCATCCATTTGTTTGGAGCGACATCTGTAATGTATTTAAAAGTATAATTGAGTCTGGTGCTCAGCATATGTGATGCTAATGCTTGGAATGTGAGAATGTTTTGTTGTTGCATTGCTGCTTTCTTGTATTTCTTTATCAGGCAGCAGCCAAGACATTTGAGAGCAAAAGGGGACGAGGAGAATCAAGGTGTCTCCCTTTGTCACAGCCTCACGTATGGACACACATCTCTCTCCTTTGGCACAGAGCTTGGTGTTATAGGTGCTTGTGTTTCCTGTGGATCTCAAAAATAAGTAAATAAATAAAACTTTAAGCCCATTGCAAGGTCCAATCAAGGCAGTTTTCTAGTAGCCAGGATTAACTGATCTGTGTATCTTCTTGAAGCTATCTGGAAGCACTCAGCAGTGCAGTTGTTTTAGAAGAAGAGAACTAAAGTGAAGCAGATGCACTGTATTAGGTGTATTTTTCTATAATTACAAAATCTGTTGTTTGAACATTAAGCTTACCCCTTTCCTCCCCGCCCCCCCAGAAAATCTCTGTATTTGTAAGTGAAATTTACCTACTGGCTTTCACATAGGAAAGACAGTGAAAAGCTAGACCTGTTATGAGGTGTTAGCCTCCTCTTCTATGCACAGATCTACACTTTACCATTATGTGGTAAACCAAATCTGGCAAATCATTATTTGCATACACCATTCTAATTTCCCATGCTTTCTTATGTAGCGACGGCGTTCTTTTCAATGTCCTTTTTGCTAAGTATCTTCTAGCCTCACTGCCATCATCCCTCTCCAAGTCAAAAAATACCTCCCCAGACTAAACCACTTGCGAGGTTACTGTGATGCAGGGATGTCTTTGGCATCTGGCCTTCTTTAGGGAAAGCAATTGCAAAAAACAGCTAATATGAGGTGCTGTTTCCCACGTGGCTGTTTAACCAGGTGAGCAGGATGGACACTGCAGTCCCCTTTGGCGAGCAGACTGAGGGGTGAGTTGTGTAGTGTCCAGCACCTTTCTTTCCTCTCCTGGTGTGATGGCCACGATTCTGAATACTACCTGATATCCCCACTTTTCTGTGGAAACAGATTTGATAGTGGCTCACCTAGAGATCTCAGTCCCAGCAGTAGAATAAATGCCACCAAAATGTCTCCGAGAGTCTGGTCAGCTCCCTTTCCTCGGAAGCACCGTGTGTTGGGGTTGGCGTGGTGCAGTTTGCAGTCCCGCGGTGGTGCCTGGTCCGGGCGGTGGTGTTGCACTTGAAATGGGCTGTTTGTCCATGAGCGACAGCCCCATCTGCAGGTAGGCAAGGAGGAGAGTTTGCAACCCCGTGGTGCAGGGTCTGGACCGAGCAGTGTGGTCTTGCATCCTCCCTCATCCTACTTCTGAGCCTTACTGAGGAAGAGGTGATGTCGGCAACACTTGAAAACTTCCAAATCCTCTTGAAACACATTGTTTCTGACTGTTCAGGGAATTCTTATGTTCACAAAGAAGGGCTTTGAGGAGGGAATCCTTGTGTGATTTTTCGCTGTTCACGCTTGTACTGAAGGAGTCATAGTCCATATTAAAGACAACTGAGCAGTACGACAGCCTAGTCTGGAACATGAACATTGTTTTGCTCACTCGGAGGAGAATCGGGGTAGTGCCTGGGTTGAACGAGAGCGTTGAGAGGAATGCAGAAACCCCAGTGGAAAAGGCACTCCTCTGTTCCCCTACTGGCCTTATTTCTGTTTCTGACGACCACCCTGTCTCGTGGCATAGCAAGGCAGGCAGGGTTAGGACCGCAAGCGGAGCGTGTTGCTGCCACGCGCTCTGCCTCAGCGTCAAGCTGCAGCGTTCGTTTTGGATCGAGCGGAAACATCTAAACTGATAAATCATCAGTGTTTTGGACTACTGGAAATGCTTTCCAGGCAACTTTCACTATGTCAAGTAAAAGCGATACAGTTTAAAAATTGGAATTCAGCTAACTGATGTGGGAAACCTAGGAAATTCCTGTGACTATCTTACTAGCGATGTAGATGCATCTAACCTGAGGGGAAGCTCTGAGAGTATTAACCTTTGGACTGAATAATGGTCATGCTGTCACTGCCTTTTTCCTCTAGAAAAAAAAAAAAATGTTGTTTTTCTTCATGTACTGTGTTTTGTTTTGTTTCTTCTTGTTAAATTTGCATACCAGTCTTCCACGGAACAGAGTTCTTTATTTTGGTGAACAATCTCAAAAATACAAATTACCCCCACGCCCCTAGTAAAGAAAACTGCCCCCCCTTAAAACAAAGACACAGTCAAAAACACTCACTTAGAAACATCTGCAAGAAACATGGTGTGAATCGACAAACTTAAAATCTTCTTTTAAAAGGCGACTGACAGTATCATGTCTAACACCCCATGTTTGTGTATACACGGCTGCGTACGTACATAGGACCCGACTCACCAGCCGCTCTGGCTAACATTGAGCCCTTGAGCAAAGCGTTGACTAGTGCGTGTACTTAATATAAGGTGTAAGCAGCCAATGGGCCACAGTCAGTGCTTGCTTCCTATTAAATGGTTATCTCCAGTAGGGAGACGCTCTGCATGTTAGTTGTGTTTCAGGTGCAATTTGCTAAATGCTGCCTGTTTTGAGAGAAGTTGATGGTGCGAACTTTGTTACAGCTGCTTTCAAGAATAACTGTAGGTCTTCCTAAGGGTTCTTTTTGCCAGATGGCCGAGATCTTCCTAATGCATCAAGGAATATGCTGGAGATGCAGAGCCCTAACAGCATGGACAAGTAAGATCACCTTTCACAAAGATTTCTTTTTTATGTTGATGTATTTGGTACGTTTAATCAGTGTAGCTCAGCCTTAAATGATTTTAAAAGGAATTTTCTTGTTGCGCTTAGCTTTTGATTGTGTTCTTCAAGTGCTTGCGAATTTACAAGAAAAAGATGCAGTTTCAGGTCTTGATGCTGCACCTGTAGTGAAACAGGAACTATGAAATAGCTTCCTGTAGCTCAGCCAGGCCAAACTTGCAAAATATAACAATTTGCCCCAGAAACAATCAATTAAATCATAAAAAGCAAAGTGCCTGTTATGAGTAGCCCTTTCACTGACCTTTTTAAGCATATTGTGTATTTTTGATATAAGTACTTGTTTTTCTGTGGCTGTGGATCCCTAATTTTTTGCATCTGTACTGTCTAAGCCATATCACATGAACTGCCTGCTTCCTGCTGCTTGTTTTTATCAACAAGGATTGTGCCAATGTCGGTCTTCCAAGTTTGCTTTTTCCTTTCCTGGTATTCTGATTAACTACAGCTCTGCTGGTTCTCTCTCTTTAGGTTTTTTTTTTTCTTTTTTTAATACAGCGTTTATTACTGCTGCTTTCATAATGGAAAGTTTATGGCTTAAAACTAATTGTTAGATGATTTTATTTGGTGACAGTGATTTTGCTGAAAACTTCCCACGCAATTTTTTTTGGAGGCAACAAAAGCTTTTTAGTAGTGTGTTCATTAGCTCCTCCTTTAGTTGGAGGGCTGCAGCTTTCTTCTATGAAGGAAATGTTATGAAATAGGTGCATTTTTAATAAGAATAACGTATTTAAACAAAAAGCTTGATTTATATTTATATGTCCTGTATTAATGACCATGAGTGGCTCAGTGAAACCCACATTAGGTGAGGTCAAGTTGAATGGCAGGAGTCAGACTGGGTTCTGACTCAGCATCAGGACTTGTTTGCAGTGAGCTTTCGTGCCATCCCGCTTCCAAGGGCAGCTTTCAAGTACGCCTTAGTGTTTGCTTTCCTCTCTTCCCACTGATGTGACTGAGGATACCCTGGAGCCTCTGAATCCTGAGTGGGAGGAGGAAAGAGATTGTAAGTGGGGATTTGAAGACAGGGACCTTAAATGTGGTGGAACTGTTTTGAGCCCCGTGTACGCACCTGGCTTCTCTATCTGTGGTATTCACAGCACTGAGCATGTGTCCGTAGTTTGCTGGCTGTGGAAAAACGAAGCAGTGGTGAGATGTGTCATAAGTAACAGTAAAAATTATTCTAGATTTCTTGCTGGTATGTAGGAATGTAATGACATGAAGCATTAAGACAGTCTAGAACAGGTTTTTGAGGAGAAGTTGCAGATTGTCAGTTCTGGAAGCTCATTCTTTTGCCTCAGAATATTTTTTTGCAGGTGCTGGAAAATACATTGAGTTTATTTGACAAGTAGTGGTTGTTATTTGAAAGAAGTCACGTGTTAGAAAAGCAGGCGCCACTAAACAAGAGGACTTGACAGTTCCATCTGTGCTGTTTTTGCTGGCAGAGGAAATCAGAGAACCTTCCAAGGGCTGTACAGCGCATGCTGCAAACCTCTAACACTGGAAAGAGCTTGAGAGTTTAATGTGTTCTGGCTTCACGTTACATAAACAGGGGTCCCTGTGGTCCTATATTGATGGGGCTTGTGTTCCACCACTGTTTTTGTGGGTATATGCTAGCCCATAAAATCGCATTTTTGTTTTTGCCTGCCAACTCTCTTCTGTTGCTTTGTCTCTTAGACTGCCGGGGTAAGTGCTAGAGCTGAAGGATCCGGGCCCGGGCAGTCAGGCAGCTCTGCTGCAGGGCTGGACTCTGCTGCTGAGCCTGGGAGAAGCCCTTGGCGATTTGACAGTCTGGTAAATGTGTGCCCTGGCTTGCCAAAATTACTTGATACCATTCTGAGGATGACTGTGGATCCTCTGGTATCAGCACAGGCTGACACTGAGCGTGCTGCACGCATAGCAGCATGCCTTCAACAGCATAGCCTGATAAAAGGAGACTCCTGTTTGTAACCCAAAGGTAGGCAGGCGTGACGTAAAAGCTCCTGTATTTAACATTATCTCATCAATTCCCTTGCTTACTTTTCAACTTTTTTCTTTTTTTTTTTTCTTCATGTACAGTCTTTTTTCTTCAGCTACAGTCAAATAGGGAAACCCTCCTAAACTGGCTGACATTTTCTTAACTGGTGACTCATGCATTTTCACTAACATTTCATCAGCATGGTTTGACAGTGAGGATTAGGTTCCACTTGTAGGGTGGAATTTTAATATGGAGTAAAAGGATGAGGAATGAAATTGTTATTTTTCTTATTGAACTTCCTTGAGTGTTACCAGTGTGCATGTGAGCAAGGTACTGATAGTGCTGATTTCACTGCCAAGGAGTGAATGACAGTGGACTTATTTTTCGTAGGTAATTAAATCGTCCTATAGCCTTCAGCTACGGTGATACTTAAGTTATAACTAGCGTTCTTTATTTCTCAGTAGTTTCCCTCATGCCACTCTCAGTAGTACTTTATCTCAAAATAATCAATTCTTTGCTTTTTCTTTGTAAATGGGAAAAAAGTATCAGTCCACAAATATGTTTTTTTCTAACTATCTGCAGCTTCTACTTTCATGAGTGTGGCCTCTGCTCTGATTTCGTGAAGCTGCCATTTGCTGTGGTGTGGGGTGGCAGCTGTTACTTGAAAGAATTGGACAAAATTCAGCGTTTTGCCCTCCCAGAAGTCAAGCAAGAAGTAGCCAGGAGTGCTCAGATGCAAACGTTTTATATGTCCATCACACCCTAATACTGTGTCGTGTATTACTCCATTAAGTCAAATGTTGCTTAAGAAATGGGATTTTAAAATAAATTTATTTATTCTGCTGTGCTCCTAGCTCTGTACTGAAGTGAGACAATTCCCAAGAAGCAGCTGCTTTATCTTGGGACCTGTTGGTAAAATAGTTGTATAAATTGTAGAAGCATAAATTCATGGTATCATTTAAACTTAAACTTGAAGTCTGTCTGGAATGTTTGTACAACCTGACCTTCTAATAGGATGGTGGGAGGCTGAATACCAGCACGCATCTTTTTTGCATCTGTGAGAAGTGCTTTTATTTTGTGTGCAGCATTCAGGCATACTTCTCACTGATCTCCGGAAGATTGGAGAAGGTGTGTATTGGAATTGCAAGATTAAGTTGTTCACATGGGCTGATAGAGAAATCTAGGTTGAAGTTCCCTAATCTTGGATTCAAAATTCTGTGAAATAATTTTTAAGTATTTTTCTGTAATGCATTAATTTTACAGTATTTTTAAGAGCTGTATCACTTTGTCACCCTGATTTACCGTAAGTTAATTCAGATACTTTATTCATCTTGCATTCTCTTTGGACTGATGATTCTGCATGTAGTCTCACATCCTTGCTTTTGTTTTTCACACATGTCCTTTAGTTAATGTCTGTTGTACAATACCTGAAGTCTACTCCACGCCTGTCAATTTCTTGTTTGCATGTTCTCCAGAAAAGAACTGCGTTTTACCCTTGAAAATCAAGGTGCATATGTAACAACTGGGTTAAGTAAAAATGCTTATTTTAGCACTTAATTATTGTGCTAACATATAATGATAATATTATATTGTTTTGTGTTACAATAATGTTCAATTTTTTAATCAGAATATATTGTTATATATATATTAGAATATACCATTGTATACAAAGGAGATATATAGGTATAATGTTGGTTAGCAATATTTGGAATTTTTTATCATCTGTTTTGCTAAGTGTGCTAGGCTACTTACATCCTAAAACCACTGTTCATTGAGTAAATGCACGGCAAGGCAACTCTCTTGTTTTTAAACTTGGTCCAAAGAAAGGGGGGGGAAGCTCCTCCCAAATATGGGCTGTGCTGAGTTGGAATTTCTTGTCTTAAGGGCAGAGATGCTTTAGGACTGCTTCAAAGATTCTTGTTTGCTTCTGGTACATGGTTCATGTTGCATCAGTTGCATGCTTTGTAGGAGATGCAATCGAAAAGTTAAACATCAATAACACGGTTGAACATCAGTAATACAGGAGATAAATTTTCTGCTTATGCCTTGTGGATTGGGCTGCTTTAGTGGAAAGAAGTGGGACATGAAGGAAATATTAGCTGTGGTTTACAGGAAAACCCTGCAGAGTGCTGTTGAGGCTAGAGCAGGGTCTCCGTTCTAGGGTTCTGCGAGACATCTATCTCAGAACCAAGCTGCTTCTCCTCCTCTTCTCCTTCCCGCAGCACATGAAGAAGACACTAACTTGGATTGCAAGTCCCTTAGCTGATCCAGTTCCAGCAGTGTGGGTGGAATTGAGCCTCTTGTTTTCACGGTGTACTTGGGGTTATTACTGGGTATTTAACCTGTATGGCTTTGCTGGATTGAACTTGAGGTGCTTAAAAGCAGATCATGCCTGTAATGATCATATCTTTACCAAGAAGGATGGACATCATCCAACTCTCACTTTGATTTTTTGATTTTCATTTTTCCAAGTAGAGTGATTTGACCTTTATGGACTGGATCTGGGCTTGGGAGCCTAGGAATAAAACCACTTACTTGGTGTCATAGACCCTTCTCAATGTTCAAGGACATAAAGTGGCCATAATTATTAAAAATCAACCCGCGGTGCAAATATTGTGGCTTTCGGTCCATATCCTCGTTTCTGCTAAAAGCATTTACAATGGGAATAATTAATGATCGAGGCGGCCAAACCCGACAGCAGCCCTTTGATGGAGGAAATCGCCTAGGGCAAGAAAAATTGGCTGGGGCCGCTGGGCAGGCCGCTGGGGCCTCCTGCATTGTTCGCGGGGACAATTTTGGTTATTGTTTGCCCAGGGCTGCTCCCCAGCCAGCCGGGTGGCTTTGTGGCGGCCGGGGCCGAGCAAGGTTGGGACGCAGGACCGTGCGATGATCACACCATTGTGCGCGGCCTCCAGCTCCTGTGTCCTCGCAGGGGAACAAAAAGGCTATTGTTTCCAGCCGGAGAAAAAAGCAGGAAAAAAATCACAAAGGCCTTTCCTCTAGATAGGAAGCTGGCATGGTGACAGGCGGGAGAGCGCGAGCAAAGAGTGTATCTTCTGGAAATAGCTTCTGCAGGCCGGGGTTTGTTGCGCTCCGTCTTGCCGAGGGTGTCGGGAGGCGCTTCGCGCCGCGGCCGCGGGGCCGTGTGGGGCAGACGCGGCCCTGCGCGCGGCCCTCCAGCCCCGCTGCCCTTCTGGTGTTGGAGTGATCGCGTCTGTCCAGCGGGGGAGCAGCCGCCCATGAGGGTTTGTGTGTGAGCACCCCCTCAGAGCAGGGGTGGCTTGGGGAGACTTGCTAGGAGCTGCGTACCCTGAACAGAAAATACTAGGGGCTTGCCAGAGCGTGACACGTAACGTGCATCCCTGCATTCTGTGGAGGTAAAGCTGGGTACAAAGCCGCTTCCAGGAAACTCCGCTCCAGGAGAGTGTCAGTGCAACAAAATGCCTCCAGTGTCAGATCTTTTTTTTTTTTTTTTTTTTTTTGGATCAACACAGCTCTGAGAAGAATTACTTTTTTCTTGTAATTTCCTACTGCCCCTCTCCCACTTTCAAAAGGCCCTGAGCAGTACTACTCACGGAGATGTAATGTGCCTTCTCCTGGGGCACTCAGCGTGGTCACCTCCTCCCTGCAGGAGTGCAGCTTCACTGTTGTTTGCATACAGGATCCAGATACGGAAACCGCCTTTCTGGATCTTCCCCACTGCCAGTCTGGCCTCTTGTCTGGCCTCTTAATTCCGCTCTCGGTAGCATTGTGTGGTGGTGGTCCGGTACTTTCGCTACCACAGCACAAATCTGTGTTTTGTGCTTGGGTAGAGTTGTTTAATTCCTGCATTAAGTTGCATGCAAGCTTAAGTCTGTTGCCATGAAATAATTATTTTATAATTTCTTGTACAAACAGTTGCGTGTTTGTATGTAGATGGGATCACTTGTGGCCTTAATCAAGTGCCTGGTCCCACCGTGTGAGATGATACAATCTGTAGAGTTGTCTGTGTTTAACAGCTGTTAGCAGTCTGCCTTCTGGCACAAAATGAAGTTTATTGGAAGAGTTGCACTAGTATAGTAAGAGGTGACTTCTTTCTGGAGCGATACAGTAGTGAAAGCATACATATAAATATTCTGGCTTGTTTTTTTCAAGGGAAGAAAGAAACTACTTTTAGGAGTCAATGACCAGTGATTGCTTATTGAAACTAAACTTTAATACTTTGAGAATAAAAAAAAAAATGAAAACTTAATTAGCAGATGGAAAGTACTGTGATACATTTACAAAATAGGGTTTGTTTAGAAAAAAAAAAACTTAAAAATTACTACCAAATGTATTGAATATTGCACAGTCTTGCATTGCAAAGAAATCTAGAAACATGTGGATTGTTCCTTAATTATTTCCCTCACAGGAAAATAGAAATTATCCATTCTGATACAAGGTAAACAAGCATTACATCAACACAGCTCAGAAATGCTGCTTAAATTGAGACAATATTATAATGGATTTATAGTGAAGAAACTTTGCTTTTCTAGCAAAAAGCACCACCCGTAACTTGGCCTACAGTGTAGAACAAAGTTTCCACAATGACACTTTATTCAGGTATCACTAAAGGTCATGCCAGTGTGGAAGGGGAAAGCACTTGGCTTTTTAAACAAGTGCCCTTTGGCAACATCTGGTTTGTAGGAGTTGAAGCTGATCACTGCTCTGCTTTGAAATAGGGCAATATCCTTTGAAATACCTGGTATGCTAAAAGTTAGCTAGCTTCTTGCAATGTGAAAAATCTCTCGGAACAAGTTTTCCAATGTCCTATTCATTTTTTTCTCTGTCTTTCCCATGGATTAATTTAGGGAATGCAGCTCCTCCTTGATCCGCACCTCCCTCCTGAGGTTGGCGGTTGGAGGGCGTCTTGGGCTCCCTAGTCCCTCCGTGCCCAGCAGCACAAACGAGTGAGTTAAGCAGCGTCCTGGCCGCGCTCACCTGGGGAGCCACTGGTCCGTGGGAGAGGATGTGCCGACTTTCCAGAAATGCCTTAACTGCTTTGGAGCAGCGCTCCTGGCAGTTGCCCTGTGCATGAAGGAAAGCATGAATGGGATGGCCTTCCCTTTCTCTTGGTCCCTTATCGTGGGAAGAGATTGGATAAGCTTCCAGCAGTGCTCAGTCCTCATTTGAAACAGAGGAAAGTGCTACATATGGTCAGCAAAACACTGGAAAGTCTCCCTTTTCACTTCCTTCCAAGTAGAAATGTTATCTTCCTATTTTTCTTTGATTTTGACAGCCACTGAACATACCAGACAGTGTCAAAGGGAGAGCAACACAAGCTACACATGTGACGTGCTCTCCAAAAGGCAAATACTTTGCCTCAGAATATAATAGTGATGCAGCGTGCACATACCACGACTCGTAATGTAATCAACCCACTTTGATTCTTGAATAATAAGAAATGCTGTTAAAGCTGCTTTTTACAAAAGTGATGACAACGTAGCATTTTTAAATTGTTCTTTAGGCATGGCATTAATCCAGGAATTCCAATGTTTTCTGAAAATTTAAGTGTCGGAAATGGACAAAAGCTCTGAGAAGCTGCCTTTAGTAGCTGATTGGTAGTTTTCCACTTGTATTTGAAAGGAAAGAAAAAAAAAAAGAAGGAAGATCTTAGCTAACTTTTCTTTGCAAGTACAGGTAACTTAAATTATTTTGATTGGAATACGCTAAACCTGAATATGCTAAACCTCAGTATCATGGACTGAATAATTCTGACGTGATCTTAATGCTATGTAACACGTAGAAACACACATGACAGACTACATAGAGAAGAAATGGCTGAAGAAGACAACACAGTTAGAAAGCAAAGAGTTTAATGTATAATGCTAATAATTTAGCTTTGGAATTAGATTTGCTAGTCCCAAATATAAATAGTGCGTCCCAAATTAATTTTATTAGCTTCACTTCTTTCTTTTACTCTGTATGGTATGGCCTGACTGGACAAAGTGGAATAGTTAAAAGTGTTCAAAAGCCTGATGGCCAAATCATCTGCATATTTTTCTGAAAGAGGTTGTCAGGTCTTGGCTTAGACTATATGAATTTTAGGAAGGACTGTGTGTCTTCACAGACTGTGCAGTCCATTGTGTGTTGCTGATACCATTTCAAACATCAGGTCAGTTTAGGAGATTCCCTTAAAGTGGCCTGGCATCCAGCACTCACTGGCATGATGTGTAAAAGACTTGGTGTTATCATTGTGTCAACATGAACGAGCACTGACCCAACACTTTGGCCTGCTGACTCTTGGAAAACATCTGTGGTGGCTTCGTATGGCCACTGGAGCTCCTTTTTGTGAAGGAAATGCAGAGGCTTAGTTTGTTTAAAGGCTTAATGTTTGTTTTTAACCTGCTCTTACAACACCATGGCGCGTGCTGGACTAGGCAGTGTCAATGTGAGCCCAGTCACAGAATCACAGAGCAGTTGAGGTTGGAAGGCACCTCTACAGACCATCTAGTCCAACCCCCCTGCTCCAACAGGGACACCCAGAGCACGTGGCACAGGGTGGCATCCAGGTGGGTTTGGAAGATCTCCAGAGAAGGAGACTCCACAACCTCTCTGGGCAGCCTGTTCCAGGGCTCTGTCACCCTCACAGTCATGGAGCAGATGTGGGTCCTTCAAAGAGAGACAGTCAGAGAGGGCCGGCGCTCAGCCACAGTACAGGGGTTTCTGCTTTTTTATGAACGGACTATATGAGGTTTGGCAGGTTTGTCATGGGCACACATAAATTTAGCTCCAGTGCAGGCACGCAATTTGGTGCTATATCAAAAGGTCTGGGAAAGAGATGCACATATAAGACAGTGACCCATAGGACATATGTTAGCAAAAACCAGTTAATCTTGCATCAGACTGTCAAATAACAACTGCTTCCTATTATTCTGTTTGTTCTTATCTTCTCAGAGTGAGTTTTTTTTTTCTTTTTAATTTTCATTTTTGGATCCTTCAGTAGTCAAACCAGAAGGACCTTTAGTTCGAAGGAGGGGAGCACAGGGCTGGAAGAGCAGCAAAGGCCAGCTCACCTGATGAAACATGGAGGTGGGTGGAAGAGCAGCAAAGGCCAGCTCACCTAAGATCACCAAAGGCCAGCTCAGGTGGTTGTCCTGCTGTGCACGACAGCTGGTGGGATGCAAAGATTTCCCAGTGATTCAGAAAGATTTTCTTCTGCAGCTGATTTTCACTGGGGGGCTTTTGGAGAGCTGACTGGTTGTGAGCACTGTAATTGCAGGGAATAGTTGTTCTTGCACTGCTTTATGGCACAGATTTTACTTCTAACTCTCTTGCAGCTCATGAAACAAAGACCTGAGACTTTAGTATTTCTTTGTTTCTTCCTGCAATCCTCCTTCTTCCTTTTTTTTTTTTTTTTTTTTTTTAATATAGACCAAAAATCTCATCTGAAGTGGTGCTGACTGGCCTTTAGCTTCTTTTGATACTGTTATCCAGGAGATGGTTAAAACTTGTGACAGAATATACTGTGCATTGATTCTGATCTTCCACTCTGCTTCTGCCAAGAGACCATGTTATACCCTTCTCCCAATACGGTTTTAACACTGTCAACAGTTGACTAAAAATGACTGCTTTTTTGGGGCGGGTGGGGTTTTGTTTGTTTGTTTTTTGTTTTGAAACTGAAACCATTTTATTTTGAAATTTATTTCGTTTGATCTTTATTATAGCCGTAGACATGCACAGAGTGATGTTTTGTTCTCTTTGAACTTCAAGTCACTCCAAGGCTTGCTACTTTTGATTGCCTAGGCATGCACATAAACCGCACTGAAGCAAAAAGATTCGGCCTAAACGAAGAGTTCTGCATGCGAGACGGTAAGCCGAGGAAGCCAGTGAACTCTTGAAGGCTGCTGGACTTAAAGCTTCCTCTTATAACCCGCTTGCAGTGTTACAGCTGAACTCTTTCCTCCAGTTTTGGCTTAACGTACACTGTGAGAAACCATACCGCTTTCTTTTTACCATTCACGCAGTAACTACTTTGATAAATTACCGTGTGATTAAAGGCCCTGGAGTTCAGCGCTAATGCCTGAAGCCTTGCGGTTTCTCCGCGTGCACTCAATAGCCATTTATCACGCCGTAGTTTCAAAGGGCCGGCCCGGCGGTCGTCGCAGCGCCGCGAGCAGTTGCGCTGCCTCTCGGCAGCCCTGCCGCGCGCCAGCCCCCCCCGTGCGCT
>NW_010588935.1:0-45561 GCF_000705375.1 Tinamus guttatus | reverse complement strand
TCGCCATGGCCGAGCCCCGAGCGCCTGCGTGCTGCAGCGCACGGCGCACGGCCAGAGTGCACGTCCTGCCTCCAACGCCTCCTCTCGTCCACACGCGTTTTCCGATAGAAGCTGTTTGGTTTATGGCTTGCTCCGATCGCCCTCCCTTGCGGACTCCGTTTACAGTCCCCCAGACATTTGTGCGCAGATAACAAGCGTGGAAATGTCCGTATAGTTTTAGTCTTAATGAAGGACTGTTGTTTTTCCTTCTGGGCCAGGTTTGTTATTTTTAAATGTTTCCCAGCCTCTCTCCTTTTTGAGAAGTTTTTTAAGAGCCATTAGTGAGCTGTGATAGCAGCAGTTCTGTAAAATGCTGACAGTAATTTTCTTTTTTTACTATTTCTAATGTAGTTGGAGCCTTAAGAGTCATGCAGACAGCACTAAAAGTGTGCAAGCATTAAAAACAAAAGGCTAGCATTATCTTCTTCCTTCAGTAGAAAACAAGATCTAGTGAAAAGCAAAGCTTCTTTCATTTGTAGCTTTTTTTCACAAGCTTCAAGCAAGAAAGAACCAAAGTTACTTAAATGTGGTAGGGCTGGGTGTTTTGCCTTTCCTTGCACTTGAAAGGAACTGCGTATGGAGAGATGAGCATGAGCATCTCCAGTCCTAGCCAGGAACTGGTCTAGAAGCAGAAAAATCCCCATTTCCCTAAATCTGATTTAGAGAAGGCTGGGCCTCAGCCAAGCTCTGAGAAATTAGGTGACTAGTTGAGATTCCTCCTTGCCCGCATAAGCTCTTGTGTGTTCACATTTTTGTGACCCTCAAGTCAAACAGCACTAGGCAGTTCTGGCTCTTTCTGCTTCATTGTAATTCAGGTCACAAAGCAGTGAAATGCTGGGAGTGGCGAGCCTGGGAAGATGCATCCTGCCAAGTTTCTTTCGGCCTCTGTTTGGGGTGCTCATGCACAACTGGCAATGGAGAGAAGTGCAAGCTGGCCTGGGTGCTCGTAGGAGAGCAGAGACTCGCTCTGTAGAGCGCGTCGCACCTGCTTGCGGGTTCATTTTTTGAGTTTTTGCAGAAAGCACCCTGCCCTAGAAGAGAAGGCAGACAAATGTAATCAGAAACCTGCGCAGTACAGATGGGGCAAAAGGATTTGGTAATCAGGAATCACAAGTTGAAGGTCATAGAAAGTAGGGGGATGTAAATGTGCTTACTTAGGCTTTGCTCTTAACTTTCATTTAATCCAATTTCTTAAGAGGTCCCAAAAGCTTAGGGTGTGACTTTGTGCAGCGCTGATTTTGCAGTGTGCCTGTTCTCAGATTGATTTTATCTGTTTGGATCCCTGAAGTCAAATCATGCTAAGCCAGTTTAAGTTTACCAAAAGTGCCAACATTCATCACATCACAATGTGTCGTGTAAAATAGCATCCTTCTCCAAATTCGTTGGCAATATATCTTCTCTCTATACCTATTTAGAATAGCACCTATTGCCACCTATTGCCATGACCCCAGTTATTCTTTCCCATCTTGCTTTTTTGCTTGTTGGCTAAAATGAGAGTATTATTTTTCTGAGACAGAGCCTGTGTGTTTGTCTGTTCTGAAAGCATGGAGAAGAGATGCTATAAAATAATGAACCTGAACCGGGAGGGAATGGATGAACTGATTGGAGGGCAGCAGAGGCTTTTCAGCAAAGGAATATATCTAATTTGCTTGCCTTGTGCTTTAGTAGGATCGTAACTTGTTACGAGCTTTTCTATAAAATATGTGAACTTCAAATTAACAAGGTATATTTTGATTTCTGTAGTTAATTAGTCTTTTTGATTATTTCGTTTTATTTTTCTTTTGCTGTGGGAGCCCGAGTGCGGTGCAGATAGGCCCGTTAGTGCTGAGGAAGAGGTGGTCCTCTGGAGCGATCCCAGCGTGGCGGGGCTGAGCTTGGAGCTCTTCCAGGCTCCTGCTGGCTGCGCAGAGGGAGACCCTGGTAAAACGCGCAGCCTTCCAGCCGCCTGGTTTTATAGCTTCAGCTCAGGTAGCAGCAATCGGTCTTCAAACAGGTTAGCAGTGCTTTACCAAGCCTTCTCTTTCATCGATGTAGGAGGGACTTGTTGGCATATTAACAAATTCTTTTAAGACACTGTTCAACTATTTAACCCAAGCCTGGCGGAGCATTAAACAAGCTGGGTCTTCTGTTCCCCTGGGCTGTCGTTCCTCCACGCTGATCGTCCAGAGTCTGTTACAGGATCCCATCTCTGCAGCTTCTCTCACCCCTTTCTGAGCACAAGCTGATCACGAGGCAGCCACGTCTTCTGATAACTGTATGAGCCTGGGGTCCTCTTACCGAGCTGGGCTCCCTGTGACAGCATCACCTCCGCGCGTGCACCTGGTCTGGTCATCTACAGATTTCACGAGTAGTTGACCTCATGTGACAATAGAAGTGTGCGGGTTTTAGGTGACTACGATTTGCACTAGTGTGCTCACTTGTTTAGAAAATCTGTGCATAGTTTTTACTGTTGTCTTTCTGTTGCTTGTGCTGGGTGTGCCTCTTCCACTCCTCTCTCCTGTCCTAGATGGAGACACTTTGTCCGGGTCTCATACCTTGTCTGTCTTGGCACTCGGTACTGCTGCAGCTACTTATCTCCTTGTGTAAATGAGCAGAAATAGAAACGAGATGACCCTTAGAGAGACAAAAACATTAATTAGCAGCAGCAGGCAGCTCCCAGATGAGGAATAACTTTGTTTTCTCCATGGGAACAGCATTCCTCACTAACTCTGTTACTTGCCCAAGCTTGTTAAGCCCTTTAAGGGACAAGCCTGTGAGGTTCTTGATGCTGTGATTTGATATTGAAGTCCCAGGGAGCTACAGGAGGCCTTACTTACTTGCAGGAACCTAGCAGATCAGCAAATGAGGCATGGGTGTATTTATTAAATTAGATAACAATGTCCGTGTAACTAGAGCATGCTAAACGTAAGCAGGAGATTGATGTATTAATCTCTCTAATTAGAAATGCGGCATGTGAGGAAGGGAGGAAAAGTGTTTTTCTGTTCACTGAATAACAGCATGACGTGCCATTAGCATAACTTGCTATAAAACCCTGGCAGTTAAATCTCCCGGATAATAGAAATGACGTTTAAGGCTACAGAAGTAACTGGAAGATAGGCTGCAGATCCTTTATTTTCCTGTGTGCAGAGACATTGCCATGTATCTTTTCCTAACTGTACAAAGAAATTGTTGGCCTATGTTAGCTGAAAGTGCAGTAAATGAGTTTATTGGTTTGGTGCATCTTAAGCAGCAGCTGCTAGCAAGGTAGGATGGGAGTAAATGGAGAAGTAAAACAGGTTTGTGGTGAAGGATATGGACTTTGTGTAGTGTTAGATGAATGTAGGAAAAACATTTACCTTTAAGACTTCCACCAATGAGAAGAAGAAAAGTAGTGCTAGATTTAAAATGGACATTTTTTTGCTCAACTCTCCCAAAACTGAAGCTTCTAGGGACAACTCAGCCCCCTCTCAAGCTTTGCAAAGTGCATAATTCATAACGCTAAAGCAGAAGGTCTCCAGCATGCTCAAAGCTTCAGTTTGCTGCAGACTTGGGGCTGGTGTGCAAAGCTTGGCCCAGGCTTCCCCAGCGTGTTGGGTTTTGTTTATATATATTAAAAGAAAAAATCCAAGCCAGAGAACTGCTCTCTGTCAGTCTGTGCTTATATGGCCACACGTGTGCATCGCAGGCAGTGCGTGGAGCTGCTGCTGAAAAGTGTTTCCATTTCCCTCCTGCGGGTCTGCTGTGGCGCAGATGGACCCTGCTTGGGAATTCAAAGGGCTCTCTATGCCCTGGTGTCCCACTGCTTGGATCGTGCCCTTTCTCTGTGGCTTTTAATTTCCCCCTTTCCCCTTCTTGCCAGGATTTGCTTTAAAATGTCTGTGTACACGTACGCATGCTTAAAATAAAAACTGCTTGCACCCACATTGCTTGTGTTTGCCTCTGCTGGCCTCGGCCTTCGGGATGGATCAGGACGCCTCGGCAGGGGAACTGGAGAGGGGAGCGAGCGCAGATGGTTTGCACTGAAATGCCTCTTGCCTTCTGGATGGGTTTAACAGTCTGAGATGGGGATGCCGAGCGATGGGACTTGATCTCGGAGCTTAGCTCCGCGGCACGGCTGCCGATGAAGCCAAACATCCCTATTCAGAGGGAGTGCGTGCCTGTGCATTGCTGGAGCAGGGTCTCGTGTTTCCATTCCCTTTAATCATTGGAAATTTAATAAGGGAAGATAAAACACTTTAAGTAGCCTAATATTTTCAAAGGTGGATGTCAAGGGCACTGCTCTGTCTATTGATGCTGAGAACGTTTCCTGTGAGAGAGGCTTTCTCCTTTGGAAAACACTGACTTACTAGAATCAAAGCTGTTTTGTAGGAATATGTCTATCTGGGAAAACGGAAGAAGTGCCATCTGTTCTTGAAAGTTATGAAGGGCATTTGTCTGAGATGCGGGAGATGTGCACCCAAATCCCAGCTCCGCTTTTGTAGGGCCAGTCTCAGCTTTCACGAAAGCATCTCTGAAGGGATGAGGCTTTATCCGTGTGTGAGGTAGAGTAACGCTCAGCTTTCTGAAGAGTTTGCTGAAGAAGGTTCACACCCAGTTCTACCGACTACGGGAAAAGGTCCTTTAAAACTAGCTGTTGGTAAAGAACTAGTATGAAAGCTCACTTTTGGTTTAGCATGCCTCTTTGACTCCAGCTGCAGTGGTGATACTTGCAAATGTCCCCATTTGGATCTCTGAGACCATGTTCTCTGCTCCTTAATTTGAAAGGACTGACTTCTTGCTGATCTGCTCTGTTAAATGTGTTACTTTCTTTTGCCACTCTCTATAACGCATGTAAAAAATCCGTATGTGCAGAAGAAAAGTAATACTGGCTTGGGGCAAATGTGAGCTTTTCCTGCAGCAGTTAAAAGGAGCCAGGAGAGAAAATGGGATTACTTACGATAATGTAAGTCCTATTCTTATTTCTGAATTCCTTCGCTAAAAATGATGGAGTGTAGAACACAATTTGCCAAGCATTTGTCAAAGTTGGTCGCAGCAAGAAGAAGAAGGCAGGTTTGATGGAGCTTGTGTGCAGAATTCATCTTAAACCTGCCTGCTGCTCTGCGCTTACCTAAATGGCATCGTGTATACTGCAGCCACCTCATGTTTTTTCCCTGGCTGGTCTGTTTGTTGTGCAGTTACCTGCTGCTCAGGAATGAAGCCATCGCTGTAACGATGAGGAGCACATTTTGACCACGTGTTTTGCTCTCAGTGACTTGGTAGTGGGGTTGCCCAGGGGACCATGTTGAGAATTGGGATTCACTTCTATGAAGTGTTTTTATTTTTGCACTGAAATAAGCTGCTGGAGAAGCAGGTCAATGTTGTTAAAATCAAAGGCTTCTCTGGAGCTTACTTGTCCCGCCTGGTTTTTCTCTTCCAAGGGAGTAACAGGTTTTTGTTCGCTCAGCTTAAAAGCTCTCTTGGAATTCACTGTGGTTTTTCCCCAATAGCTAGAAACGGAGGCACGTGCTTGTCCCTACTCTCATATCCAATTTAGCAAGCACTCACTTGGCAAAAGCTGGAGGCTCCTATTCAGGGAAAGTGAAGAGGAAACTTTTGTGCTGGTGCCTCTGTTATTCCCTACCTGCTCGGTGACATTTGCTGTGGGGAGGAGATGCCAGGAAATTGCACTGCTCTGTAGCTTCGGCCTAGTGCTGTGCAGTCCCTGCCAGGCTGCTAGTGAAGCAGGTGCCAGCCTGGGGAAGGTCGCTCTGCATCAGGGGCTTGCAGCGCCGAAATTTGGGAACAAGAAGGATGGGCTCCGAGTGCATGGTAGGGAATAGCGCCCTGGCGTGACGCAGCACCCGGAGCTGTGGCTCAGCCACCCGAGGTCCCCGTGGTGTCCACGTCTGCAAGCCAGAGGGGCGGCAGTGCCTCCTGGTAGCCCAGCAGTGCTGCTTGCACGTTGCAGCCGTGTGTTTCTGTAGAAACATCCACTGCAGGTAACACAGTTGATTGCTTTTCATCCCATCCCAAAGCTCTCAAGCAGGGTAAGTATGTGAAGGACTGGACTGGAAAATTTAATTTTAATTCTCAAGTGAAAAGGCTTTACTTAATTCATAAGATACCCCAAACCCTGCGGGGGCGGACTGTCAGATTTAATGAAGATTAGAAACATAAGCACTAGGAAATGAATTTCTTCTCATGAGAATGTCTCATACTTGCTATCAAGTACTGGTCTCCCAAGCAATCTGTAATGGCAGAGGGAACTAGTGTGGGTAGAAATATATGGAACTGGTCCTTACAAATAACTTTGGCATGAGGAGGGCAGTGCACCACTGCGAGGAGCTTCCCAAACGGTTATGGAAATCTCCAGCCTTGGAAGTTTCCAGGATTTGGCTGTACAGGGTCACACTGACTCTTCTGTTTGAAGCGAGAAGCTGGGCTAGGTGAGCTGCATAGGTACCTTAAAAGCAACTCATGATTCATTTTACTCTTCACTTTTGGAGAAGTTGCAGCCAGAGTAGCATGTTGTCTTTTTGGGTGCTGTATTTCAAAAAGTAATAAATGGATTGAAGAGACTGTGGGTTGAGAGAAAAGAGAAGGAACAGAGATCCAGGACACAGGTCTTGCAAGACAAGACTGAAAGAAAACAAGTTCAGCCTGAAGAAAAGAGGGTTAGGGTAGGAGAGAAGGCAGTAAGCTCTCAGATAAGTGAAAGGTTATTGTAGAAGAGGAAATAAAAGAAATAATGTCATCTCTGTGGTAGACTCAACAAAGTAACAGGTTTAAATGTTAGAAAGATGATCATGTGTTGGATACTAGGAACAAGCTTCAGTTTTTGATCGTGAGCCATAAGCACAGACTGCCTGAATTGGTTGTGGAGTCCCTGTCAATGGATGTTTTTAAAAATTTCCGACCATCCCGCTGCAGTACCACAGCAGTAATAGTGCAGCTGTTACCCTGCATTGGGCTCATGCACTAGGCGCTCGTGGATTCTTTCAGCCCTCTCTCTGCCAAAATTGCAGCTGCATTGCCTTCCATTCACTAGGCAAGGCTTGTATCTGTGCTTCTTTAAACCAGTTTCATAAAGAAATGAATGCATTTTCTTAATGTTTTTACACTGGTTAACACTAGTATGAAATGCTATTTGTTATTTAAAAAATAAACAAACAAACAAAAAAAACCTTCCAGGTGTAAGCCTCTCCTGTATGATGGTCTATGTTGTGGAGAGCAGGGCTTAGTGGTCCTTTTTCAATGATTTCCTCTGAAGTTGAACTGTGTGTCTGGTAGGAGTCATGCGTCTGCTACAAGTTTTGCTGTAAAATGAAATTTTGCATGCTGCAAAATGTAAATGTAAAACTCCTTGCATGTTCCTAGAGTCTAAAGAGAAGAGAGTTTGACCGTTGCTGTGGGTTAGTATGGATGTGGCCTAGGGTTACAGAGCAACAGTTAAGAACCAGACTGATGTAGAGCATGGGATACAGCATCCCAGCTGTGAGGTTTTAACCTCTGCTCCTGCAACATTTACTGCTGTCATAAGAGCAACTGAAGGTCACATAGGATTTGCCTGTCAGCTTTAAATGACGATGTTCTGATGTCCGGTGGTGAGAAACAAGCACCATTGCCAACAGTCGCTGAGGGTTTCTTTCAAAGCAAGCTGCCAAGATGCTTGTTCAGCAAGTATGAATTTTTGTTGTTGCCTTGGTTTTCCATTTTTAATTAAGAGTTTCAGGAGGCAGATCATTTCCGCTATTGTTTCATTTGCCAGCACAGACTTAATGAGCTCTCAATTTCTTCTATTGACATTGTGTTTTAATCCCCATCCTTGAGGGCTGCTCCAGAATCAAAGATCAAACCCAGACGGAAACATGCCGTCGGATAACACAGTTTCTTATGTGGCTGCCCATTTTTCCATGATAATCATCCTGATAGACTATCTCAGGCTCTCACTTCTGTTACGGTCATTTGAATCAGGTCTTGGCATAAATCATTCTTTTGAGTTACAGAATTGCAGAGAATATGTAGTGTTTCCTGAATAAATTACAGCAACAGAGTTTTGAAGTTGTGCCACATGGCCGTGTAGCTCAAGAAAATAACCCCCTGCTTGAATAGACACTGGGAGGTGTTTTCCTACCTAAGAAAGGATTTTAATGAGCTCAGTTGGTGTTTTAATTGCTTCTGAAGAACACGATGTGGTGTGAAGGAGGTTATCGGGCGCAGTGCTGGTGATGAGCAGCACCGCGTTCAGCTAGCAGCCAGTTAGCAGTGGCAGCCCTAATGGCTTGAGAGTTGTGTCCTTGCACTGGAGAAACCCAACTGCATCCTGGGCTGTAATAGGAAAAGGGAAGCCAGCAAGTCGCGCAAAGGAGTTCTTTTTCTTTATTCGGTGCTTGCAAGGCATTACATCTGTAGTACTATGTTCAGTTTGGATTCCCTTGTCTCAAGGAAAGCATTGCCATACTGGAAGCAGTGCAGGGAAGAGCCACCAGGATGTTCAAGGGCTGGGAGGTTTGCCTGTGAGGAAAGGCTGAGGGGGAGAGGGCTTCTTTAGCCTGCAGGAAAGAAAACTTCATGGGGATCTTACTGCTGCCTACAGCTACCTAATGGCAGAGCGCATGGCCACAGTAAGCCGTACTCTTCAGGTTGCACAGGAGGACCGGGTGTGTGTGACCAAGATGAGGAAACTGGGGACCCGACACTAACTGGTGGAGGCTTTTGATGGGGCTTGCCACTCTCTATCCATAAAATGGATTAACCTTAATCTGTACTGTCACACTGCCTGTCAGAGGGACAGGAGTGAGCACATCTGCTGTGTCTCCTCGGGAGCAGAATCACAGAATGGTTGAGGTTGGAAGGGACCTCTAGAGATCATCGAGTCCAAACCCCCTGCTCAAGCAGGGACACCTAGAGCAAGTGGCACAGGATCACATCCAGTGGCCTTCGTGGCCTCGAGGCCATCCTGCTGCCTCATGGTTATCAACCAGAACTCCGTTGAATCCTACAGCTCCATTTTTGCCTCTGATACTTGGGCAGGGCATGGACTACCACAGAAAGGCTATTAAGGCTATTTTTTGAGCCAAAAGGTAAAGGTATCTTTGGTGGCCTTGTCATTAAAAGAGCAGCTACGTACCATCTTGTAATATTCTCATGGTCTTCAGGTGGGATTTTGCAGGTTCAGATGATAGACTAGGAAGTCCTAATCTAGCAGTAGTCCTAGGAAGCTTCTTAAAGCTGACCTGTTATACAAGGACAGATTTAAATGCATTTCCCCTGTGACTCTTAATTTCAATTTTCACAGTTTACACAAAGCGGTGCACCTGGGCGTGCTGCTGAACTTGAGTGGAAAAAAAATCCACTATACTGTTGCATTTGTGGCAGGACAGGGCAGCACCAATGTAAACATTGTTAGGAATGGAGAGCTGAAGTTACAATTCATCCCTCCTTACTCAGGTTAGAGGAAGGTAGGTGGGCTGCATATGGTTCCCATTCCTGTCGCTACGTGTGCCGAGACCACTAGATTTACTGCAATGAGAAGTGGTTTCCCTTTGCTAAAGAAGCAGGGATAGAAGACCTCATGCAGGAATACAGAGCGCATACAGAGACTGTTAAAGCAGGAGCTGATACCCTTTACTTCTGAGAAGGGATTTGGCACCTCATTGCTCGTGCTGTTCAGTGAGTCCAGAGGCCGTGAAACTTTCAGGCTCTGAATGTCAGGTAGCAGTAGTATGGCCCAGATAGTGCAGTATCAGGCTCTCCAAAGTTACGGTTCAAATATCATCCAAAGACTACCTCATCTTTACTGCGGGAGTTCATTTATTTTGGCATGTGGCTGGATTTACCACTATGATCCTTAAATTTTCTCCTGAATTACCTACCAGAACTACTGACCTTCCCTGCATCCACCCCAAATGGGCTCTGTTCACCAGTGTTGTGGTTCCTGCCATCAACAGTTTATGCCCTTTGGTTCTGATTTGGGAATTCTTATGGTCGCTGGGGATGGGATTCTGCAAAATGGGCTCAAAAAGAGGCAAATTCTAAAAGTCAAAAATAAAAAGAAACTTTTTTTTTTTTTTAAAAAAAAGGGTTTTATTCCAGAGCCTTTGTGCTAGCTGCTGCCCCAAAAATGTGCTGCTGTTGTGAAGTTGCACACAAAAAAAAAGGAGAAAGAAATGTTTCTTGGGAGGAGATAATGTTAAAATAGAAACGTTGGGAGGACATTCAAGCAGAACATCTTTTATACAAACCTCGGCAACAGAGCAGGACTTACAGAGAAGAAACCAATGGTAAAGGAAGAGCATGTCTGGAAACAGTATTAGTAGTTGCCTCTATTCATTTCACAAGGAGAATCTTGCTATCTAAGGCTCACTATAATGTGCAAATACTAACTTATTTATTCATAGTAACAGGGATATCAGTGAGCATTACTAAATCTGCCAAGTAAATTGATTGCATATACTGAGTTAAGCAGTAACTGCTTTGGGTAGAAACAGAACTCGAGCAAAAACTTGGAAGTCAGCTCTGGGCTTCATCTTTCAGACAAGGAAACTGATGAATGAAAAATGTTGCAGTAGAGTTATTTCCAAAATGCTCAGCATAATTTAATTTAAAACCTGTTTAGATTTGATCTATTAGACTAAAGAAATTTTCTGCATTAGTTTTGTCTTTAGAAGGTCAGTTTCTTTGTCCAGAGATGAAATAGTCTGAGGCAAGAGAGATCAAAATGCTTTTCCTGAATGTTTATATATTTTCATGGTGTGCGTTGTCACCTATAGTCACCTGTACTTTTCTTGGAGTTGGAGTTTTCTTTCCCTTATCAGTATCTTAAGTGATCTTTTTTTTTTTTTTTTTAAATCCCTGTTTTTGGATGTTTTGTATTAGGCCCCATTGCTCCAAACACTTTTCACTTGCATTTTGCTTCTGAAGGGTACTTCTAACACCCTTTTTAATTTTTTCATCATCCACTCAGGTCTCTCTCCTGTCTCTCAAAAGGCTTGGGAAATTTTTAGCAATTTTGAATTCATTTTTTGAATTGCTTCTTCTGTCTTATCCATTCTGTCTGCTGATATCCATCTACTTGGTAGCATCTCTGTTGCTTCATATTTCCTAGCTAGAAAACCTGCATGCTGTCAGCTACTCCCGAATGTTCTGGAACTCCATCCCTCACAGCTGAGGAGAAAGCAGCATTTTCTGGTCTTATGCATGCTTCTCAGATTTTTCTATTAGCTTACAATTGACATTGCAGAAGTACTTTGCTGTACTTTTCTTTGGCAAGTGTAATGAAAAATATCAGGCAAGGGAACAATAAGAAATAGTACCATAATTCTCAGTCTTCTAGAGGGAGAAAAAAAAAAAGGATTTATTAGGAAATAAATATTAGTAAAAGTGAATCTTTTAGTAAGTAAAGGCTATTGGTGGTGAATTTGGCAATATGGACTTATGTGGCACCAGTAGAAACAGTACAGTGGTTTGAAGTAATATTGACACCACTCGTGGTCAGTTTCTCCTGGAAACCCCTGTTGCCTATACATCTTGGTGTGTCTTTTTAGTATCAGCTAAGGCAGCTTTTGCTGCTGGTAGGGTTGGCCAAGCAAATTGGATGGGGAGCTTCATTTTGTGTGTTCCCCTCCTGGGATGCCTCTTCTTGAGGCTGCTGCCTGATGGATTGGTCCAGTGATCGTCTCTTACACGGTGTGCTGTCATCTTATCAGTGGCAGTTTTGCAGTTTTCTTTGGCACAATTTGATGAATATTGGAAACGTTAAAGAAAACCACATTTATAGAAAGCTAAGCATAAGTCAGCAGTAATTTTGAACAGTAGGAGTTGTTTTTACATAATGATCTTCGCCAAGCAAATTTCTGTATGAACACAAGGCAGCTTTGAAATGCTGCAGAGGCTTCTCACTCAGAGCAGGAAGGGGGGCATCCTGTTGCAGGACGCATGGTGGATGTTTCATGGTCCCTGTGCCTCAGAAAGATGCTTTTAATTTCATTATTGCTGTTGCTTTAGCTCTTTTTAATCGGACACAAAGCAGGTGCTGCACAGTGTTGATGAAACATGGAGCCTTTCGTCTTTGTCAGTCCTTGTTCACTGTTATGATTTTAATCAAAATTGTGCTAAACAGTGTCAAATGTGTTGTGCGTCATGTTTGTTGACTCCTCTATAGCCTGTCTGATTTCCATAAGAAAGAAGGCCAGAGTGTGGAGAAAGAATACGGAAAACTTGCTTGCTTGGTAAGCTGGCATGAAGAAAATGGGAATAGAGACCTAAAATTTATGGGATGACTCTGCAGTGAACTGATGACAGAAACACTGCTGAGGGGTTTCTGGTTAGAAGTTGTTGCCGGATGTCCTCTGCTTTCTCGCTCAGTGAGTTTGCTTGAGACCATGGTTGTTCTACAGAGGCTTCTGGATTGATTTCTTCTTAAAATTTCTCAAGCAACTATTAACACGCTTCGCGTAGGGGCATATTCAGGAGAGCTCTCCTGAATCCTTCACTTAGTATGAATGGAAGTGAAGCTTTTGTGCAGCTCAGTTGCTAGCATCTTCCAGAGGATGCATGACTGGATTGCGCATACAGCTAGAGGAGGTAACAAAGACGTAAAACAGAATGTTTGAACACACACCGTCTCTAATGAAGTACCGAGAATCTAATGTGTGCTATCATCCTCTGCAAGCACTGCTGATTCTTTTCCAGCTTGCTAATTTAAAGTGCTGACCTTTACTGACTGGACACCTTAAATCCTTCTTTTGGGACTAACCCTTGCAAGGTTAATCCCTCTTCCCATCTGTAATGCTTTCCAGAGAGCTTCCAAGCCTCCACAGGTGCACCGTGCAACTCCTTTATCCAGAGTCACCTTTTGGCTGAGAGATGTTTACGTCATCTGAAGTACTTAAGATTTGTGCATGTTCCTGAATTTAATTATTTTCCCTTGCTCACGATCATTAAAGTTGCAATGGGCTATAACACAAAGTAACAGGACATAACTACAAAACTGTTTAAAGAGCATGAAGGAATAGAAAAGAGCATTCAGCTGAGTGACCTCTATTGACTTGGGGGAACATGGCTTGCTCCTGGTTGTCTACTTTGTTTTCAGCGTGTTGCAAAAGCCCTCTCAAGGCTGCTCTATGTGTTCCATTGCAGAACAATGTTGTGTGACGAGCGGTCTCTTGATGCCGTTATCCAACCAAGTTCAGGTATCATGGATGACGTACATTAGCCATCTAAGAACTAGTTGCAAATTCTCCAGATTTGGCTCAGGTCTGTTAATTTGTTAAGGTTTATTTTAATTTTAGGAAAAAATGGGTTCCTAGAATATATGAAAATGCATTAGGCTAGGAAATAATGGCAGGAATAAGAATTTTCCGCTCGCAAATGACAGTGTTGGCTACTCTTGTCATACACATGGGTTTAAATACAAAACAGTTTTAAGTTGCACTAATTCTCTATATATGAAGTATAAGGAAACTTAAGCAAAAACAAAACTCTGCTGCTGTTTGTTTTGCTTAGATATTGGCAAAGTTTGAAGCATGCTTTTTCTTCCTCCGTTCATAGCTATTTCAATAAAGTGCAGACACAATTAACTAAGAATTACCCTGTCCCCCATAAGTGAAAGCAGGCGTCTCTGAACGCTCTATGGTTAAGGTATGCACACTATTAGCACAGTATAGAAGCTAAAGTGTAGAAGGTTATTTTCTTGCTATGGAGTTATTTTTTGCAACTTTGTTTTGGGGGAGTGGAAGGGGTTTTCTTTTGGGAGGGGAGGTTCTTTAGCAGAAAAAAAAAGTTGCATTAGAAAAGACAACTAAAGTAAGTGCTAAAAGACTTTTGATCACAGCATCGGCAGCATCACTGTTTCTCTCCTGCCCTTCTATTCTATTACACTTCTATTCTAAAATCACTGTTCTGATTGAAAGGCAAAAATCAGTCTGTGCTACACTGACACACTGACAGAACCTGAGAGCAAGCAGAATATGAAAAAAAAAGAAACTTCAGGCACAGAAAACTATTTGTTTCGTTATAGCTTGTGGCATGGTGTTTTCATGGTAGCCTTCATGTACCATCACTGAGCAGTTACTCTGAGCCCCAAGCGGCTCTTTCCACTTTAACAACATGTTAAAAAGCACGGCCAGTACCTCAGATAACTGCCTTTCAGCTCCCTTCGGATCTGTGAATTGGCAGCTGAGGTATGTCTTTGCTTAAACTTTTTCATGATGAAGCTCTTAGTTAAAGGACCTTCATAAAGGAGCCATTTCCTTGAGCCATACATTCAGGGGTGGTGGACTTTCTCAAAAGCTAGAAGATGCTGTATTTTAAAATGCAGTTTCTTTGTTCCCCTACTTACAATATCTTTTGAATTTCCTACATTACTTTTAGCTTTTCTCTTAGCAGTTTATTTCCTTATTCATCACCCTTATATCTGAAATCTATATCTACTATATATATCTGCATATACTGTTAATTCCTTAGAAGTTGCAAGTAATTTTTTTTCCATGAATGGTTAATTTTCATTAATGAAAAATTATTTTTTCATTTAGTGAGTAGAAGGACAGAAGAACAAGGTACCTTCATTGCAACTGCAGAAATCTAGTCTCAAACCAGATGCTGTGCTGGAATAACATAGTGGAGAATCAAACCCAAAATAATGATTGATTTTAATTTATTGTAAACATGGGATTTTTTTCCTAGCAGCAATTTTTTTTTTTGATGGAAAGTACCCAGAATGTCGGAATTGACTCTAGCATTACAGCCATCCAAAACATTCATAATAAAATCCAAAGCAGCTCAAACGTCCTTGGTTTTCAGTGTTTCATTATAAACCCTTAACTCAGCCAAGGTTAGCAAGCCTCTGAAAACCTGGCC
Organism: Tinamus guttatus; assembly: GCF_000705375.1. The sequence goes on along the minus strand of NW_010588935.1, from coordinate 30,705 downwards.
AGAACCATGAGGGAACCTAAGAATGAGAGAATCTAGGTCAGTTGATTCTTTGTGGATGGAAACATGTAAAACTTGTCAGTTTTACGTGCTTTCAGCTTTTTAGGCAAAAATTCAAAGTTGAACTAAACTCCACAAGAGCAATACAGCTAAAATGAGTGGCCTGCTTCCCACATTTTGCCTACCTAGCCTTCCTCATCTTCTGTGGTTTGATTCAGGTTCTCCCAGCACAGTTCTTATTTATCCCCACCTCGTTTTGTTTCTGGTTGGTGTGAGAAAGATAGGAAGAATGTGCAGAAAATGTATGTTTATCTCTGTTCTGTTCAAAAGACTTGTTTCTAGCTGAGCTAGGGCAACATTTGATGTCATAAAACATACTGTTTGGTAGTGTTTATCATAGTCTTCATCTTCAAATCTTCTGAATACATTAATGGGTAGGTAGGATTATGTTATGGTGACAGAATGGTTGAGGTTGGAATGGACTTCTTGAGCAGGTGTTTTGGACTAGGTGACCTTCATCAGGATCACCTAGACCATATTGCCCAAGACCCAGTCCAGGTGACGTTTGAATATCTCCAGCAGTGAAGACCCCACAACCTCTATGGGCAACCTGTTCCAGCAGTTTGTCACCAGCAAAACGAGACACCTCTCTGTCTTGAGAAGCATCTCTCCAACTTGTGTTCCTTGGTGAACACCACTAGGTAGAGGGCTCCAGCTAGAGTTTATGCCACTAAACACAGGCTGTGGAGCTCTATCTTTAAGCAACTTTTTAGTCCACCTCCTTTAGCCCATAGTTCCTTAGCTTGCCTAGGAGGATGCTGTGGGAAAGCCTTGCTGAAGTCAAGGGAAACAACAGTCACTGCTCTCCCTTCATCTCTCCAGCCAGTCGTTCCATCAGAGAACACTCTTTGGTGAGTGGCCCAGTGCTGACAACCAGTTACCCTTGCAAGGTTACTCAAAGCTGAAACAACCCACTGTGGAAAATACGGATGGAATGGCTGCTGTTCCTGCCTAACTCATATCTCCGGTCCCCTGTGGGTTATTTCACCATAGCATTTCTAAACCAAGTTAATGTGTCTGGGTGGATACTGTTTGTCACACAGACATACACATGTTTCAGGCTGAGTCATTATCTTGTGCAGAAAGAAAATATTCAGTAACAATTTCATAGTTACAAGTGGTAAATCCTTTCTTCTTATTAGCTTATACTGTAGCTACGTTGATTAATTGAGAGAACTTAGGAAGCTTCACAATACATGATTATGAAAATAGTCTTTCAATGAGGTCTATACTTAAAAGCCATCATCCCCTATCATAAGGCATCAGACTGGAAGACAACTCCAAGTATATCCAACTCTGCACAGAGAATTACTTTGCTGCAATGTTAGTGCTAGAACATCTCTGTGAATCGGTCATGATTTACCTGCCATTCTGGGAAGGCCTGGATATGTTTCGAGTGTTTTGGTATATGTGAAACAGACTCTTCTTCAGTGCTTGTGTCAGAAGTAGTTGCTTACAGACTCCTAGGACAAAACTTACGTTTGGATAGAAATAGAGAGAGTGTGATTACAGGGTATATCGTGAAGGTAGTTTGTCTGATCAGATGAATATCGATAATCTTCAAATGAGTAGAATTTTTATATTTCCTATACATAGTGTGTATACAGAGAGAGAGGGTAGAAAAAGATACAGCATTAGAAAAGCAAAGAGAAGAGATGAAAAGATGAAAGATGAAAAGAAATGAGAAGTTAACTGAAACAGCAGTTGGTATCTCTGGTCTGGTTCTCAGTGGTTTAGGAGTTCATGCAATAACTGCAGGAATGTGTGGGATTAAAATCCGTATCTGTACGCAAATTATAGAGAGAAGAGTATCCTCCATCTGCTTTACTTGAATACCAGTTTACCACTTAAAACAGCAGCCCACAGGCTTGAGTTCTGCTTGATAGGGATTAAAATGGTTTTGGCAATTCCATTTACATACATTCCGATTTGATGTATGAGGCAAGAAATGCAGGGGAAAATATGGTGATAAAGACTCTTTCTGAAAGAAAGAAATGGGGCAAACCTTCATTCTGCTTTAAGCTTCCAGGAGGTGGTTATTTTAAGGTGGGGAGGCCCGATGCGCCCCGGGTGCCCATGCAGGGCGTTTGGAGGCCCCGTGAGGGGCCCAGTGGTCAAGGAGCTGGGGATGGGGCTTGCAAGCCCACCAGTCATGGGCCTCCTGCAGGGCCACGAGCGTGAGGAGCCCCCAGGAAGGCCACTTGAGTCCTTCCTGCTCTGTCCTAACCGTCCTGCTATTGCTGCAGGAACGGAGGGGCTTTCTGCTTTAAATTCACCTCCAAAAAAGCACGTGTGGGGCGATTCACCTACCCCAAGCTTTCCGTTTATGGTTTGGTTACAGCAGCCCTAAATCTCATGAAGGGTAGAACAGAGAATCTCGCTGTCCACTTGAGGGTGAGTGTTGTTTGCTCTGGGGGGGTTTCCGCTGCCCCACTTGTTTTGTTTTTCCTTTCCTTGCTGGGAGGGGTAGGGGGGTCGCTCTTGGCATTGGAGTTCTGTGGGCTCCCCCTCGTGGCTAACTCTGGGGAGGGGGAAGTAACATTTCAGCGTTTCCACATTTTTGTTTATATATTATTTTTTATGCACACACACATTGTATATGTGTATAGCATATACCGTACAGAAATAGATCACTTATTTTTCTCACAATTTTTAATCCTGCTCTTAGCGCATCCTCCTTCCCTGCCACAGTTAGTCGTCTGCCAAGGCCGCAGTTGCAGCGGAGCGTCTCGTTGAGCAGCCTATGACTGGAAGGAAGGCTGCCTTCAGATTTCCTTGTGAGCTGTGAAATAGCAACGTCCCTCATGGCTCCAAGGCCAGAGCCTGCTTTCTTGGGGGCACTGCAGACCGTTTCACTAGGCAGATAAATACAACCGCTTGGATAGTGTTACATTGCAAAGGTTTGCAGAACTGAGCTTGCAGATGCTACCACTCTCCATACTAAAAGCCTGCATTTCTTTTTCTTTTTTTTTTCTTTTTCTCCTTCCCGGTATCCCGAATTTTCATTCACTTGAGTTAATGCAGTTAATGTTAAATTGCAGGGAAAGGTTTCTGGAGTTTCTCTACATTTATGAGCATTCTTCGCCCTTTTTAGCAACTTATCACAAATATTGTTATTGCTAATACAGATCCTGTAACTTAGGATATTTTGCTATCTGATATCTGTTTTTTAAAGGCTTAATGTTTACAAGTGGCTCTTAGTGGCCTGGCTTTTATTTATACATATGAAAAATACATATACACACACACATATATATAAAACAGCAATATGGGAATCTTTGCTCTTGCAAGCACATGTTTCCCAGGCTGTTCCAAGGCACATGTGATTAAACGTGGTCATCAGATATTAAACGAATAGATTACATTGTCTTTGTTCTTAAAAGACAGAATTAAAAACATTTTGTTCATCTGTTTTTAAATGTGAAGCACTGTTATCCCCATGACTGAAGAATTTCTATAGTTACAGAAAATTGTTAAATTTAAAGTTTCATTAGTTGTTCAGGGCATTTTGACTTTTTTTTTTTAATACCAATTAGCATGTACTTAAATATGAAATATGAAATAAGGAATAAAGAGTATCTCCTTGTTTTTTTCAGAACTTGTTTAAAATATTTGGTCAAAACCTTAACAGGAGTCATTGCAGTTAGCATAGGTTAGTGGTAGGCTTGATCATAGAACTGTTGGCTTAAAACAGAGAAATCTCTGTCCCCCTTTAACTGTTATTTTCTGCAGTCAACACAGAGAGAGATTTCCCTTAGAGCCACCTTAGATCTGAAGCCTTTCAGATCTAAGCTTAAGTTTCGTTAGGTCCATCTGAGCACTTGTTCACTTAACATGGTTGATTCAATTCAATCCAGTGAGTGACAGCTATTAAGAATATATTTGAAATGTCTTGTCTCCTGAGACAAACCTAAAGCTGACGGGAGCTGTAGAGACAGTTACTCCTCTAGCATATTTAGGTTTAGTGCTTTTCTGTTTCATATATACCATAATACTACAGGTCTTAGTCAACAGGACATGTCCATAGATACCAACATGAAAAGCTCTGTGGCTTAGCCCGATACACGACTGCAGTAGGAATGTTTAATTGGCTTTTATTTTGATCTTTCCTAGCTCAGTAGTTGCGCCAAAGAAAGAAAGAGCGTCACCTCACTTTTTTATCACTTTGGTTTTCGCCTTACTGTCAACCAAAAAAGGGATCCAGCTGAAAATCGTGCATCTGGTTCCAGCTGGCCAGCATCCGTCTGGAGCAGAACCACTGGCCTGTCAGTCGTCTGATTGCCGAAAAAATTGATTCTCTAGGGGTTGTAGGAGACAACTGCTTAATGACTTTAAAGGGTTTTGGATGTGCATTTATTTGCAAAGCAACTGGCAGTTGCTTAACCTCTACAATCCTTACAGTCCAACACGTTTCTGCTTCTGAGAGTACACAGCAGTACAGCACAAGCCTGACTAGGCTCATTGAGATGAGCAGTAGCACTTAGGGCTGTTCACTGAGGCCTCCTTTTCTGGCAAGGAGCAAACCGTGTGTTCCTGTAAAGCACTGCGCCTGCAAGAGTGCTGGTACCAGCCCGCTTCGTAGTTGGGATTGCTCTGCCCTTTGGGATCGTGATGCTCTGAGATGCTGATGTTCCCTGGCTTCTTGGTTCAATTTAGGAAGCAAATGTGAAGGAAAAAAAATAAAAAAGAATATGCTCTTTTAGCTGTGCTTGCCACCCGCATGAGTTGTTTTGAAATGTCTTAAATGTCTTCATGCTTGTTGTTGTTGTTGTTTTATGTCGTCAAAATTGGAATTAAGCATTTAAAAAACATTTTTGGGTACCTTCCTGCAGGGAATGTTTTTACATTTTATTCAAAAATGGAACTTCAAATGACTTCAAAGTCATTTTTTTAAATGGAATAATTTGTCTTCTTTACCACCAATTTTTCAGAGCCATGGGGCTTGTGTACTTTACAGTATTTTAGAAGTCCCTTGAATTAAGTAATTGGCATGACTGTATGCATCTTCAAAGGATAGGTGTTCATGCCCGACTTCTTAAAAAAAAAAAAAAAAAAAAACTTAAATACACGTATCCCATGAGTAATATTAGAGTCATCACCCAGGCTTTTGATAGTGAGGCTGGGCTTGGCAGTTAAATGGCTTGTCTGACATTGCAGAGTGGGCTTTGTCAGAGCCGGACTAGAATGAATGTTTCTGACTGTTTTGCGTGTAGTGATTAAACCATCAAATTAAGTTCTGCTACCCTTGACCATGGATAACTTCTCAAGTCAGTATGTTCTTAATGTAGCAATCTGCTGGGCAGCAGTAGAGAAACATCTATTTTGTTTTCCATAGTTTTGGCTTCGTGATGCAATGCATTCTTGTTGTTGTTGTGTTTTGTTTTGTTTTTCCCCTCACATGGCACAGTTTTATGCGTTGGTATGTGTAAGGACTGCGGTAAGGAATAGTGTGGGACCTGAGCATAGCATACACATCTTTCTGTTACGAGCCGCAGTTCATACACTTTAATTTCACAGGTCAGGCTGTGTTGGGCTTTTTTATTCCCCTCTCTTCTTGTTCTCTGTACAACCCTGACATCATTCTGCAAGCGGTCCGTTAAAGAGCCTTTTTCCTTTTGCACGTGGGGCTGTGCCGTGCAGCTTTGCTTGTTGCAGAGCACAGCTCGGGGAGCTATTACACATTGAATCAGCAGGGATGCCTTTCCCCCAGCCCCTTCCCGCAAATAAAGTTGCCAGGTTATTATTTAAAAAAAAAAAAAAAAAGAAGAAGTTGTTTGTGTTCTTTTAACTGTCTATAGGATTCTGAATCAGTGGAGTAATTTCCACATACAGATGGTTCTTGGCTTCATAAATGGACCTACATTTTTCCCTCTGGATTTCTACAAGTCAATTAACAAACGAAGCTGTAAGTGGGTGACTGGCCAGCAGTGTGCTCAGCCTCGCTGTTCCTTCCCAAGCGCCTCGTGCTTTGCCGCTTTGGTCCCGTCGGATCGTGCCGGTGGGGATCAGGCTTCGCAGCACTCGGGCTGCTGGAGACTCCTCTTAGCGCGCGTAGCCACGTGCAGCTTCCAAGCAAGCCCGGCCAACGTAACGGGGTCCTCCCGTGCCATGGAGCAGAGGAGCCCCTCGGATGGGGAGGCAGCGCCAAGGCTGGCACTCTTCTTCCAACACGAGTGACTTTAGCCGTGTCCCAGGCTCACCAGCTGCCCGAGTGGCTGCATGTGGCAACGCAGAGCTTTAGTCATCCCCTGTCGCCTCACCGAGGCTCCTATTCACGGTGGATAGATCTCAAAACACTGGTGCAGATGAGATTGGTGTCTTGGGTATTATTAGTAGTAGGTTTTTTGTTTTAGGGGAAGTCCAGTAATTAAATTTAACGGACATTTGAAGAGCTTGGTCAGGGACAGCATTCCTCTTCTACTCTGTGAAAATGGAAAGCTCTCTGTGGAGCGTCAGTGACCTCCCTGGTTTTTGCCAGGACTCTATTAGGATCTAACAAGAGATTGATGAGGGCCTATATGAAAATAGCTTCATTTCAGCCAGTATTAGCCACAGGGGGAAAGGCTCTGCATTCGTTCTGAGAGTTGCTTTCACGATGAACTTGAAACTGATTTCAGCTGTTGTTAGTGCATCTGCATCATCCCTTCCTTGCAAACCTCGCATTCAGCAATTCCCCTGCAGGTGAGGGTGGATCTGAAGTGGGATAAAACGAACAGCAAGAGAGCCAAGGAGAGCTGCAGCGCTGGAGCATGTGCCCTGTTTGCCAGGTTGCCCATTGCCCGTGCCCAGTTGCAACCATGTCTTACGGGGATGCACAGTGCACTAGGCAGGTGAATAATAGGAGGCCATATAGCTTTCCTTTCCCTCTGGGACTCTTTTTTTTTTTTTTTTTTTTTTTTGAAAGCCTAATTATTTCCAAGTGTAACTCTGTAACACATGGTGATTCCAAAAGAATTGCTTTAGAGATGGCACAGAAAATCTTTGCAATTTCTGTAAATTTAGTTGCACCTTACGCCGGATGGGGCTTCCATATGTGCATTTTGCCTCCCACGTGGTTAGGAGCCACAGAACTTCCAATTGTCTAGGATTTGCAACCCTCATTTATATGAAGGTTTCCCTTTTTTTTTTTTTTTTTTTTGCATTTGAAATCTCAGCTAGAAAACTGATGCAGCGAGACCACCTCAACATTTAGTGAGCAGTTCCAGATCTTTGTGACACTTTATGTCAAAACTACACATCTTATTTTTAATAAGAATGTCTACTGCAAATTCAGCATACTGCTATGCCTAATCTTATCTTTCATAAAACAAACTGAGTGGTCCTCTGTGAAATTCATTTTTTCCTATTGGCATGTAAAGAAATGTTACCATGAACCTCCTCTTTAAGATAAATATCTAGAGCTGCTCACATTTCTTAGCCTGGCAAAATATGTTATAGTCATTCTTGTGATTCATCATTGATCTCTCTCTCATTTACCATGTTTAGAATCTGTGCTACTATATTAAGGGAGACAGGTTAAGTTTTTCCATATTATTTCTGTTATGGACAGCAGAACAGTGTGATCTTCTAGCAGAGGTTTTGTTAGTGCCAAGTAGAAGCAGTACAGTCTTCCCGCTTGATATTTCCTTATCCATGTACCAAACCACAACTCTGCTGCGGTTACTCATGACAGATGGTAATCCTGGATGACGTGCACTTTCCATTGAACTAAAGAGGATGAAAATCTAGTGTCTTTGCAATTGTCGTTTTGGTTGAACCAGAGGGTCTTCTGAACTGGAGTGTGTAACAGACACTGGTCTTGTCTACATCGAACAGAGAGAGAGATTTGTACTGCATCCCAAGTGGATTATATTCCTTGGGTATTAAAGGAAGCTTCTTAGGATATAGGTGAGGCTATGCAGTTTGAACCCTGATGAGGGTCACCTGTAACAGCAGCCACCTTGGCTGGTGACAGAGGCTGAACTTCCAGAGTTGAAATCGATATTTTCCCAGTATTTAAGTGACAGGCTCTGAAGCGAGCAGTGATGTTCTCTGTGGACTTGTGGAGGGATGGAAATAGTTGAGTCCAATTAGAGATGGACTCCATGCCTTGGACTTCACACATGTCCGTATATGTGGGCATCTGATGCCTCCATTTCCTAACCGAATGAATGCAGACTGTATATATATATTTTATATATATATATATATAACATTTCTTTTAAAAACTCCTGATTGCTCAGATCAAAAGTACTAGGCTGGGCAGTTCATTTGGGTCTGCAGCACAGGGACTCTAGAGCAAAGGCAAACCCGGCCACACAGAGCAAAGGGGCTGGAGCTGGATCAGTGGCAGCAGCTGGGCAGGACCTTGCCTGGGCACGCAGAGACTTGCAGCACTCTGAGGAACGGGCTGTATTTGTTCTGTTAGGTGGGAACTGCCTCTCCTGCTGTCGCGGTGCAGCCTGGTCTCTTTTCGGGTAGCTGGCTGCCACTTCGGTGCAGAAATTGAATGTCTGGAAATGTGGAACTCCTGAGCTTAGCTGTTAACAAGTGAAAGGAAATGCATGTATGAGGAAGGAAGAATTGGCAGAACATGTTCATTTTTCTGTCTGTAGAGCAACAAATTGGGTGTTTTTGTTTTTTTAAAAAAGGTTAAGTGAAACCAAACAGTCACATAATAGTGTTTGTTAAAATATATATTTATTGCCTCCTTGGGATAAGCCACATCTCCCTATGGGATTTGAAATCTTTCCTACCACAGTCTTATTTGACAGTTAGTCACGCTTTGGCCATGGGCTGATCCGTGTAGTTAGCGAAGATCATCGCCAGTCTGGAGGACATCACTGATACTTGATGCCTTAATAAACAGTCTGGGGCTGTGAAAGGCAATATAAACAATAGAAAAGTTTCCTAAATACAAGCATGGAAAATAACCCACATTCCTTAAAGACCTTGTGCAGAATGAGTCATCAGCTCAAGTAAATCGTGCAGAGTTGAGGAGGGTCTGCCTGGCAGCGTGGAGCAGAGTGACATGGGGCTGGAGAGCAGGCAGGGGTAGGGACGCTGTGGCGTGGGGAGCCGCGCTGAGCGCTGGCAGCCACCTCGCTGTGCAGTGGGCAGCGTGCTCCGAGTTCCACAGGCTTGCGAGGAGAAGCCATTTATTGTATTTATTTTTTGGACTGAATCATATAGTTTGGGGAGGGGGCGGAGAAGCTTTTGGACGTGCCAGCCCTTCTGCAGATGCAGAAGAGCTGCAGCTCTTCACAACTCGTTAACAGTCTCGCAAGTGCACCGAGCTCAGATGGGCTGCCTTGCTCCAGGCACCTGACAGCAGAGGTGGCTGGGATCCACGGAGCCGGCAGGAAGGGTGGATGGAGGCTGGGATCTGGGGGGAAACAGCATGATGTGAAACTCTCTGCCCATGGATTGTGCAGGGACCAGGTGGGGGAGATGATGGTTGCAGATAAACCCAAGAGCAGCACTTCTGTTGAGCCTGTTTGTTTATTTTATCTTCTAGCATCCACCAGAACCTATGTGGATTTTAATTCCCGGAATCTCTTCTGAAAGGATTTTATAGATTTCTTTGAAGGAGCCAACACAATTTTTTGTTATGTATTTTCTGGGGGGAGAGTGGAGGGGTTGTTTTGTTTGCTTGTTTGTTTGTTTTTTCCTTAAGCTCGCTCTCTGGTAACAGGATATTTCTGCCCTCCATCAGCTCCCAAGATCACTCCAGAGTGTGCTGGCTGCTTGTTTTTACCCACAGAGTTTCCTGCGGGCGTTTTCTCCACCAGTTGACACACATTGCTTCTTGGAATGAGCAGGCATAGGCTTCAGCCATGTGTCTGCTTTTTTGTTGGGAGGGGAATTCACTGCTGTGATTGTGGAAAGTTGTGGAAAAATTTTACCTCGAGCACGGTTCAGTTCCTTTTGGCTTGCTTAGTTTGAAAGCAGTAGTAAATTTCTGATGTTGTGCGAATCAGCAAGCTGCAGGCCTGCTTAAATGCCTAAGTAGAGGCTGGGGAAGCTTTGTGGGACACTTGCTTTTGAGGTTGGTGCAAGTTGTGGTTGCAGCTCAAGCTAGCCAAAAGCAAACTGGCTGCACATCACTGCTTTGCCAGTCGGGAGTGAAATATTCAGTCTGCTTCTTGTCTGCCATCCTTTCCTTTGGGTTGTCTAGCAGACCATGCAGTGGCTGTAGCTGTGTCCGGAGCAGTAAGATGTAAGAAGATGCTTATAATTCTGCCCTGGTACATCCATGTTAATATGACCAGACCCATGTCCTCATGTTATAGCTTTTAGCAGGTGAGTTCCAAACACTTGAGTTAGGAAGTTTCATCCACCCTGTTCATTAGGTCTTCTTTCTTAAGTCATATATATATATATATATGGATGTACTGCGAACTAGTCTGAGTGATATCACAGTATCCCGCTGTGGATTTGAAAAAACACACCAGTTCCCACCCGCCCCCATGCTATTGGCTCCAAACTATATTTTTGCCTGTATTCTATCCAGTTGCCTGCAGGCAAGTTATGGAGAGAACTCACTCAGCCACTCGCAGCTGGGGAGCTCCCCACTATGATGGTGTTTACTTGGCCAGCGAGTAATTGCCGTTGCAGCCAGTGACTGCAGACATGAGGATGCAACTAGAAGCAAAAATGCAGTGGAGTGAGAGTCATTTGGTACCTCTGCACAAGGCTACACATGTCCTTCCACCGTGACATCCAGCAGCAAAATAGCAACAATCACTGTACTGCAGGACTGCCATAGAGGTTACACTTCAGTTATTTCTCAGTCAGGAGAAAATAAATATACATCAACTGCTTAAAAAAATCTGTTTAAGTGTGTTTGGGAAGGCAATACATAAAATGGTACCCTGCTATTCAGCAATATTCAAGTGCTATGTCTGCTGTAGTTAATGTTGACTAGCCCACAGTTCAAACACCCAAAACTATACCAAGTTGGCCATAACAAATAGCTAGTTTTACATAATCCTCCTTCTTTTGTTCATTCTTCTGGAGAACGGGAGAGGTAAATTATCACCATTTGTGATAAATAGGCAAATTAGGGCATTTCTTTATGGAGTGCTATTTCAGATGTCCCCCATGGTGACCAAGGATGTGTTTCACCTCCTGTCAAGAACAGGTGGATATAGCCCAGGTGAGGCATGGCTTGCACTGCATCACAGCTCCAGGTAGAAGAGTAATTGAGCAGTTGGATGACCGATTTTTCAGCCCCAGACTTGCTTGAGACATCAAGAACAGACAACATCAGTCATCACCTGTTTGATATAGTTGGGAGCAGCACACCCACGTTCTGACTCCATCTTTTTCCCTGATCATGCTGTGCATCAAATCAGTTGTACTGACCAAGAAACGTTTTGCTAGGAGAAAAGATGCAACAGAGCTGCCTTCACAGCACCAGATGACAGAAAGGCAACAGTATGAGATAGGTGGTACTTGGCTCTGTTGCCTCTCTGAGAAAGGTTGGTGAAATGCCACCCCAGCAGAAGGCTAAAATGTGATCTGATATCTTAAAGCCCCCCTCAGGAGTTGGATTTACAGACCTTTAGCTCTAGAAAAGGGCAGTCAGCAATGGGATGTAGGCTGGTGCATCTTGAACCTTGGGAAAGAGCCTGGGAACCTTCAAACCTAGTTTCCCAGGACTCTTAAACCCCATTTGCTCATTAGGTCAACCAATAGGTTTTGGTGATTCTTGACCGTGGGATAGTGTTTATGCTGAACATCTGCCTGGTTTCAGTTAAAGCATTAAAAAAACATGTCCATGTTATCTGCTCAAAAAGTTTGTACAGTGGACCCATTTATACGGCGTAGAGTTTATCTGGAAATAATGTGAAGCTTCACTCTGGAACATGTCCAGCCATGTGGAACATGTGCTCACTAAGCAAGACTGGGTTTAAGCATGTCATGAGTAATTTTTGTAGAGCATTTTCTCTATTTTGTTTTAATTCTGCTGGAGGATTTGTAACTTTATATGCCATGTTTCAAGAAATAGAATTAAAATTTTATGAATACATTTTAATGTATATACTTGTATGTTTTTAATTCTCTTGTAATGAGTGTCATTTTCTGTGCAGTAACTTTCAACGTGGGAGCTTATTTTGTGTTGAAATGAGAAGGAGGCATGTGGGGAGAAATATCACAAAGATTAAAAAAAAAGTACACGGTGGAAGTGATTGCTTCTAACAGTCACCTGCAGGGACTAAACAGCTGAATGCCTCTGTGAATAGCAGGGTTGGTTCCTGGGGTAGTTACATGGCAATAGTACTTAGGCATTTCTCCCTCTAGCCTGCAATGGTTTCATGCTATTCCTTTAAAAGACATTCACTTTGGAGTAAGAGTGTACTATTTCATGTATCTTACAAGTCTGCAGAGGCTGAGACTCCTTCAGAACCTGTGCCTTCATCCTTCTTCTCCAACGTCTGGTTATTCTGTTTCTGAAAGCAAAGGTTAAGCACTGCAAATCGTTTGCACGACTTGTAAGTGCTTCTCTGTTGCAGTGTCTCTGTCATGAAGCCGACTGTCCACAGGTCTCTTCGGTTAGTTGATTTGTCAGTTTGTATTGAACTTTTTCTTTCATACTTTGTAGCTTCTTATTTCTTTCTTGCTGTATATGATCTAAGGTGCCTTAGTAGCATACAAGACATTGTGGTTGTCTTACCTCTCTTGCAGTACCTCATCTGTTCCTTGCTAGGAAGGGAGCTGCTCTAACGTAAGAGTTATAAATCACGTCTGCCCCGTGATCAACCCTTGAGTTGCTTTGGGGCTCCAGCAGGTGGTTCTCCAGCATGCAGGGTGGTGGGGAACGTTACACCTATCAGCACACCCGAGAACTGCTTTTGGCTTCTGAAAACTGGTCTCATTTTGGCTGTGGGATGGTGCATACCATTGGGGTTGGCCGATCCTCATCTTCTGGCGTGCAAGAGGAGCGACCGCGGTGCTGAATTCCCAAAATGTGAGCGAGAGCCAGACTGCGGAGAGGAGGCCCTCGACAGCGAGAGTCATGCGGAGCGGTGACCCAAGAGGATGCTCTCAGATCTCCGGAGTGCTCCAGCCATGCAGCGAATGAGGCAACTCCGCTTGGAGTTGTGTCAACCCTGTTGACTGGGTGGAACCCCGTGAATCTGGCTCGTCGTCGAAGAAAATACATCTCGTAACTCCGTGCTCAGGCGTGACAGGTTTGCTCCAGAAGAGCAGAAATAAGCTGTTAATCACAGACAGCTGCTATTCTGGTCCTTGTGTTCTGCAAGTGAGTGAGAAATACCCTGGAATGTTTCACCTTGTCTGTCCCTCTGAGTTTGCAATAATTTCTGTGGGGTTGTATCCTATGGGAATACTTGCTTTCTCTTCTGTTCTGATTTTGGAGAACATCTCTTTGTGCCTGTGTGGGAGGAGCGCTGCTGTAGTTCCTCAGGGCTGAGCCATCTTCAGAGAATGTGTAAACCTGTGATTCCAATAAATTAATGGAAGTGGGGGGAAGCGCTGGGCACACACATCTGGCTTGTCTACGATCTCAACTAACGAGTGGAGAAATCTTTCAAGAACTGGTACTCTTTTTTCTTTCTGGAGAGCAGGAAAGGGCTGGTTTGTGCCCACTGATGACAGCGTATGTCGGAGATTAACCCATCCATACATTACTGTGTATGCAGCTTTTATCTGCTTTTAGAACTACAATAGCATTTAGAGAAAGAGAATTAAATTGATTTGCATTTTATTTCCCTTTAGAGATACGATATTCATTACAAGTCATTAATTTTCTTTTTAATAGCTGCTGTAGCTGGCTGAAATGTACATAAAAGGGTAATTTTATGAACTTGTAAAAATCTACATGTTTTATAGCCACCAGAAGTCTTTGCAGAAAAATTAAACTAAAATTTCCATAGGATAAGTACAGAATTTAGGATGGGCTCTGGGGTGTAACTATACTAAAATAATTCTATTTTGAATTGAATATTTGAATTCTATTGCACTTTTTTTTCAGCACTGTCAGAACTGTCGGGCAGATAAAATTGCAGGAGATTGCAAATAAGCATAATAAATAAATTATGCTTTCAAGGAATGTCTTGCCCTTCTCTGGTTTGTGACAGTTTAAAAGAGTGCAAAGGTTAACCTTGTATATGACCTTTTATTTCCCTTCAAGTATCTTTATCTTTTGGCAAAATTTTAAAGATACAAAATCCAACTATCACTTTGCTAAGCAGTTTTATGCAGCACTGAGCTTTGCAGGGACAGGGGATAGTCGTTTTTCTTTTGTAGCAATGCAAAGCATACCTAAATTCAGATTGCAATGTGAATGACAAATTTTAGTGTTTGTTGCATCAGCGACAGCTGTGTCTTTTCTGCCTGTCTTTTTTGACGTGCTCCCTGGCCAGTTTCCTCCGAACTGCTGAGCAGCACTTGAAATCTTTGCTCTATCAAAGATGTGGCTGTAGTGTCTTAAGCTAAGCATGAAGAATTGGCAGCTCCCAAGTATCTGAGTACGGAGCTGATCCCTGAAAGCTTGGCTTTGTGCAATTTCCAAACAGGCAAGAGCTCTTCCATGTGTTCTCGGGAAAGACATGTAAATAGCAAACAGCAAAAAGTTAATGATATGCTAATCTAGCGTATAAAGTTTGTGGAGTCACCTTTAAAATATACTAAAGACATTATGGCTTGAGAAAGAAATTAGCATCTGGCAAATTAGAGGTTTGCACATAAAGAGCAAAGTGCTGTAAAACGCAAGTGGGCTGGCAGGAAAATGCGCATTGCGCGTGTCTGTGCCTCGGATGGCGCGATGGGAAAATGCCCTGGAGCACCGCTGGAAACTGGAATGAGGAGGTTAGGAGTAAGAGCAGAGGATGGCAGGGCGCGAGGCTGCGGCATAAAGGGCAGAGCAGCGAAACTCAGTGAGCAAAGCTGGAGATCTCTGCGCGGTTTATACCACAGTTACCTTCCTGCTCGCGTTGGGCGGAATTTGGGCCCAGAATAGCACAAATGTGAAATTGCTTTTAACTCAGACTTCGGAATGGCTTCATGGCCAAATGGGTCTTTCACTTCTCATGTTAGTGAACTGCCTTGCAGATACGGAATTTGAAGAGTAAGCAAAGAGG
Organism: Tinamus guttatus; assembly: GCF_000705375.1. Next base: position 15,562 of record NW_010588935.1, on the reverse strand, counting down.
AATGCTTTTTTTGGTCAAGAAAAATTTTCCTGGACAGAGAAGAGTGAAGGCATCAGTCCAGTTTCCAGCAGAATCTGACACTTTTATTAGCATTTTACTTTATCTTATTTAGAACATGAAATATTCCAAGAAGCAATTGGACAGACTGATTAAAAATGGAAAATGAAACACCTGATTTTGCTGGTAGAATCTGATTAAGAGTTATTGGTCTTATAATAAAATTTACTATTTGAGAGAAGCTATTAAAGGTAAAATTGAATTTTTACTGTAAAGTTTATATGATCGTGTTTATTAACGTTGTTTTCCCTAGAGGCACTTATATTTTGCTTAAGCAAAATATATAAAAACTTAAATACGGGTCTGGCTGGGTTAAGATGATTATGCGTTAGGGTCCTTTCCTCATTATATTTTTATAAAGATCAAAAGTTTCTGTATTGGAGCAAAGGCCTATGTTCAGGAAAACTTATACTCACAGCAGATCAGAGTGAAAATGGAATATTTTTGCCCTTCTTTAATACAAACAGTGCTTTCAGAATGCAATACAGTAGGGATGTAAATTTTAGGAAATAAGTTGCAAGGATAAATACTGGATTCTAGCTTGAAAATGTTTTATGCTGGCATTGAGAAGGTCCTGCACAAATGTTTAAAAAAAAAAAAAAGGAAGAAGAACAGAGAGACTCTAATGATTAAATTATTTAAAGTGAATCTTGCTTATCAGGAAAAGATTGAATCTTAATTCTTTGAAACTAAGATAAGCAACCCAATAAAATCTAAATTTTTAATAAAATCTAAATTCTTAGCCATTTATAAGTTCATTAACAATCACTGATTTAAGTACTTTAAAAAAAAAGGCAACAAATTTGAATTCTTTGCTCTCCTCAGCTTTAAATTCTTGATTAACTTTTTTTTTTTTTTTTTTAAACAATATGACTTGGTAAAAGAAGGGTTTTTTTTTCCTTCCTGTAGACAGGAGCAAATGTACTTTTTTGACATTGCATTGTGCTTTCCCTCCCACCACATAGGAGTGGCTTGAGTGCCATGAATGCTAACAAAAGTGAAACCTTTTGCTAAGAGCTAAAATTCTAAGCATGGCTCCATAAAGTCATATTTTAGAAAAAAGTGCTAACTAACTAACGCTGCTGTGCAACACTGTTTTCCTACTAAGAGACACATAGAAAATTCAAATTTTAAGAGCTTACATAGTGCTGGGATGACAAGTGTTTTCAGTTAGAGGCAGCCAGTTTGACTTAGCATGTATGTTAGAACACATACCTTCGGCTTTGTTTTCCTCGTTATTGTTTCTTAAAAGGAAAATACTTTTTTTCAGGATGAGGCTCCCTCCCCTCTCCCTTAAAAAAAATAGTTCATAATTCGGCTTAACCCATAAACTGGTATGTTGAACCGTTAACAACATGCTTAATGCATTAGCCAGGAAGATGTCTGGTTTTCCTTTAGCAATTTGGTTTCTCCAGTCAGTTTTGTAATGTTTCCTTCCTGACTGTGCAAAGGTGATGGAGGCTATAAAAAGCCTGTGAGGCTATAAAAAAACGTGAGAAGATGAAACAGTGATACAGATTGGATCACCTTTGGAGCTCTGCTCCTGGGGAGTTTTAAGATGAAGGGCAGCTATTTTTCCATTAGTCATGTGTCTGTTACTCCGCAAGGAGAAGAGCGGGTGCGGAATGCCGAGGAGCAGGAGGGCTCCTGCAAGAGCTGATCTTGGGCTAGAGGCAGTCGCAGGGCAGGAGCTTTCCCCAGGAGAAGGTCTGCATACAAGGCAGAGGAGAGGAGCTTGTGGAAAGACCTGGAGCTACCTGAGAGAGGAAGGTAATGCAGTGACAGTGGTGGCCTGTGTCCGTATTTCTTTTGGGAGATACTGCAGTGCCGTGTTGTCCTCTGCAATCCGTTCCCAGCAGCAGAGGGAAGCAGCTTAGGTTAGCGCATGTGTGTGCATGGTCTGGGATAGAGGCCTGACAGCTGACAGTAATATGAAAAAGGAGGAATCAGATTTTTTTCAAAACGTGTGCTAGTGATGGAGAGAAGGGCATGGGAATGAAAAGGTTGGGACCAAACAGAGCTTGGTTGACAAGTGTACTGTAAGGGTAGGCTCTTGTATGACCACTTAGGCTGGATGGTTGAGGTGGTCGAGTTGCAAAGGTTTGCATGAGAAAGATGAGGATTTTTCCCTTTCAGGAAATCTGTCTTTAATTTGTCTGCAGAGAAGATGATGGCAAATACTGTCACAGTCCAAATGCACTTGTCCTGACAGCAGGATGGGTTTTCTCCTGTCCAAAGGTCAAATGATATTTGCAATTCCTTCTGTGCGGCTGAGTTGACTTGGTTCCTGCTTATGAGTTTTTTATTGTTTGGTTGGTTGGTTGTGGTTTTTTGTTTATTCTGTTTAATTGTTCCTATTTTGAAATGAATTTTGGAATTATTTTGGGAGATCCGTGCACACTGCACTGGCACGAGGCCGGTAGGAGACCTACCCGCACACCCGCTATGTACAGTGAGCAGCCGCGTTTCACCAGGGCTCCAGGTTTAAGATCCAAGTTGTAACTGATGCCACTGGAGTGAAATCCCCGATGCCTTTTGTATCTATTCCCCATAGGTGCTTGGTTCACTTCAGAAAGAATAATAAAGCTGTTAGATGCTGCCTGTTCCTTTTCAAATAGCCGAAAGGGAATGTAGTCCTAAGTTCATTCATTTATTTGTTTTAGGTAAGAGAGTCTTTATTTTCTGGTACATAGATCATTTCAGAAACAGCAGTAGCACTGAAAATAAATGTATACAATATACGAAAAGGGAATGTTGTTTAACTCTCTGCATTAAGTGGGTTGTTTTGCTGCTGTTCCTTAAGTTGGCTCCTCACCTTCCTCTCCTTCCCGAGCCCTTTCAGAGCACCTTGGTGCCCCGAAGGTCAGCGCGCGCCATGCCTGCTACCAACATCACCGAAAAGCAACTGCTCCCATACGAGGTCGCGCTCACACGAGTGAGACCCCGTATACCTGTTGCTCTTCATTTTACTCCTCGGAGATCCTAGATAGCTGGGAAAATACTCTGCTTTCTTCTTTGGATAAATTTTAATAAAAGGTGGTGTCAGATACCAGCCATTTTCTTCATGTTTTCACCCTACGGGGGAAAGGAGAATTTCCCTTGCTTCCACTGGAAGGAACAGAAACGGATCAGGACTCTTCTGTGTGATTTTTACAGATATTCCTTGGCCAAAACGTAAAACCTAAACCGCAAAACTCATGTCAACTTGAAGACCTTAAAATTCATTTGAAGTAACACTAGCCTGAGCTGCTGGCCAGTATATAGATGCTGGCAACGTTGCTTCCGGTTATTTTTCTCCCGCTTTTCTGAACTTCAGAAGAGCTCTGATGCGTTTGTGAGAATATTGAGCAGAAATGCTCGGTTTATGCACCACTTCTCTATACACACCATTCTTCTGAGTTAAATCACTAGGTCAGGTGTTAACCTTGTTCTTCCACCTGACCTCTGTGCTTTTGGCAGTGCCCATCTCCTGCTGTGTTTTCGTTACTCTTCCCTTTAGGCTTTCCCACATTCACATCTGATGTTTGCCTGCCTAAGCAGTTAAATGCATATTACTTTTTAAGTTCTAAATGTCGGATTGCCTGTTTGCAACCTCAGCTTTCCTCGGCCCAGCTCACAGCCTGCTGCCTTGATTTAGGGCCCTCAGCAGTGTTTCACCACCGCTTGGCTCCAACCCTTCTGCTAGGAAGGGCAAGGTCTTTAGTTGCACCTCCCAGGCAGCCTGAAGGTTCTCACACACAACTTGGTTTTAATCCTGTTTGCGATTGTCCATACAGGAGATGGCAACTCTTAGAACATTGCAGGGTCATGTGTTTATTGGAAGTGCTTACGTGGCATGATTATATGATCTGAAAAAACCCATGGCTGGGGAAGGAGCGGGGCTTAATACGGTGAGGGAAGCGAATAACCTTATCTAGATCACTTACGAGAATATTGAGGAGCCCGTATCCTTCCTTTTACTGCAGGAACCAACTGTTAACTCTTACTTTGTTTTCTGTGTTCAAAATCCTTGGCCTTGGGAGGTCTTTGCGCTTGTGCTTTTGGCTGTGCAGTTGTGTTTAGGGTCTTTTCAGGTATTCTTACTAGAGCAGCATCTAGAAATTCAACTAGACTACATCCATAACCTCTTGCTTTCCCCCATGCTCACTGATTCCTTTGCAGGACTCCACATACACCTTACTTCTAGCAAGGCTGAAGTGTGGCTTCCCTCCCTAAGTCCTCACCTGTGTATCACCGGTGTCACTAATTCTTTTCATGAATTTTCTGCTAACTTCTGTGCTACAGACATCAGGCCTACCAAGTGGTGGTTCCTGCATCTCCCCTGGAATTTCTTAGGGATTGGTTTCCTGTTAGCCATTTTCTAGTTGCTGGTACTGAGGTAGTTTTATAAAAAAACCCATATACTCTAAAAATCTGTTTCTTCTCTGAGTCTTCTAGAACTCTTGGGGAGATATCACCTGGTTCTGCCAATCTAGTTCTTTTTTTTTTTCCCTTAACACTTCAGTTCTATCAAGCTATATATATATTATATTTACATATATATACATAAAAATACATATTATATATATATAATTATATATTTTTATATGCATATATATATATTCCAGCAAGCCACTGAAGTTGTCTGTAGGGACATGCACCAAGACTAACCCAAAGTTGATTACTGATTATGCATGTATATTTAGAGTTACCTAGTGTGGTATTATCAGTGATCTGCCAGCAATGCCCCCTTATGCAGCACAGGAAACACCTTCTGGCCTTTTTAGAGGTCAGTGTGGAGCTCTTGGGTTTAATGCTGCATTTTTCTGTGCTGTGTCATTTCTACTGAGATCAAATTAACTGTAGAATAAGGAAGAAGCAGATAGCCCAGCAGGAGCTGGCTTTTGAGGCAGGAATTGGGAGAGAGACCAAGAAACAAGTACTTGATTGGAATGACACATTGAACATCCCTTTCAACTAAGGGATGTTTGCTTGTTTGGCCTTATGTGCTGCATCTTATTGAACCGATTACTCTGTTGCAAATCAGATACATAATGCTTGTTTTATTTCATAAGGATTTTCCGTGTTATGGTAAGCTTTTTTAATAATATGTATTTTTTTTCTTATTCCTTTGTACTTCCAGTTGGTGTGTAATTTAAAAACAAGGTATTACAGCTGTTAATACTTTCTTCTTCTTGAGGCTTCTGCCTGCAGAGGTTTTGGTTGCCAGCTCCCGAGTAACCCTAGTTTTCCCATGTTTTGATCCCCTTTGCAGAGCTTGGCAGGAAGGGATGACAGGCGTTTTGACTGAAAGGCCAGTTGGTACAACCCAGGAACAGGGCAGCTTTTCTGCTCGTTGTGGGTGGAACTTGCATACCTCGTGCTCCCAAGCTGGGTAGCTTGAAAGCTGCAGGAGATGCTGGTCCCCGCGCTGTGCCGTGCAGCAAGATTGTTTAAAGCAGTATCAGTGGGAACGGGTCCAGGATAGTCTCTGCAGCACAAAAGACCTACTGTGAGCCAGATCTGTGTCCAAGATGTATTCACATTATGCAAGTATTTCCTGTTCAAGATGACTATTAATCAAACCAGACAGCTCTCCTACAGCAAAAGCTTTCTATAAAATTCATGTTTAGGACATGGCATAAAGTTACTCCATAAAAACAGTTGTTGACGGTTTAAGAAAAGAAGAAAAAAAAACACAAAACACTGCAGAAGTTGAGGATCTGGGAGCAGAAGGACTGCTTCTGGAAAGTAGAATGCCATTTAGTTCTTGCATGATCTCATCTTCATGCTTTTAGGATTACTGTTTCATATTTCCACTGAAAGAAGACTGTGCCCGTTTAGCTTTGAACGCAGCAGCTACAAGAAGGGGAAGTTGTGCTATTGTTTCAGAGGTGCCTCGTGAGACTGTGAGGTATGAAGATCAACCCATTTATTATAATCTGAAAGACTGTCGCGAGGTCCTGTTACAAGCATCTCAGCTAAATTCGTGAGCTCTATTAAGCAGTGTCACTGGTTTTATAGTGGGCAGAATGCACGTTCAGCCTGAAAAAATGCTTTCCTATTTTCCGATTAAAACTTTGTATTTCAGTGAGCAAGGAGGGTCTTTTAGGTGATGGGCAGCTGCCACATGGAGAACAAAACAAAACAACCACTGAACTTTGCACAAAGGTTTTCCTTGTCAGTAATTGAGTCCCACAGTGTAAGAAACATAATTCATCTCTGAAGTATCTTTTTGTTACGCTTTGTCAAAGACGACAACTGCAGCTTTCCTAAAGCCTTTTTTTTTTTTTGGTCCAGGCAGCTCACCTTTTTTTTTTTCGGTTAAATATGTGATTTTTAAAAGGGTCATTCTTGGGTGTTGCCTCATGTAGCAGACGGTGTGGGATGCAAATTTGGGAGCAGAAAGAAGAGCAGCTTTCTTATCTGTAGGTAGTCTGTTGGCTGCAGGCCACAGAGTGCTTCAGGTCTAAACTCTCCACTCCCAAGAGTTACAGAAATGACATAGCCGGTGGCTTAGATGGTGCTTCTGAGATGATTAATAGAAATCCATCTATGATAAATGTTCGGTACTTGACAACTCGCTGGGAAGCATAGTTAGACAGCGAGGTACGCTGGACAGGTAGTTTGAATGCAAACTTCAAATGTCACATAATAAAATTTAAAGAGGTGTAAGAGCGATATCTTGATCTGTTCCTCCAAACAGCTCCCTTGCTAAGCTTTCATTTGAACAGGAACAAGGCTTTATCTCTCCTACCCGCCTTCAATAGTTATAATAGAGATTTCATCTCATTAAGCGAACTTCAGATGGAGCCCACCATCAAATAAAAACGCAAACATTTTGTTTCGCTTTGGGCATGGGAGGCATTTAAAATACAGGAGACAGACAAACAGCCTTTCTAAACAAACAAAGGCTAATTGCTCTCATAAATGTGGGTCCTCATAATTTAAGAGCAATAGTTTATATACTCGGTAAGTCTTATAAACAGTGAGGGGAGACAGAGCCATGGTTGTGTCCAATAAAAGGCCCAACGCAACGAGGCCCTGGCTTGTCGAGTTGTGTATTTTGGGAATCTCCGCCAAGCTTAGCTGCAGCGCTTCGCTCAGCGTGTTTATAGCAGCATGAAGGAAAGTGCTTTGGGAATTTGTCCGGAGCAAGTTGTGCTATAGTGGCTGTTATTTCCAGGGACAGGCACGCTGTCGTGGGGATGCCAGATCGTGCTGTTACCTTCTGTGCCGCGTGACGGTCTGGGTTCTGCAGGTGTAAGGCTCATCTGCAACAGCTAAACTGAGTGCATGTTTATAGCACAATGTTAAGTACTAACGTGAATGTCACGTACTAGCCAGATAGTGGAAACAAACAGTAAAAGCTATAACTTTATATTCTTTATATTTTCAGCCCTGGCCTTTGACATTAGATAACTCCATATTTTAAGGCAGGTTAATTTACCTGTTTTGATTTCTCAATTTTTAAAAAAGGTGTTAAGTGTTTCTTAAGGTGCCTTAAGAAGTTTAAGGGTTTTAAACCTTAAGTTTAAAGTTTTGCAACAGCTATTTGGTGAACGTTAAGAAGTCTTTCCCTTAAACAGGCTTTGTTATGATTATTGACTCACTATTGACTCACTAACAGAATCCTGTTATGGAGCATGGTGTATTTATCTGAGCATGGGTGTACTTTATCATACAAGTTAACAAAGCTTGAATTGAAAATCACCCGTGTTTCAAATAATTGAGTGTTGGGGGCAGTTAATACCGTGAAGTACTTGGCAGATGACGGATACAATTTAGGTCCATGTCAGCTGGTTTGGAGAACATGGGTTTCTCAGAGAGCGCTGGGACTTCTTTGTTCCTTGAATGTTACAAGGAGCACACAAATGGCAGCTGCAATAGAGTCTGCTGAGCCCTTTCGTGTGCTGTAACTGGCTACACCCTCAAGATGGAGAATGCCAGCGTGAGCATCTTGGCAAGGTCCAGTGAAGCCAAGCTGCTGAGATGTCTTGTTCAGCTGTCAAAAGAAATGGACAACTTATCTTCTCCAAGTGATACATGTATCTTTGAGGTCTGTTGCCCAAGATCCTCAACATTAGCTTGTGAAATTGTGCCTAGATGTTGAACCACATGCTGGGAAAAATGTTAATGACATGCTTGAGGAATGTTGATGCAGTTGCTTTTGAAGAAGCTTTAATCAAGGTTGCTGAGGCAGTGTTCAGGAATCCTCACTGTCTCTGAGTTTCTTCTGTGTGTGTTGGGTAGAGGGAATCCTCAACTCAGTCCAAGAAAATGTTGCCCAGTATTCACGTGATGAGCATGAATGATATGTAATTATATCAGAGATGCTTGTTGGCATCAGGTCCCTTCCTCATCCCTTCTACATGTGGACACACACAATGCGCATGAACAAAAGCCTCTTCCACGGGAGATCTCTCGCTTGATGCAGCAACTGGAGCTCCTGACTGAGGCTCTTGAGGGTAGCTCTGTGTCACCATTAACAATTATGTATTAGTGTGAGTGTTGCAATAGGGCTTATTTTAAAATACACAGTTATGTATAAATTGAAGTTCTTAATCCAGTTTATATCCATTAAAACTTAAGAATAAACCGTTAGCTTCATCCTCTGGCTCCACTCGTCCTGATCTGTAAGAGGTTTTCAGCATGACATTGCACAGGGGAGGTGCAGGTCTGGCCATGTGGCATGCTGAGGGGATTGAAAGAAATGGCAGTGCTTTTAGACCCTTCTATTGAAGCCGGGTTACTGCATGTAGCACCCTTAGGAACCAATGTATTTCCCATAATTTAGAAATGTGTCCCCTTTCTGCACCGTTTCTTCTGTAACTGTACCCAAGCCAGCTGTAGCCACTTGGGGTTCTGCACCATACTCTGATTTCCCAGAGTTTGAAGTCCTGTTCCCTGTTAGTGCGTCCCTGGAGTGATTATTCCTACTGGTTGTAGCTCCCACAAGGACCAGGTACTCACTGAGATGTTTAGGGTTCGTCAGCCGTGTTGTTGCAGGACTCTGCTGAAAGTGGTGGCATGTCGATGACAGGAGAACTCAGTGGACAAGTGGTTAGGAACCTGGAAAAGACAGTGGTGTCCCCCTATATGTCCGTACAACTCCATGTAACACAACTTGCAGGAGAGTGAAAAGGGCAGTTGCCTGGCTGAGCTGCAAGGAGCTGCACTAGGTGCACTGCAAGCTGTTTTCCAGAAGTGTAAATTTAGAATTATATTATTTCAGGACCTTGGAATCTTTAAGGCTTTACAGCCAATATCTCTGTGCAATGCTTCAGAAAAATGTCTCCCTTTTAAACATAGCAGATGAAACCTGTAAGTGCCCTTGTAATGAAAAGGTATATCAAATTCTTGTCAAAAAAATAGCTGTGGCTTAACTAATGGTATTCTTTTCAGCATAATAAGCTAAATTTAACACAGCTTAAAAATAGCCATTCCCAATGTGCATCTCTTTTTCTTCTTCTTCTTTTTTTTTTCAGTGCTGTAAAGAAATTTTTCTATGCCATTTGACATTTGCCATGAAGGCCATTTCTTGAATCTAAATGTTTTCAGTCAAGAAATGAGAAAGAGGATAAACCTAATAGGACAAAATCTATTTCTCTTGCATTTGGGTGTTTAGAATATCCTCTTAGACACTTTTGTCCGTCAAAATATTTGATTTAACTTATCTAATTTTCTTTCATTTGGTTTTCTAGTCACATGGGTTTATATTTTTCAGCTTTCACTGAAGGATGTTGTAAATGAAAGGTAACCGTTCCATGCAGTCATGGCACTTCTGTGTGTTTTAGTAGTTTGTAATAAAATTGGGAGATGTCATTTCACTTCTGGCCAGCTAATTTTGGTAGTCTGCCTATAGATGTAGCTAAATATAGCTATATTTGAAAATATATGTACAAATATATATAGAGAGAGACTGTGATTATAGCACGGTTCTGATTCCTTGTCAGAAGACCCAGGATCCAAGTCAGCTGTTTCCTCCACAAGGTTTCTTCTCCCTGCTACAAACTTTCGTGCTTCCTGTATATTTCTTTTCAGGCTGACTTTTTACTTCAAAAATCTCTGTGTAATTCTCTTGTTGCTCTTTAAAAGGGCTGATGGCTGTTGTCACCTGCAAGATGACTAGTTGAGGGCTGGTGGTTGATTATCTTCCCTTGAACACGGTCAGTTCAGGACAAGCTCCCTTGAGTTTTATTTGTCACACGCTCACACAAGCTTATCCATATACCTCTGTTAGAAGGTGGTGTTAACCAGGCTCTTTGCCAAGGCTGAGCCTTGCAGTCCTCCCCAGATTTTCACTCCTAGGTTTCGTTTTGACATTGCAGGCAACCTCACACCCAATGGTAGGAGATGGAAGCATGCACGCCACCCAGGCCTCTGCGTATCGCCAGGCTGCTAAATGCTGTTCAGTGCAATGCTGGAATTGCTCTGTGTTCTTGGCATCTGGAGGTTTTTTCTAGACAAAAATCCAAATCCTATGTAAGGATTAAGTAGCCATCACAGGCTGGTAACCGTTCTCCAGTGTACTGCAGTTAGGCGAGGCTTTTCCTCCTGTGTGTTCCTGAATGGTGTATAATAGCAGTTGTTATCACTACATTGGCTCAGATGTCCTGTAAATGAAATCAGAGTGAAGGAATGAGGAAATGTTGCTAAACTTATTTTTTATATAATAGCATAATAGTAGCTTAAAGGACTAGTATTAGCAACCTTGTCTCATGGCTTAATTCAGCATTTCTCATTCTAACTAACAGAGTATTATGTTACTGTACATGGTATGCACTGTAAATAATCCCAAATCTAGCATTAGTGGAATGTAGTCCAGCCAAAGGAAACGAGGGGAGTACTTTTCAGGAATTAATGATGTTTGCAGGAAAAGGCTCTGGCTGCAGATAGAGTCTGAGCCACCTCTGCAGCGTTTCAGGTCGAGCTGGGTGAGGGGAGTTCTGGTGCTGAGGGTCGCTTGCTGCTCTGAGCTTGCACCAACCCATGTAGTGCACATCATGAGGTACGGCCATAACACAGTATCAGCCACCCAGTGATTTGGGAAATGTGCAGTCATTGCAGGTCTCTCAAATATTTCCCAATATAAATTCTTTTTGCCTCCTTGTTGGAAGTATTAAAAATGCGACTTTGTCATTTCTCCTTATTGGCTGTACTTTGTGTTCCCAAATTATTATTAAACTAATCATTTTTTCTTTAATTTCTTCTTTGTGCAAGTGTTTTGCTTCAGCTCTTGTGCAGATGAACTCTTTACCATAACTTGTGCTTCTGAGAGCTTGGTACCTAATGGAGCAGATGCACTGTGTTAAATCTCTATTCTAGAAGCTGACAGTCATTATGTGTACCTTAATTTGTATTACATAACCTCTAAACTCAACCTTGTCTTTGTTTTGTTGGTTAAATCTGAAAGGAGTATCCATCTGAGGTGCAGTTTTGCTCTCAGAACCTTAGCAGAGTGTACTTTCCATCTGTGTTTTGTTGTCAGCTAGTCTAGCTTATGAAGCTGGACTTAGAGGAAAAGCGAAAGTCAAGGTGAAGGGGGACTGGGACTTCAGGTCACATCCATCACATTAGAACAGGGAACAATCTCCATAATGTGAATCATAAGTACATCTGCGAAAACTTGTACTGAAGTGATGCTGTGACCTTGCAAGGGTTTTGCTTCCTAGCGCAAAATGGGCATCTGTGCCAGCTCAATGGAAAATAGTGGCACAGCTTCACTGATGAAGATAAGCACTGATTACACACTGTTACGCTTTTTGCTTTCCTTGCACCCTGCCTGTTGCTGCCAAATTCATTCAATGGATTTTGTTTGTTTTAGAAAGGCGAGGATGGCTGAAAAATCAAGTCTTTTTAGTGATAAGGGTGGGAAAGTTGTTACATCATCTTTCCTAAACAGCATCTTAAAGCAGGATTTTTTTCATCGATGAATTCCTGTTTTTTTTTTTTAATCTTGCTGCTTCTTAGAGAGCTCTAGATGTCAGTGCCAACCTCTCTTCTAGAAAGACTATGCCATGACCTCATTGTGTACTCAGGGATAATTTTCAACTCTCAACTGTGCTTTGCTGCTGCTCCTCCTTCTAATGCTGCTTCTCAAGTACAGTGATCTTGACTTCTATATTTCCATCAATTTTAGATTTGCTTTAATATAGCTACATTTTTTTTTACTCTTGCAAGAGCTGAATCAAAAGAGGCTTGAGGGGTTCAGTTGGATTAGAAATGACCGAAAAAGTAGAGGGTTTTTGTTTGTTTATTATTTGTTTCTTGGTTTCTACGCATACCTTTATGTTCAAGTAAATAATAGAAACCTGATGTTATCTGTCAGATGTTGAGAGGCAGTTTTGAGGGTAGACTGTTTTTTCCAGTGAACTGCAGAAACATATGCCCATCTTTCTACAGTTAGTTTGGGGGAAAATCTCGAGAAGAAGGGAAAGCAATGCAGAACAAGTGTCCCTTGGCTCATTCTCACAAATGGCTGTGTTACCAGCTGGTAGTTTTTGCTTGCTTGCTTGTGCTGCAGTATATGCTGATAATGGCAAGCATTTAGTGTCTCAGTCACAAAAGACATTTTTGGATAGGAAGATCAGGTGCCAGCTGAGTCGGAACTCAAGGAGTTAGTGTAATGAAAACCCAAGATCCCCGTAGTGGGAGAGCACCGGGAGATGCCCAGGACCATAGCGCTGAGGTCCCTCCGTTACCAGTCTGAAAGTGATGCAGCTGCTATGAAGAGAATATGAAGTATTAAAGTTACTTCATATGGACCCCTTTCTTCTTGGGCTTTCCAGAGGAAAGAAGCTTTTTGTATTACTCAGCCGCCAGAGCTGTCCTGATCTCAAGTGCTGCCTATTCCATCAGATAACTTCATTAGCTGAGGTCATATTAAATCCGAAGGCAAATGTGGAATTCCACATAGAGATGGACATCAGGGATAGTGTTTGATACAAATATGTTAAGAGCCTGAGGGATTTGGGTAGTGCTCATTTTCAGAATTCTTTTTTTGAATAATCATTATTTCAGTGATTCTTTAGAAGGAGACAGCACAACTTTTTTTCCTTACACATTTGTTTTGATTTCATCCAATCACAACATAAAAATCAGTGAATAGTTATGCTTGTCTCGTTTTAGTAAAATCTCAATAAATTAAAATGGAATAATTGCAGTCAGTTTAAATTTTATGTAAAATGAGGCAATTATTTATCGTGGCTTCCAGTAGACTGGAAGTTATTGGATTTGCCATAAATACAGAGTGCTGAATTCTTGATTTATTTGCGTGTGCGTACATCTGATACTCCTCAAGTGTCAGAGTGCCGTATGCCGCCGCGTATAAATAGCGCTCCGCAGTGCACGCGTTGCAAGGCACAGGCGCAGCACGGGGGAGCTCGGACCACGGGGCTGGGCTTTGGGGACTGCTCTGCTCTCGCAGTCGCAAGTCCCGTCTGTTTTGACAGTCTGGGCCCGCCTCACGCTGGCAGTTGTGAAGCCACGTGATTTACTGCGGTCGGGGCTGAGACAGTTACGTTTTCAAGCAGGATAAAGCAACTAGTGGCCATGTCTCTTTCCCAGCCTAACTTCTCGCTTTCCCATGAACTAAATTATAGTCCTGTGGTCTGGTGTTGATCTTTTTACATGGTAGGGAGAAATGAGGAAGAATAAGCGCTGTGTGCTTGATCAGTGCATCATCGCTGTATGAACATTGCATGTGTCTGTAAGAAGAAGGAACTGCTGTCTGTAGCTCTAGGGTCCTCATACAGCAAAGTGTCTTCTGTGAAAAATCCTTGTGTTGCGTATCTTTGTTAGAGGGGTTTGGGACAGGCCAGATTGTGTTTCTGGTCTGGAGTCTTATTTTTGATTTCTTTCATCTTCTCCAGAGCATTTCTCTTATTTAAGGTCTAAAGCTGATTTTGGCTGGTTCTTTGCTGAATACATTCCTTTCTCTATAAAAGCAGTGGTAGCACTGCGGATCTGTAAGGAACTTAATACTGGGGATTAACCAGAGTTTTCTACTAGCCTCCTGCAAAGCCCTGGAGAACAGCTTTGCTTTCTCAGCTTGGCCACACGTCAGAAGCCAGGAAGGGGAGGGATGCAACCCTCAAAATGAGGTCTTTGCCAGCAAAATGAGAGCGTGCTTGGCAGGATGCTAGCAGGTGTGTCTGAGTGCATCTCATTCCTAGGCAAGTAAATCAACTTGAAAGCTGAAGTGTAAATAGGTGTGAGGTGACCCACAGCAGGTGATCCAGTTTGGCCGTCCGTTGCAGTTTGCCAATTCTGCTCTTTCCTGTAATCCACAGGCATCCCGCAGAACCAGGTAGGGCTCTTCATGAAATCCATTCCAGTTTGCAAGAGTGGGAGTTCTGAGTAAGCACTTCTGCTTACCTGTGAAAGACTGGAAAACTGCAATCATCTCAGTGTGATTGTCCTGCAGGACTGAGAAGTGCTCACCTACCACTGGAATGAGCAACGTCGTGAGTGATGGGGCAGTTCTTGCAGCAGGTTGAGTTATCTCCTCCCTGGACAGCATTGCTTAAGGTGTTTTATTATTACTGCCATGACTGGTAGCTAAGTTGGAGAGGGATGTGCCATATGCAAGTGGACTGAAAGAAGGGAGGGTGGCCCTGTTCATCCCAAAACATCTGTCTCACAGGAGACTGCAGCCGAAGCTGGGCAGAACTAAAATAAAGTGGGATTTGCTTTGTTAATCCCACTTAATACTTTTTTTAATAGAGACCTCTTCTTGTGTAGTGTACACGTCTATCTCATAATGTGGAGGGTTGTCCCTTCCCAGATTATTGGCTAAGGCTATGTTTACAAATCCTGAATTTATTTTAGGGAAGATAGTGGGACTATTCAAAATTAAGTTGACTTAATGAATCTCTAGCATCTAAACTTGAATGTTAAGAGAGGAACACAACTTGTGGCTTTAGATGTCATGCTCCTGTTCCAATTTCTTTGTAGTTAATGGCTTTCTGCTTCTTATCTCAAAATAGGGAGGTCCGATCTTGGGCCCCCTGTTAATTTGCAAAAGTCAGTCTTTTCTATGAGAGTAATGCATTTTTTAAATGCCAATCTTTGGTAATGAACAGCAGTTTTTGTTCTGCAAATATTTCATTTTTGTGAATAGGCTGGA
The DNA here is from genome assembly GCF_000705375.1 of Tinamus guttatus. Next base: position 396 of record NW_010588935.1, on the reverse strand, counting down.
AAGGGTTATTCTTGGGGAATTGTTTGTCTGCTGTAGAGTACTGTTTGCTACCAACTGGATGCAAGTCACCCTGATTACCCAGCTGAATGATCATACCTTCCTGTTGTCAGCCTTCCTCAGAGGCAAGCACTCAGCTGCTTTTTATATCAGAGCAATGCACATCCAACAGAGCAAAATTTCAGGTTCTGACAGTTCACTGGGTTTTGATCCACGTGAACAACTGGACACTTTGAATAAGTTTCCTGCCCATAAATTTGTATCCAACAGTTTGTCTTGAAGTTTTTCTATAATAACATAAAACGATAAAATCTTCATTCTAAGTCCTTCCATTTTAGAGAGGTGGAGTAGACCGGCTGACTGGATTCCTGCATGTTAAAGTTGGAATCATTATGGATT
>NW_010588934.1:27558-38968 GCF_000705375.1 Tinamus guttatus | reverse complement strand
CAGCAGCAAACTAAAGAGATAAGCAAACACATATGAGGATCTGCATCGTTGCTTGGAAACAATCGGTTTGGGAATGGCATAATCATATTGCCCTAAAGAAGACCAAAATATTAATAGACCTCATGAAATTCAGATGCACGCTCTTTCTCGCAAATTAAATTTTGCTGTACATTTATAATGGGTTCCTCCTGTTTTCTTTTCCCCACCAAAAGGCATGCATAAATGTCTCATGGTATCCCTACAGTGAAAAATGATGTGCTAAACCTCTATTGATTTATTTGGCATTCTCATAGACTCCCTACTCCCAAAACACATGCATTCCATTACATACTTCATGTTTACACTGTGAAAAATAGATTAGATTAAAAAGAGACGATTGAAGAGCTTAAAGGGCTGGCAATGGAATAGAGAGGCCTGGATTATCTGAGCTGGGCTGGGCATGCCGGCGTGGCTGGGAACACGGGAGGGCTGCTCGCAGCCACACAATTTTAGGCAACTCTAATTAGTGTCTGCTTGGACTCCAGTTACACCGAATGGAGAGACACCAGCTTCTCCCAAATGTGAGCCTGGGCAGGAGCCCAGTTTATGGCCCTGCTCTTTTTCCGCTGCTTGCAGAAGGAGCCTGGCTAGCTAGAAAGATCAGTGAAATTGAGGAGAGCAGCAGCGGGCCTACTCTGATTTATTTTCAGCAATTTCAGGAGCAATTAAGTACCTTGGGATTACTACACATAGGAAAACTCTCTGCACCTGAGGGGGCTGCCAGCCCAGAGGGGGTATAACCTAGTTCAAGACCTCTGAGATTTAGGTAGCTCCAGTGAAATTTCTGGCTATGTGAAGTGGTGCAAAGCATCAAGAAAGAAACTGAGACTTCTGTAGCTAGAATTCCACTTTCAAAAAAGTGCTTAAGCACAGCCTTGTATACGTTCATATTTAAAGGCACTCTCATATGTAGGCAGAAATCCCCCTGGCTTCAGCAGAGCAGGTGCAAAGTGCAGCTTACACCTAAAGGCTTTCCTAAGAAGAATACCTCTGAATTATGGCCCTGGTTGCTGTTTTAAATCCAGTCAAAAATAGTCAACTAACCTTACTATCTAGTGAGTATTATTGTGGAATTTGGTTATGGGCCGTGTGCTGCACCTTCTAGGTAGATTCAGAATCCAAATTAATTTCCTACCTGATCAGCAGAAGGTCTGGAACAACCTCACAGACAGCCCTGCGTTTACACGCCAGGCTCCTGCCTTTGGAGGCAGGTTCACAGAGCAGGAACAGCGCAGAGGCCCCTAGTAGTGTTGCCTCTTCTTAATCCCATTCTCTCAGGTTGTCAAGCGAGCCTGTGTTTTCAATGGGTACAGTACTTCTGTTGAAAGGATGAATAGCAAAAGTACAAATGGGAGATGATTCTCAAAAGGGATTCTCAAGCCAACGGAAAGCTTCATGCCAGCTGCTTAAAAAGCCTTTGAAAGTTTTCCAAAAAAAAGCACAACAGAAGCACAGACAACTCCTACCAGTTTAGCTTTATAACTGCCTTCCCTTTCAGCCTCTATTTTTATCTGTGCCTCCTCCTCGCGCCAGTGCCAGCATCCTTGAGGCAGGGCTGCACGGAGCGTCCCTTCCCATCCCGTGGACACGGCAGGGCAGCGGCGCAACGAGGACGGAGCCTGCGGCGCCCGGAAGGGCTTCCAGCGTCTCCAGCCCTAGCAGTGACGTCCAGTCCTTGGGGCAGCGGAGCCGACTGCCGCTCCGGGCGCTGGAGCGCTCCTGGAGTGCTCCGCAATTCTGGCTTTGCCAATGTCACCCTCAGGAAGTTTGACATTCTCTCACGGGAGCACCTACATTAGCAGATACCTGAAGAAAATACTTGTGGCTCAGCCAGCCCCTCCAAGTGTTCTGTTTTAAAGAGACAGGTTTTTATGAGTAATTTCAATAAAAGATCACATCCTAGACCTAAAACAAAGTTCCCAGAGCTTTTCAGGAGTTTTTTGTTTTTCTTGTGCGTAACATTTGTTCCCAGTCAGAGCTGCAGATCCAATGAATTTTTGAATGCCGCATTCTGATCAGAATTTTCTCACAATTCCTTCACTGCCATGTCCGTGTACTCTGCAGAAGAGTTGGTCTGATCTAAGTACTCTGAGAGTGTCCTAGAGACATTTACTTTTTTATTAACTATTACTAATTTTACTAACTGTCCTGATGGTGTACTAGGCTTCTTGGACACTTCTGCTTCCACTTCCAGAAGTCTAATGGCCTTTGGTACATCTGCTAACCTTACTCCTACATCCAAGCACCGAGAAATTCCTCAGCTAGCAGGTTTGTAAATGCAGATCGATGGACAAAAAGGTAATATTTTCTCAACTGTGTTTCCTAAACTAAACTACCTTATCATCCATGGAAAATCTTTTTCCCTTATCTTTTTTACCCTTTCAGCATTCAAATGACTAGTCAACTTCTCGTAACTTCTTAGACTTTTTATATATTGCGAACACCCTTTCTCTTTAGAACTGGAAATGTTGCTATTATGCTACTGCTAGCTTGCTGTGTTATATCTGTGCAGTGTGCAACTGTGTGTGCACCAGACTGGTCCTGATAAGCATCTTTGGCTATGGAAAGGGTGATGCAGCTTGAAAGTGATGACTTCAAAGTAGCTCTAAACCCATATTTAGACCACTTCTACTCGAGCTGTCAGAGCCAAGGAACCTTTGCAGGACCCTTTGTACTCTGAAAATGTGGGCCCACCACATGCATAGAATCACAGAATCACAGAATCACAGAATAGTTGAGGTTGGCAGGGACCTGTAGAGATCATCTAGTCCAACCCCCCTGCTCCAGCAGGGACACCTAGAGCACGTGGCACAGGGTGGCATCCAGGCGGGTTTGGAAGATCTCCAGAGAAGGAGACTCCACAACCTCTCTGGGCAGCCTGTTCCAGGGCTCTGCCACCCTCACAGGAAAGAAGTTCTTCCCATGGATATTAAATTTCTTATGTTTCAACATACACTCTTTGCCCCCTTTCCACTGCATGTGTGATCTGAGCTCTTTCTCTGCAAACCCCTCAAAGGAGCCAGGAGTTGGTGACTGTGAACGCAGTTCTCATGGAAATGTCTACAATCATTGGGGGTCCTGGGCAGAGGGAAAAGGCTGATGTGAGCAGGAAGACACAGAAAAGATAGCAGCCAAAAGACGACTTGAATGAGAAGGGGAAGAGCCGAGGAAATGAGTCTGGTGTTACCAACGAAAAGGCTGGTCTTTCCAGGGAGGTTCTAGGCAGCAGAATGTTGCAGGGCAGAAGCTCCCACACAGCCGTGAGTTAACAGCTTGGGGGGGCCTGTTTATCCCAACGGACGATGCAGCCCAGGATAAGAGCAAGACCCACATGCCAAGCGTTCCCGAGAGGCTTAAAGCTTCCAAGCACCAGCACCAGCAGGACTGTCACTGCTGGGAGCAGCCTCCGGGCTTCCCGCTGCTTTTACAGGGCTGCAGGAGGGAGGTTCGTCAGGCCCCCTTTGTGTGAGCTTGTCTAGCCCATTTGGAACTTTGTTTGAGCTTGCACATCCATATTGGCATTTTTATCTGATGACCGGGAGGGGGCTACACCTACTTTGTTTTACACTTACTTATCTTTGTGTGGTATAACAATAATGTTTACATCAATAGTAGCACCAAATAGTTATTCTACAGAGAATCACATATTTATGGCTAACAATGATGCAGTGCAGAGGAATACAGAGCTGATGTGATACTGGAGGTCTTAAAACCCAGGACACAGCACACGGCATAGAGGGGGTGATGAAAGAAGGGCACAGGCTGACACAGACCCAATGGCAATGACAGCTTAGAAATGGTCAAAAATACAGAAAATAAAGAAATACAGGCCTGGGAGCTGGCCAAAACCTATCTTAGGAGTAGCAGAGAGAGAGCAAAGAACAGTATCTAAAATACAAAATGCACACCCTATATAGTAAATTTGGATGTAAAATGGAGTCATGAAGCAAGGTGTAAAACATATAAGGAAATACATAAATAATATACTCTACCTGGATCCTAGGAAGAGATAAAGAATAAATTATCAGCGCTCCCCTCTTCCCAGTGAAGGATTTGGGGGTGCTGGTGCCACCCCACCACACCGGAGTCATGGAGAGGCAGTGGAAGGGGCTGCATAGCACTGGAAAAGGAGCTAGACACTAGCAGGGTGTATAATCATTTTAACTGTATTATTATTATTAGGACCCTTTTTAACATTATTCTTTACTTTCTTTTTTTCTGTAATACTGAGATCTGGACTAATAAAAATTCTTTGACAATTTCTGATTTCTATCTGTTAGCGATTAAGCTTGCCAGACACCTGAATATTATCACTGTTCTGCCAGGGCAACATGAGTAAGAGAGGGCAAAAGCTGCTCAGCAGTCGCAGAGCATCCGTCGCGTTCCCGCCGAGAGCCCTCGTGGTCGCTGCCGTGGGAGGGACGGCCCCAGCCTGCAGGGAGCTCTGCGCTCCCACGTCATTCCGCGCGGCATGTGGCTACTTCCCACTGACTATCTCTGTCCTGACAACTTTTAATGTGTGCTCCCTGCTTTTTTTTTTTTTTTTTTTTTTTGAGTTTCACATATGACAGAACTAGTTTTTGAAAAGTATGAGATAGATACCCCCAGCATCTTTATTGCTCCACGATGACACTGGATCTCTTTCTCAGGACAGTCTTCAGCTGAGCGTCACGGAGCACAAGAAAACCCCACCTGATGTTGGACACAGAGGATCCATTACCCCAATTTCTTGCCCACAGAGACAAAGATTTAACCATGCTAGTTTTATAGTTACTTTTACACTTTTATAATTATTTTTCCTCAGTAAAGTAACTTAAAGCAGGTGCAGCATCACCAAGAAATGTGGGCAGTGGTCTGGACTTTCAAGGAGATTTGAGCATCCGGATAGACATACAGGCTTACTGAAACTACCCACACTCCTTGGGATACTCCTCCCTGTGCTACCAAGTCTTTTGAGTTGCTTTTCTCCTGACTATTTCAGCATTTCTGACATTTGCTGAGAAATTTTCAGACCTTTGCGGAAACAAATGAATTTGGAAGATAAAATTCCAGCAGCTCCTTCTGTAATCATCTAGATAATCCACAGGCTTTCCAAAGCCGTTACCTGCAAGCTGCTCTTAATCTCGTGAGCTCCTGAGGGAATTCAGTACCTCCGGATGTCCAGCTATAAAAAACCCCAGCAAGCTACAGACAATCAGGAGAGGATAACAGTAAATGAAATGAAAGAATAACTCTGAGATACAGTATTCACTGGAGAAGAGGATACAGAATCTATCTATCTGATACATAGATTTCTAGGTTAGTTTGAAAAAAAAAAAGGAATTATTAGTTTTTTAAGTTTTCATTGGAAGATTAGCCTAAAGCCTTTTTCACAAGAAGTGAAATAAAGACGAATTTCAAGGAGGAAAGGATGGTTGGCCAGAGAAGTTATAACCCCCTTTGGACAGAGTATATGCCTCTTATGTTGTACATATATTTTACTTGTGTTTCCCATCTTTACGTTTGCCCTTTAATTTAAGGTTGCATGTTAGAATAGTAAATAACTCACAGCTGCAGAAAGGACATTGCAGACAGTCTGTAATTTACTGCCAAACACGATTCTGAAGAGGTTTGCAATTTGTGATAATGGTATTGTTACTGCAATTCTTTTCTTGCAGATCATCCTTCATGGCCCATAATACTTTACAAAGCTTTCTGTGTTTAGCAGCGTTAGCCCCTCAAGCAAGAGATTACAGTAAGAATATTTAAAATTTTATTACTACAGCTATTTTCTCTGTCCCTAGTAGCAGTAAATACAAGCTATGAGTGGGTAGTGCCAGGAAAAATCTTTTTTGTTTGCATTAGGCAGCAAGTAAACTACATATGTCTAATATGATTTGACATAATAAACCCTCAGTGCAATTAGTCCTTAGATTAGTGATTTCATATATCAGCTGTTCAGCAATGACTCAAACCTGTTGTTTGCCATCTTTCAAATAACTATAAAGGAAAACGGAGAGCTGTGATTCATTGTCTCGAAATGTACTTTGTCTTTCTAGGCCTCAGAGCTTCTTCCCAATAAAGCTGTCTGGAGATGATTTGGATTCAATGGACAGTCTTTACCCAGGGCAGTCTAAGGCTCAGCTAACAGAACATGGTGCCAGGTGAGCGAGTGTGGGAGAGGTTCCCTCTGGCCACAATGGGCCGTTTCTCTGCTGAAGACTTTGCTCTTTCTGGAGGATCCGTCCCTGTTGTCCCTTATCTCCGAGGCGGTGGGGTAGGCAAAGAGCATCGGTGGGGTAGGCAAAGGGCATCATGGAGTCTTGAGGCAGGATTCAAAGCAGAGGGGGTTGCTCTTTCTCCAGGCTGGAGGCTGGAGCCTGCTGCTAATGACCAGGCTGGTCAAATCCAGCTCGGGTTCAGATCTGCCCAATCCAAGGTTTTCCGTTAATTTCCTTTGATTTGTGATATTGGTCTTGCTGCCTTTTCCTATCAATGGCTCCTTTCATGAGCAGCATTTTGCGTCGTCAGGGCTCCTGAGGAAGGGGAAGCACTCATCTGTGCTGCCAGGCTGTTAGTCACAGACCCTACGCAATTGCTCAGGAGCTGTGAAATTGCACTTGGCTCCCAGATTGTTCCTGTGCTCCTGGAATGCATCAGGACGAGTATGTCATCAGGGTGCCATATTCCAACAGTTCCTCTTTTGTCCTCTAGTACGCTTGTTTCTTTTTCCTAACAGGAATACACTTTTCTGCTATAGAAATAATTTCCAATCCTTCCCTTTTCCTCTTGTACTAAGGAAATACTCGTTTTTTTCTTTTTGAAGAGCCTATGTTTTAGCCTAATATAACAATCCTACTTTGGATTTTAGAACATCCTTTATATTGTAACCCAAAATTCACTGCCTTGTATCCCAGGCCTTTCTTCGCATCTTAGCACTAAGAGAAAGAGAGGGTCACAGGAGCTGCACCACTGACCTGACCTCATGGAGAACATCTGTGCAAAACAGCAGATAGTGGCTGGTACTATCAAACACAGCCTCTGTTCACCAGCTAAAAGCTTTGCTAACTCTTTTAATATACATCAAAAGGAACGAGCTTACCAGTAGTAGAATCTGGTAAAACAGAAAAAGGACTAGGACTGATTTACTTCTGCTGCCAATTATTAGCTGTATTTAGCTGAGCAACAGGACAGTAAGACTCATAATGTACTAATTTCTTTGAGTGGAATGAACTTAGACTGGGCAAGGTGCTTGATACGACATTTGTCCATTTGCCTTTATTTATCAAGACCAAGTTATTGTAAAGTCAATGTGGCCCTAATGATGTTAAGTACAAAAGTAATATAATTAGCAGAGCATTCATAGTTAATGAATATTATAAAAGCTTGCACATGATTTTCTGGATAGATTATTGTATGTGTAGTTTTAAATAAAAGCACAGGTGAGAGTTTCATTTAGAGAGAGTCATATTTGCAGAACATTTCTATGGCTGACAAAGTCTTTCAAAATGTATTGCCATCTTGTTCCGCCTTCGAGAGGACAGAAGAAAAAAACTGAGAGCAAGACTGTGCTTTGTGAGAGTGCTTAAAAGATCTAGCAGTAAAAAAAACCTTGCTTTGCTTTGTGGGTTCCTCAGAAAACAGTTACCTCTTTCATTAATTTTACAGTGAGTGGCCAGTACTTCTAGCATACCCTAAAAATATAACTCTTCTTTGGTTCACAAGGCTCTGGCCCTAGAGTAGCACTGAATGCAGTTTACTCACAACATGACTTAATGTGCTTAGGTAGCCTCATACTCCAGCTTTAACATCAGCAGTAGGAGCAGGAGCAGTAGGATTAACTCCTGGAAGCAGAAGGGAGGCTGGGAAAGAGGCTCACACCTAAAAGACATTTTTCCCCCCAGAACTGATCATGAGGTGATACCAGCTCAAACAGTGGCTTTTTGCAAATATTTTGCCAGTCCTTGAGGACCCAGTTGAGGTCAAGGCTTCCTCTCCTCTGTCTTTTACCCATTAAGTGTTTGTGATATCTGCAACCCTGTGATCACAATCTGCAATTGTGATATTAGCAGCCCTGCCTCACATTGCCAAGCCCACCTCGACAGTAAACAGAGACACCAAAATTGAGACAAAGCAAGAGATAAGGGTAGGTTTACTTAATTGCACACTAAATTACCAGCAAAACATAAATATCCTCCTAATCTTATCCCCGCAGCACAGTGTGTCTTTGCTTGCTTTGAAGCTCTTATCTAGGACACTTCTCAGCAGTTGGAAGATACCTTCCCCGTGCCACTTTCAGCAGATCTCTTCCCCCAAACAACTCTGGTTTATAGACTGGAGTCACAGCTATAAAGGCAAATACTGAAGAAAGTATTTAAAAGGAGTCAGTCTGGATAAGAAAACCACATCTTTCCTCATCTCTGGATTAGATAACATAGAGTGTTGCTATTATAGACTTCATTTGTCATTGATCACAGGAAAAAAATGAGCTCATGCAAATTGCTGCTTACTTACAACTCAGCTATCCATTTAAATGTTGTCTTGTTTTGTTTCTTTTCTGTCCCAGCAAATGTTACATTCAATTGTTAGAGCTCCTGAAGGCCGTGTAGCCCAAACAACATCAAGGGGTTGTAGCTAGAGGGCATTTGCTAGGGAGGAAAATTAGCCCAGTTGAATAAACACACATCAAATTTGGCTAATGCCTCAGGGTGAGATCTCTAGGTCACTTTGGCTGAAAATTATAGTATGAAATGGGTCGGCCACTTAGGCCTCATCTCCTGATGTCTTCCAGGCTCTAAAATCAATCTTCATAAGCTAAGCAAGCAATAAATGTGTTTTGTGACAACCCAGAGAGGATAACGGGCCTTGGGAGGCACTGATGGGTGCTCCGTCCTCACAAAGGGGGCACCGGCAGGGAAGGGGCGATGAGGGAACGGGCAGTTCGTGGTGCAGCAGCGAAGAGCTGCTGGGGCAGCTCGCTTGGACCCTCTGACTGTGCACCAAGCTCTCGGCATGGTCGATAGAGAAAGATAGTTATGTTTTGAAAAGGTTATTTTTAACAAGCAAAATAAATTTCCTGTCTGACACTTCCATGGTAAATGTGTATAAATGCCCTCGGAGAACATGCGGAATTACAGGCTCTGAGTGTCTATTTGAGTTTTATTACTATGATTTTTGTAGGTTGACTAATGCTCTTAGTCTGAACACTGCATCTGCAATTTAAAAGCACTCACATGTTTACACCTGTGTTTGAAAAGGAGACGCTACATGGCTTGTATCGTATATTATCCTGCTTGATTCTGCTAGAAGGGACCCAGAAATATTGTTCCATCAGCAGAGCTGTAATCTTCAGTGAATGGATATACAGGACAGCTTTTCCAGCATAAACCAGCCTACAGCAGCAGGAAGAATAAGGCTCATAATCTTGTAAAGATATTAGCAGCAGCCAACACAGCACCTACTGTTTCTGTACGTGAGCTCCCTCCTGCATCTTTTCCTCTCTCACTACACCAGTCTCAGGCTACTCAGAAACCCAAACCACACGCAAGCTACTGTAACCCCTGGATGCACTTGAAAGCAGCTGATTCTGATTTGTTCTTGTTCTATTATCTCAAGTTTCCTCCCTTGACCTCTTGAAGAGATGCCATTCAAGTGCTCTGAAAAGAATCTCAGCCTTGCTGTTACATAAACTTCCAAACAAAAGCCATGAACAGCTAGATCACCCAATTTTGCGCATTGGCAGTAGCCTTATTAATAGCCAGCAACCCTAAAAAGCCAGGTTTTCCTTAACCAAGGCAAAATTACTGTGCTTTGAGAGACTGCTGAGAAAATTTGAGAAGTACTGATCTACTGCACTCATGACATAATGCTGTTAATTAATAGACTCCAGAGACTCTTCTTGGTTTGGCTTTGTCTACAAGTACATTAAGTAAGAACTTTATATAACAAAAAGATAAGAAATAAGAGCTGCCAGTTCTGCACAGTATTTGCTGTGGGGACAAACACCCTTCACATACTTAGCTAAAACAGCTCTCCAGCAAATCAGCATCATCCAGGGTCACGGGGAGTTCACTCAGCGTGGAATAATGACTTGGTTGTCCTATCTATTAGTGATGGGGATCTGTCACACTTAGCATAACACTAGATGCTACCCTCATTTGCACAAAGTGAAGCTAAAGCTCAGCCGAGGCTGGTGATAGTCACTTGGGTGTCAGGCAGCTGAACCCAGGCTCCAAGGAGGCTGCAGCTAGTCCAGACAAAGCCTGGCAAGGCCATCGTTCAGTCACTGCCAAAGCCTGTGGACTACTATTAGGCCTGGTGATAGTTACTGGGCTACATGGGCATCCAGTGCAGTGGACAAGATCTCTTGCTGCTCCTTCAGGGGCATGGAGCAGATTGTTTCTCTATGATTCTGCTGCTCAGACACCAGGAGAAGTTGACACCATCCATAGGGCAAATGGATGGAAAATGAAGAGAATGGAGACAAGGAAATCTACCCTGGAGAGCTTGACTCAGCTGGAAGGAAGATGCAGCAAGGTGTCTGCAGAGGGTTTGAAGAGCTTGTTTTATTCTGATCTTGCATCATTTCAAGCACATAGTCAGAGTTGTTCAGAGTATTCTGTGTGAAAGTTGCAGGTACTCTGGGTGTGCATGGAAGCAAGAGCTGAAAACACAACTGGAACCAGGCAATAACAGAGTGTTCGGTGGGGAGGGGATGCTCTGTGATAAAGTGCACACCCAAATACAAACCAGGACTTGCACACCACTTAAAGCAGACATTTAGCTTAGCTTGGCTTAGCCAGTTTAGATGCTTAGTACCTGCAGAGGATGTGACTACCCTAGGGTTTTAGTTTGGATAACAAACTGTGTCATTCCTATAAAGCAGCACACTTCCTCCTGGGAATCACATGGCCCTTGAAGCAAGGACGGGGCTGATTTTTTTTCCTCATGGATGTGAGATGAAGCCAGGCTGACAGACTATTGAACAACTCTCATCATTCCTTAACTGGGCCAGGACAAAGCTAGAAAGGGGAATTCAATATAAACACTATAGCTCCCCAAGAAAATATTGACCTCACATTCCATTTTATCTTTGCATAACAATGTGTCAACCCCCTTCTTTTTTTCTGTTGGAAAAGAGAGAATTTCAGTAGACATTCCTGGAGATAGTAAAATGAAAATCACAGAATCACACAATGGTTGAGGTTGGAAGGGACCTCTAGAGATCATCTAGTCCAACTCCACCCTGCTCCAGCAGGGACACCCAGAGCACGTGGCACAGGGTGGCATCCAAGTGGGTTTGGAAGATCTCCAGAGAAGGAGACTCCACAACCTCTCTGGGCAGCCTGTTCCAGGGCTCTGTCACCCTCACTGTCAAGAAATTCTTCCTTAA
>NW_010588934.1:16489-27492 GCF_000705375.1 Tinamus guttatus | reverse complement strand
GCTGGACTCTCTCCAGCAGCTCCACATCCCTCTTGTACTGTGGGGCTGAGAACTGGACACAATTCTCCAGATGCGGCCTCACCAGGGCTGAGTAGAGAGGCAAGATCATGCTCTTCTCTTAATGCACCTCAGATCCCATTGGCCTTCTTGGCCACGAGGGCACACTGCGGTCCTTCTCTGCAGCAGGTCAGTCCCCAGCCTGTACTGGTGTCATTCCTCCCCAAGGACAGGACTTTGCACTTCCCTTTGCAGAACTTCATGAGGTTTCTTGCTGCCCAGTTGTCCACATCAAAAGCTGTTTCTGCCCGGTTTCGAACCGGGGACCTTTCGCGTGTTAGGCGAACGTGATAACCACTACACTACAGAAACTGCTGGTAAAACATTCACCTTTGTGCAAACAAACAAACAAACAAAATCCGAAGTAGTGCCTGACTGAGGCAGCCCCTTCTGTCTCTCACAGAAGCAGGCTGCTCCAGGCTGGTCTCTGCCGCTATTTGTAGCAGTAATTCCAGTTTGACCTTGAACACTATACATTTCTGGGAAAGAAAAATGGCACTGTTGTTAGTTCCCAAGCAGTTCAGTCTACAGCCTTCATCTTTCTGGTTTTTCAGCAACCCCCTTGCATGTGCCCAAATGTTGTCCCTTTTCGTGTATGCTGACTCTAAGCACCCTAGGATATGGACTATTGCTTTATTCAATATTTGTACAGCACCCAGTGCAATGAAATTCTAGAGTGTTTTGTGTGTTTTCAGAAGGGTTCCCAAAAGAAATACATGACAAAATATAAGGAGGAAGAATGAAGAAGATAGTACCACGCACCAACTGATACAAGGTCTTAGTCCATGTCATCATAATACATTTGTACTGCTGAATTAAGAAAAAAATAGTAAATGTTATCAGCCGATCTTGGAAATGGAATAAAAATATGAAATATTATCTAAAAACTTGTGACTTTACACAGTCACATCCTAGAGTGCCAAGAAATTTTTTCTAATCACCTAAATCCAGGAATTGTGTGAGTCAGGGGTCTAATCAATCCTGATTTACAGTGCCTTTCTTCTGCATAAGGTCTTTACTGTCTAATAAGAGGCAAGTTGTTAATTTTTCCTTCCATGAAGGAAGGAAACTCACTCAAACCACAGTAGACAACCTTATCTCTGAAGCAGCACACATGCCTGCTTTTTTGGAAGGAGCCAGGAGAAGCAGGCAAAGTTTTTCCTGAAGGAGAAGACTTTGAGCATTCAAGACTTGTATAGAGATTAATCCAGTTTCTAAACAATTTGTGATTGGATTACAGTTCTTATTGACTTTTCTTGCCCTAAGAGTCTCGGGAAACTGCCAGTTGCTCAGATGTCCCATCTGTTGTACTGTGTGAGGAGTGCTTGCTCCTGACTCTTCTTGGAGCTGCTCTGCTCCTTTTCTTGCTCTCCCAAGAAGAAAGGAGAGGGAGCAGTACCTGAGAACTGTGAGGGGTCCATGAGTCTCCCATGACTGAAAAGTTAATGAATATGAGCTACTTACTTTTCCCGAGAGGATGAAGTGGTGAAAGCCAAAGAGCTTGAGGAATATTTATAATTGATGGATCTCTCAGGAAAGATTAGTCTTGCCTCAATCTTGCCTCGGGGAAAGAGCGAGCTGAAGCCATGCAGCCATTGCTGGCTAGTTCCTATGTCCTGCTGCCCCACTCATCTTGTTTACTGTTTTCCTTCATCTTTTTTCTTTTTTAAGGTGTAACAGGTGAGTTGCAAAGTGCTGTCAGTGGCGTCCTGATGTTTCTAGCCCACTGTCCCTTCTACCACCAGGTCATCTGGAAGAAGCCTCTGAGTTTGTCTTCATTACCATCAACAAACTTGCTCCCAGTGATGGGACAGCAGTTTCCACTTGTTGGAAACTGGTAGAAGAACCCTGCTGGACCCCTGCTCCTCGCTTCTCTTCCATGCCCACCACACTGAGCCAAGCAGATAACAACACAAACAAAGCAGCTTTTTGTGGCTCCAGCTCTAGGCCACTAGCTTTAGTCACTATGGCTCTATCTGGGTGATGGTGAAGTAGTGGCTACTGAGATGCATTTGACACTAAGGTCTGTTTTTCTGGTTGTTATGGAGAGTTCTGAACTTGTACAAGCTCAGATCCTTTACAGTTTCAAACAGCCTTGGCAAAAGTAATGCCTGGAGCTCAGTAGCTTGATGTGTACAGGAAGAAAAAGGAGTTGGTGTTTTTGCTACTTAACCTTCTGAAAAAGAGTTGGAGGAAAAAATAAAAGTGTGATGGGGAGGCGGAGAAGGTGAGAAATAGCTCAGCATTTCAATGAAAACTTTTCAAAACATCTCATGCCTTGTGCCTGGGTCCAAATCTGTTCCAGAACTGAACAGATGAATGAGACAGGCTTGAGTGATAATGCAATGTTTTCACTGGTATGTATTTTTTGCATGATCCTTTTTCCCACTTACTTTAACGTTGTTCTACAAACATGGTCAAAAGACATAATTATGTACTTCAGATACTGAAAAGAAATTCTTTGACAAGGGGAGAAGCTGAGTTTTCCGATAAAGTTTTTCATTCTTTTTTCTCTTGTGCTATTAGAAACTGGTTTGACAGAGAATAATATGTAAAATAATGTGGTTGAAAGTGGTTTGTAGCCAGCCCCCTTTGTATTCAAACATACTAGAATACCTGCGATTCTGTTTTTGGTGTAATAACCTCTCCTAAATTTCATCCCTTTTGAACACTTGCCTCCTGAGATAAACCCAGCTTCAGCTGCCAGAGGTTCAGGGGTTCATTTTATTTCAAGAGAGCCACATGAGGACAGACCGACCCTCATACACCCAGCTCTACAGAATTTCTTTGATTCAGTAGCCACTGGGCAGATCCCCTGTTTGCTGCTCCCTGGAGAGGCCTTTTCTCTGCCTGCTCTGCCCGTGCTCTGCACGTTCTTAACAAGCGAGAAGGAAAGGAGCTGCATGGAGCAGAGCTGGGGACGGATTTCCCAGCTCCATACTTGTATTTAGTAGCTGCTGCTCTCCTATAGCTCCTTCTGGTTTCTTGCCTCATCATCTACAGGGAGCCCATTCGTGCTCTGGCCATCCCAGGGCTTGCGCCTCAGTCTGAAAATGAAACGATGCCACGTGAAGGGGAATAACAGGAATGTCTGAAAAAAAATGAACATAAAATGTTCCTTATAAAAGGAAACATCCTTGCAGATGTCAAACCTGATACCGTATACCTTATACATTATGTGCTATACTTCTCTCTGACCAGTCCTTTCCACTTTTATCACTAACACCCACTGGTCAGGGCAGGGCTATATAGGGCCCCCGGAAAATCCACAGGGAATCATCTCCCTCTTATGGTGTGATTCTGTACTACACCTGCAGCGCTGATCCCCAAGCTCTCGGGGAGTAAGCAAGGCGACAGGTAAAAAATCATGGGAACTAAACAGTGCAGTGATGAAGGGTTATAAAACAGGCATGGATATGTATAGGGCTGTCCCTAAACTCCTGCTGACTGTTACGTGCACGTGCTGCCTCCGCGGGGTGTATTCCCTCACCCCGGGGAACATGCTGGGCACGGGAGCACCGAGGGACGTTTGCCTCTAGGACATCCGAGCACAACCTTGCAGGCATCGGCACTGACTGAAGGCTCTGAGGGCAAGAGGGCCTGTGACCAGTGCAGCAGCGAGTGAGTAACAGCTGGGGAGGTGGGATCTGTATCTGCGGTGTCGGGTTGTTTCTGCTTTAACCGGCAACCGGCCTCTTGCTGCCGTGATCACCAGAGCAGCTCTTGTAGCTCCCCACCTGGTGTCAGCTCAGAGGGCCCTGCTTGTCAGCCAGACCTGCTAAAACGGGCCCTAGAGCTGCAGCAGGCAGGGCCAGCGCTGAGGGGAGCCCATGGCCGCCCAGCCACCCACGGCTGAGGAGGAAGGAAGGGGACACAAGAGCTTTCCAATGGGCCGGGCGCCCGCGCTGTGGGCAGAGCTCTTGGGGCCTGGGAGAGGCTGTGGTTACTGGTAAATATTCAGCCTACGGAAGAGAACAGCCACAACGATTCACTGTGAAAGCAGCCGCACTCCTGCAGGTGGAAAGGGGGATAACCTTCTCACTCTTCACACTTTATGATTTTCATGAGCCTCAGGAGCTCGGAGCCACATTTGTATTTGGCATCATTTGTTCCTTCAGTAAACACCCAAGTTGAATAGGGCTGAATACTCAAGTGGAAGTTTGTTGGGTTAGATCAGGCTTTCCACATTTCACAGGCATGAAGTGGGTGTTAAAAACTGCCTGGGACTTTCTGCCTTCCATCATGTCCTGGAAGGGGCTTTGATGTGGGAAAGAATCAAATACAAGAAATTCAAGTTAGTTCTACCTTGTGGCAGAGACCTTTGGCCACAGCTAGTGTGAAGGCTCCTGACACTGCACACTGAATTAGAACTTGAACCAAACTTGAAATTGAACTAGAGAAGTTAGAGAGGAGATCTGATCAATATGTATAAGTACCTGAGGGGAGAATGTAAAGAGGATGGGGCCAAACTCTTCTCGGTGGTGGCCAGTGACAGGACAAGGGGTAAGGGGTACAAGTTGAAACACAGGAAGTTCCATCTCCATGTGCCTGGATGCCACCCTGTGCCCCATGCTCTAGGTGTCCCTTCTGGAGCAGGGGGTTGGACTAGGTGATCTCTAGAGGTCCCTTCCAACCTGAACCATTCTGGGATTCTGTGAATTATCAATAAAACGAGTTTCAGAGGGCATGCCAGGAACTGTCAGATCCTCTGTTTACAGGTTTCCCCTGAATATTTCCCTTTTCTAAAAGGCGTAAACTATAATTCTTGAATAATGACATTATTTTGCAGGCTAAAACTTCAAGACAAGCAGATGAGCCCCTAATTTTCCACTGACCTAGAGAGGGTTTGAAAATAAATCACTTCAAAATTGCTCAAATATCTACTCTCTAGGGCTTCCAAAGGAAACTGCATGTGATGGCAGTGTGTGAAGTGGTGCTATGGCTGGCGTGTGAACCTTGTACAATCCATACAGCTTTTCATGTGAAATCCCTCATCTCAGACACACTTCAGTCACCACGGAGACAAGGCAGGAAGTGTAAAATGGCTATAACTAATTCCCAAAACCTCATTTGCAAGGAAGTCTCTAGGCTGCCTACTGTGATCAGTAAGACAGGGGTGTTCGTTGCAATGTGAATCTACAGAACGAAGGGCCCCTTTTCACCTACTACCCATGATATTCTCTTTGCATGAAATTTAAACAGGCCCTCCCACATAATCAGTTTAATAAAATATATCTCTGATCACATTCAAGTTATCCCAAAAAACAACAACAACAACAACAACAACAAGAAAAAAGATCTTCAGATCTTGTGAATGAATTTACTATTCTAGAGTGACAGATAATGCTATTTACGGATTTGAAGGTTGAAAATAGAGATATTAAGGAATTGGGCAGATAGCTGTGGTACAACTCATAGACTGTTCTTTGCAACAGAGGTAGACATAACCCATGTCTTAATGAAGCTTTTATTTTACGTGGGAAACATAATCAAACGAAAAAGGGTTTAAGAGAAAAGCAAGAAAGATACCCATGACTAGAGAGGAAGATATCAAGGGAAAAAGAGAAAACAAAACATTTGTAAAGAGATTTGTGAAAATCACTGAATATTTCGAGCAAGCTCAATATGCTGTTTAAACTCTCAGTCTAAACACACCACTGCAGATGCCTTTCTGACTTGGAGAGAACATTTGGAGCTTAAAAATATCTCTTAATGTGAATGGCTCCTTCAAAGTGGGCTTTTAACTGAGCTGCAATGATCAGAAAGCTGCTCACAATAAATTGTGACCTGTCTATTGAAATGCCCCTCTCCAGCTCAGGCTGCTTCAGCTTGTTAAAGAAGACACGTGGTATTCCTTCTGAACCCTCACTGGGTGACATTTAATTTGATATAAATTACAAATGTTACAACTGAAGGAATAGTTTGAAATTCATAGGCTCATAAATTTAAAGGCCAGAGGGGCTATTAAGATCATGTAGTCTGACCTCCTGCATAACATGGACCATAAAATCGCAGCCAGTAATTCCTGCATCAAACCCAATAACCCGTGGTTGAGCAGGGTGAATCTTTGATGAAGACATTCAGTCTTGATTAAAATCTTAATGCGATAGAGAACTCATATATCTTGGCTAAGCTCTTCTAGGGGCTAATTATCATCTCAAAATTCATAGTGGCTCCTCACTTTGGATTTGCTTCTCCACAGGCTGTTCCGTAGTTTCATTGCTCACAGAGCTCCCATGCAAAAAGCAAATGAAATAATTCATTGTAACTGAGACCATTAACTATTTGTTGAAAAAAATCCAAAAATAATGTGGAGAAAATGGCAAGAGGAAGAATGGAATCACCTGCAGGATTCGGAAAAAAGGGAATATTTATAATGTTATATATAATGTATGTTTTCCTGCTAAGGGAACTTAGAGAAAAGAGAAAAAGAAAAAAAGAGAGGAACGAGGAAGAGAATTGACCTTGGGCTTATTAAGGAGAGAACTGGAGGCAGTGAGCGATCACTCACCGGGAAATGAGGACTAAAAAAAGCAAACACAGTCCCATTTTAGAAGGTGTGAATGCTCTGGGAGCTCTGGCAGCAGCTTCGGAGAGGTGAAAATGAGCGATTTGGAGCGGAGCAGCCGGGTGGGGGTGAGCCTGTGCTGGGCGATGCTTCAGCTGCCTGGCGAAGCGGCAGCTCCAAGGCACCCGAGAGCAGCAGCCCTCCAGTATTAACTCACGAGGCTGGTAGTTTCTTCACATTCACACCAGCATTAACGGCACAAAATCCGACCTCCCATTCCCATGGCAACCCCAACCTGGCTGCCCTGCACAGGCTGAGATGAAGGCGTAAATTTAATAGCGGCACCGATAATCTCCGACCTTCCACATGTGCGATGCAGCCGAGTTCTGGTTGCTGGGGGAACCATAACTTTTTAATCACGCCGCGTTAATGGTTTTATTACTCTGAATATTTATAAGGGTGAGCTTATTCAGATCCGACTCAGAGAGAGAGAGAGACTTGCCATTTTAACTGGGTCTTCCATGTCATCTCAGGCTTTTCCCTCACTTTGTGCTGCACCTCAGGAGCAGCAGTGGTTGTTGCTGGTCAAGGCTTAGAGTTCAGGACAGCTCTGTAGGCAGCGGCCTATTTTGGGGCAATTCAGGTAGCTCTTAATAGACACCCACTGTAAAACACACTCCTTGGCTTCAGCTCAGCACTCGGGGTTGTCCCCAAAAATTGTGCTCATCCCTCCACGCAACCGTCACCGCATCAGCTCAGCGGCTGGAGAAGAACCCCCTGGAGAAGCTGCTCTCCTGTGTGGATGCCGAACGGCCGCGCGAGCTGGGGCTGAGCAAAGAACCAGGTGCAAAACACTTACAGCATCTGTGAGCAGAAGGGATCTAGGGAGATGAAGCAGAAGAGCAAAAGTTTCCGAGGGAGGGAATTCACAGAAGGGGAGCGCCCGTGCTTGCCACGATACCCTGTGCTCCCGTGCATTTGGAGTGAAAAGCCAGCGGTGACAAAACAGCGTGAGAGTGCTTTACATAAATGGGAGTTATGGACATTTCGACAAGCAAAACGAATGACAACCAAAGGGAAAAAATGCTCAATAAGGTATTTTCTGTGAAGGCTGAAGAACAAATGCAGTGCAGAGGAGAAGCTTTTGCCTTTGGAGGCCTTGGTGCGCTCTGAATATTCTCCTACATCCCCTCTCTGAAAGAAAAACATCGGTGCTATTCTCTGTTTGAATCAACTGAGAAAAAAATAGCTACTGAAATATATAGAAAGTCACAAAAAATGACCTACAGAAATGCTTGGAGGGTTATCCTGAGGGCAGGGCTTACCCAGATCAGTGGTGCTTCAACACACCCCTGCTACCGGCTGCCAGGTCCTTGGGAAGGCCGTGGGCACCCAAAACCCCTGGATCCCTCCTTGCCGTAGGCCGAGAACAGCTGCTGTTCATCCCAGGGAAGTGAGCACTAGGGAGAGAAGGAACAGTCCATGCTGGGAAGGAATGAACGGCAGGGAACTGTGAAGGCTGAGTCATGGTGGACAACAACTGGGCCAAGGCTTGCGGAAAGGGACCCATGCGGGGAGTGCAAGAGGCAACCTGCAGAGCACAAGCGTGGACGCTGAGCCGAACATCCGGAGGAAACCACCAGTTTGGTTACGGGGCTTTCCCACAACATTCCTCTCTCTGCTGGGTCTGTGTTCCAGTGGCTCCGATATAGCTGCAGCCCTAGAGCGGCTTCCACACGGGGAACAGGGACAGCAGCCTGGGTGTCCTGAGACACTGTGTCATACAAGAGCAGTTGCCCTTGCTCAGACCTGTATCCATCAAGCCCCATCTAACCCATCGGGACAGGGTTACGTGCTGGGAGCAGCCAGTCCAGAACCGAGTTCTTTTGTCTGTGGTGGCCGGTGACAGGCCCAGGGGGAATGGGCGTAAGTTGAAACACAGGAAGTTCCACCTCCATGTGAGGAAGAACTTCTTTCCTGTGAGGGTGACAGAGCCCTGGAACAGGCTGCCCAGAGAGGCTGTGGAGTCTCCTTCTCTGGAGATCTTCCAAACCCGCCTGGATGCCACCCTGTGCCACGTGCTCTAGGTGTCCCTGCTTGAGCAGGGGCCTAGAGGCCCCTTCCAACCTCAGCCATTCTGTGATTCCGTGAGCTCCCCCTCCAGCACATGCATGTCCCCCGCAGTGCGCAGGCCCTGTGGGCAGCAGGGACCCTGCTCTGGAGCCCTTTGCCCCGTGCCTGTCTGCGCTGTGACGGGCCGCTCGCTGCACTTTAATTCTCATTAGAGCAGGTGACTTGCTCACCAGCACGCAGCACTTCAGACCCAGCGCGGAGGCGCCGCCGCTCTGCCAGGGGTGACGCAGCTCTCGTGCCCTGACGTTTAGAGCCGCAGTGCGGGACTGCAGCCCCAGCAGCGGCTCGGACCCCGCGCTCCCGTCGCGCTGCTGCGCGGCTCGCGTGCGGCTCTGCTGCCCCTTGCACAGCCAGGTGCCATCTAAAGCTTCCCCAGAGCAGGTCCCAAATGAAACCAGAGGCTGTCGCGTTTCTTTTCCTTATGGCTGTTTGTAAACCAGCCTTCCTGTGCCCTTCGTAAAACATGCTCATTTTATGATTATGCAGGAATGTGAATGCTCCCCAGGAAAACAGCTTTCAGAAATGTTACTGCAGGACTTGGGTCACGGCTGGAGCATAACGTGCTATTTTCTCTGTGATCAAAGTCTCCCTCACATTTTTTTTTCCTTTCAGAGGAAGAAATCTATGCGTCTCATGAGGTAATTTGTGCTGGTTTGATGAAGCTCAGGGCATTTATCACAGGAAAGGGCGCTGCCTGAGCTCCCCATGTATTCTAAGCCCACTTATTTATAATATTCTTTCCTCCATTTCTGGAATCCTTCACCTGCATGAACATCTCCTTTAGATCATCTTTATTGAATACAGTTAAGTGTAGCTCACGGGATTATTGAATTACAGGCATGAACTTATCAAAATGAGATAAATCACTAACATATTAGGCTCTCTCTATTAAACACATCTCACCCTGAGGCATTTTTCAGTATAACAGACACTATATATCAAGTGTTTGAGTACTCGACGTAGCTAATGCCAGCTTCTTCCCGAGCGAAGCACTCCATGGGCCCACAGCAGCTGCCTCCAAAGGCAGCTTTGCTGTCTGAAACATTCATTAGAAATAACATCCCCATGCGAGGCTTGAAAGGCAAGAGCCCGAGATGGATGTGAAAGGACAGTTACTCAATCGGGTGCTGATTTGAGTGGCGCAGGATGCTGGTGCCAAGCGTGTCCCCGCTCGACGCTCCGGTCCTCCTCCCACGCGGAACAAGGACGGGAACTATCACCACACTGAGCAGCGAAGCGAGGCGCAAATCCAGAGCTTTGCTGAGCACTCCAAGTAAAACCAGAGCCCTGGGGCCAGGAACTGCCCCTTCAGCAGCCAGACCAAGTCCCTGCTGAGAAGCAGCAGCACCTCCCAGGCGCAGCCATGGCCCAGTGCCCACAGATCCAGGAGGATTCCATCATGGCTGCTCAGGGTCCCATTCCTGCCTTCCTGCTGCCTGCTCGCACAGGTGGGACCTCTCGGGAATGGCCGTGGGGACACGTCACCCTCGCTCATCCCAGAGGCTGGAGCTGAAAGAAACTGCATCCCAACCAAGTCCAATGCTTGTGGTACGCAGGAGACAACTGGACAACTGGAAGCTACAGAGAGGAATTACAGGAAGAGGAGCCACATGGGATAAAGGTGCAAAGACCCAGGAGCTTAAGGAGCAATGGGAACATTTGAAAATTTTATAAGGAGCAGTGCCAGGCTCTGAAGAGGGTGGAGAGTGGTGGCACAGGGAGGCAGAGTATGGAGGCCAGGAGCGAGCTCCCAACTTTTTGCCTTCACCTCCAGACCATTCATGATGCCCAAGCTCCAGGGGATCAAAATCTGAGGAGGGTCAACTGAGTAGCCCAGGGGTTTTAGAAGAGAGCAGAGGGAATTACTCTTTGATTCAGGAAAAAAAAAAGAAAAGCAAGCAGGCAAACAAAGCAAAGCCCAGCACATGCTGTTCTTCACCAAACAAAACAGCACCCTTGCATTACTCAGAGCAGTGGCCAACTCAGGTGCCAGCTACAACAGGATGGACTTGGTTTCCTGAATACAGACCTAAGGTATCTGAGAGGCTGAATCCCTCTACGAGGACAATTTGGAGCTACAGAGAGGCACCTGGAGGCCCCATGGGTGTTTTAGGGCGTCACTAATGGCAAAGACACTGGTGCCTCGGGCAGTGAGCTGCAGCCCTGGGCGTGCAGGGGAGCAGGCCCGGAGGTGCCCGCACGTCCCCACGCGCCATCCCAGCACGTGGCTTTAATGGCTTGGGACTTGTTTTGCTTTTGTCTTTCCCATCCTGTCTGAGTTCAAATCCTGGCGTCTCTTGGTGCC
>NW_010588934.1:0-10224 GCF_000705375.1 Tinamus guttatus | reverse complement strand
AGGAGGGCAAGGAGGGCATCTGCAAGGCTGGGAGGGGCAGTTACCCCTGCACTCCCACCCCACGACACCTCCTGAGAAGGAGCAGCCCAACAGCGCCCTGCAGCCGCAGAGGCTCCGTCTGCGCCGGTTCCACAACCGCGGTGGGCAAAGCCTGGCCGACCTGCCCGAGAGTCCCGCTCCCAGCAGGGCACTCTCCAGAGCTCCCTCCCAGCCAACGTCTCTGTGAGTTTTCACCAAGCAGAGCGCTCCGCGCTGCAGGATGCCCTGAGCAGACCAGCTACAGGCAGCAACAGGCCTGTCCTTGGAGCGAGTCGCGGACACAGCGCGTATCACCAAGGACTGCACGGGGGGCTTGCAGTATAAACATGCAACCACTTAATACTTCATCCATTACATATTTTCCTTAACCTACCTGTTCTGTTAATGCTGTATTTGTTGCATGTTTACACACACAATTTTGCAGCTTTTGGAAACTGCACTGGTAACTTCTGTGCTAACAAGGCTCACTGGAATTGCGGGCAGAGGCAGCTCCTAGCACAGGTCTGGAAACTTCTCTATGGGGAATACTCTAGAACTGTGGCTTAGCTAGCAAGACCTCAATATGCAAAGCTATGGTGAAACAATATCAGAGGAAAGTAGAATATTAAAATACCCTTAAAGATTTTATAAATTAGAGCATAAAATAGTAAATAATAGCTCCTATTAATATTTTTATGTCATCCTGCATTTAGAACAGAAATTAGATTCAGGATTTTGAGATAACGGCAAATATGAAAAAAAGGAAATCAAGTTCTACTTAAGAACACAGCTCTTTGGAGTGAGCTAATTCTTAAGGGGGACACAGTGGCAAGGGGAGGAAAGGGCCAGACCAACGTTTACTGCCAGCAGGAGTAAATCCGCACTTCACAGCTAGCACGGAGACCAAACCGTGGTTACATTTGCTGCCTGTCTGGAGACCTGCACTAAGTCACTCATCCCCAGCAGTGTCAGAGGGTCACCCTGGGCTCATCCCCCTCTGTAGGGGAGACTCAGGGTGTGTTTAAGGAAGCAGCAGCCTCTGAATCCCGAGAAGCGCCCACAGGGGTGTCGCCAGCCAACACTGGGAGTAGCAGAACTGCCCCAAGCCGTTTAGTCACAGGGGCTTTGGAAGTGCCATGTTGCAAATTTGAAGGAGAAATCAAGGAATCAAGACACCATGGCATGTTGCCTACTGTTTTTATGCATGACAGAAAAAGACATCAGGTCAAGTTGCTCTACGGAGAGCAGTTCAGCTTCTGAGTGGATGGAGAAGCTGCCTTGGTAAGGCTTGCCCAGGAGAGGGCAACCCTTCTGCACCAGCTCTGCCCGCTGAGCTTGACGCGCTCCGAACCAACAAAGGGGCAGGTGTTTGATTAAAACAGAGCTGCCTTGTGGCCTGGTGCTATTCGTTTGCCAGCTCCTCAAGTTGCAGGATCAGAAGCAGAGAATGTGGTTGTTTTTTTTCCCCCCCCTCTTTCCAGGGAGACCTGAAACCACCCATAGGGAGCTTTTAACTGCTCTTGTTCCGGTGCTGGCAAGTCCACATCTCACCGTATTTCTGAGATGCCTTAACCAGAGCAAATCTCCTTCTTGCCTTCTTGCAAAGCTGGGGGCAAATAAAAAGCTGTATTTTTGAAAGCAGGTTGATATGCCTTCTGCATGGACAGATTAGCCAGAAGCAGCCAAATAGTAAGAGCAGCAGCAGTTACCGCTACTCCAAGGCAAGCCTATTGTGAAATTAAGGTTGCTGCAAAAGGCTGCCCCAGTACTAAGCCTTGGATGGGTATCAGAAAGCAGAGGGGGGCACAGAGCCGACCCCACCTCTGCTCCGGTGAGGTAGAAACACCTCCCACCAAGGACCTTTGAGTCTTTGGATTTGTCAGCTAGCACACCTCAGGCCTCAGTCACAAAAGTGGCAGCCAAAGCTGGCTCATCTGCAGCAGCAAAACGAGGTGAGGGACACGCAGAAAGGGCTCCCGCACCCAGCCCAGCACCCGTTTCTCTTAGATATAGGAATGTATGTGAGTGCTTTCTTAAATAGACACACACGGAAGCAATGGAACAGAAAGATCCAGTTCAAAGTCTGGGATGGGGACTAACTGGCTTGTCAAATTAAAAAAAGATGAAACTCCTGTAAATGAGTGTCCCATGACACACAATCTAACTGAAAAATGATAGTTATATTTAGAGGAACGCCACATTGCTGCACCACAGCTAGGGCTGATTTCAGGCTTTTCTATCTGGCCTACACAGAGAGCAGCTTGAAAACTGGTATGGTGTTGACGTCCCAGGACAGATTTAGCAAAAGCCCTTGGGGATTATCTCACAATAAAGCTGCTGAAAATGATCCTATTTTGCGTTTTTAGGTTCTTGCAAGTTTTGCATAGTGCTGGAAGTACATAGAGATTTCCATGAGGATAAGAATCATGCCCCTGGGCAGTCTTGGAGGACATCTGGTACAAACTGCTCAAAAGCACAAAGGCTAGAACACAGCTTTCAAGCTTCCCCTAAGTCTTTTTCTTTATTTTTCTCTTCTCCACACCCATCCTTCTGCAGTCACTACAATTGCTACAATCTCACCTCGATCTTCAAAAGCGCTGGGTTTACACAGCCTGAGATCTCTGCTGGTCTTCAAATACAGATTATGATAAGATCATGCCAATTCTTTGGCAACCAGGACACAACTTTCCAATCCTTTTGCCCAACTAAAACTCTTGCCCACTTTCTCACTTCATAATTTTTTATTATAACATCCTTTTGCTTCGTAATATTTGAACAGGCCTGCAGTTTGAGTGGTATTTTAAGGTCACAAAGAGCGCTGCACAATAGGATCCTGGTCCACAATCAACACTCTCTAATATGAAGGTAGAACATTAGTAACTGCAATCATGCTAGACACTGATTTAAACTAGCTCATAAAGCTTGAGAATGGATGGGCAAACAGACAACAAAACTCATTTGATTTGAAAGATGCCAGAAAATGCCATCTATTACATTCACACTTAGAGATTTTTTTTTAAGGTTAAAAAAGTACTGCTGCAAAAATCATTAAAAAAAGGGAAACAAATACCTGATAGTCTGAGGTCATGATAAGTCCACCTGAGGTAGTGGTAGGAGGAACAACTCTCACTTTTTTCAGTGGGGGTCCCTGTGTGTGACTGTTGTCTTGGTTCCCTGGATGACCAGTTCCATTAGTGTGGTTATTGCCCTGCTGCTGGTTCTTCTCAAGTGTTTAAACACAAAGAAAAACTTAAACTCAAAAGCAGTACATGAAGTAAGATGAAAACAGGAAATAGGGTGAAAGCCAGAGAGGCATGACTGTGCTGCTGTTCTTATACTTACTTTGTCTCCTTTATCATCTGGTTCTTCTTCTGTTAAAAATTCTCGTTTTGGGTAAGGGATTTGACAACCTGCAAAAACACTGCCCCCCAAGAAAGTCTATTTATCACCATATTAGAACAGATTGGTTAGTCTGGTAAGATTTTACTTCACCTCTTCTAGTTTCAAATTGCCTGACCCATAGCCTAGCACCCTTGTTTTCCCTATCTTACTTTCATCATATTCTAAACTTCATAAGATCTACTTTTTTTTTTTTTTTTTTTTTTTTTTTTAATCTTCAGTGACCTCTGAAACTTATCTAAATTGCGATTTTTACTGCTTCTGGTGACAAGACTGGTTTCTGGAAAGGCAGACCACTAGTTACACACCTGCAAGAGCACAGAGAGCTTTCTTAATCCCAGTATAGTTTAATTCACAACCTCAGGTCTAGAAGTACACCCTAGAAATTCACTGACTATTAATAAAATGATCTGTAACAAAACATTAGAATAGCCAGAAGTGTTATCGGTCAGTTCATATCTCAAGGACCACATGAATTTGTCACTGCTGGTGCAAATTCAGATTTATCTGCCCTTAATCAGTAAAATATAATAAAAGCTCTATAAACCTATTAGCAAATTATTCATTGTGAGTTCATGTTAAAATGCTAAATTAAGATTGAAAAAAAAACAAAAAAACAACAACAAAAACACTGAACACTGACCTAAAAGCAGCTTCCACAAAAGCAAATCATTCACATGATGACATTAAGCTATACAGGTCAGGAGCTGTTACAAATAATTTGGTAGGTTTTAAGCGAAGTAACATCATTTTAAAAAACGAATTGCTATAAATATACATATCATATTTTATAAACTCCTCCCTAGGCAATAGCAGAGAATATATGGGATATGCTAACTACTCTCCTAAAAAGGTGTACGATCATACTGTCTGGCTAGCCTCTCTTTTTTACTTCCTCTTATGAAAAATGAAATCACTCATTGTCCCTAATTTCTCTTCCTTCTGTCAATCTCCATGCATGAGCAAACAAGCAAAAAGAGAGAAGAGTGCTTAAAGAAAACAGATTTAAGCTGTGAAGGATAAAAGCGGGGAGACACAGAGCCCATGTCCCCCACCCACCGAATTCCCAACAAAAGGCCAGGACAGAGAAACGTTCCCTAACTGGCGTGTGGCCCCGCTCCGCGGCGCGCGGCACCATCCACCTGCCAGTGAGTGACGGGATTAGTGCTGCCACTAATGGGATCAGCCTTCCATAAAGGAAGGGATTTATAAGAACGCTACTTAATTTTAAAACCCTCAAATGGCATTGAGCCCTTATCGCTTTCCTTGGTTGTTAGGGAGCGTTTAGCTCAATATTCCCGAGCGGGTATTTATAGTGCCGAGCAGACAAAAAGCACGTGTTGCTACCACATCTCGGGGGCACCGACAGGTTAATAAACCAACCACTTACTCGGAGGTGGGAAGCGGATCTTCTAGGAAATAGGGATCCTGCATAGCCTGTTCTGAGGTAATTCTCTTTATTGGATCCATAGTGAGCAATTTCTGAAGCTGCACAAAATTAAACAGAAAAAGTGTTGTGTTATCAGGACTGCTTAAAAAACCTCATTGCAGAATTCCTGAAAAAATAAGTGGTAAGATTTGTCTTAATTCTAACAACCTTACCATAAACTACAACCACCACTCTCCCATTTAACACTCAATTTCCCACTGAACAACCTATTTTTGCATGCAAAGCCCTGAACACTCGGTTCTAATCACAAATGTTCCAACAAACACACTAAAAGAGCCTCCACAACATGCCCTCACTTTTCACTTCCCACAAGACCCATCAGGAACATATTCAGCTTGGTTTCTGCAACTACGCTGCCCTTAACAGGTAGCATCATCACAGCCCTAGACATTCAAATTTAATAGCTCTTTGTAATTAGGAAACAAATGTGATTTCTTACTCATTATTGCTCGTTATTTAGTACTCTCATAGCTGTACAACTCCACTGTCACTCACAGTATTATCAAAACACTATCCAAAGCTTGGAAATCTTCACACCATAAAGAAAATGCAACCAACGCACATCAGAAAAACCCAGCTGGCCAGAAAAACACATGCTAGAATGGGTGGCAAAGTTATCTGCTCATGGACTCCCAGACACATCTGCTTGTTGAATGCTGCTTCAAAGAGGAGTTGGGCAAAAGCTTTTTTTTTTTTTTTTTTTTTTTTAAAAAAAACGCATGATGCAGCGCGTCAAGCCTGAACTCTGCTGCAGCCTGAGCTCTATCAGCTCAAGACCTCAGCTTTCATCTCTGCAACAGCTGCTGGACATCACATCAGATACCTGAAGAAATATTCTTTCCAAAATGCCTGTGTCTGCTTAAAAGCAATGAAAACCACAGAGTGGGAATATGCAAAAGACGACAACGCAAAATAAAACTTTACAAAACACACAAGCAAACTTGAATTCTTTTCCACTAAATGCTGCAAAATTTACCCTTTGAGAAAGCACCTCTTACCCTGGCGCTAAGTGTTCACTGAGGGCTAAGAAGCACCCTTGGTATTAGCTCATACCTAATTTTTTTCTTTTTCTTTTTTTTTTTTTTTTAAGGGCATATAAGATGTTTCAGAAATAGGCAGCAGAGAAAAAAATCTTAAGGTAATATATGTAGGTGAGAATTAAATTAAAAAAAAAAAAGGCAAACTGACCTAGCCAAAGCAAGATGAAAAAATTGAAAGAAAGGAATTACGAATATTACTACTTAGAAGTATGTGCTATGAGGAATGCCTAGGACACATGGCCAGAAACTCATCTTGAGTAACTTCCAAGTACCAGCAGCAAACACGAAATCCAGCACAACATAAAGGATCAAGAGGCAATCCTGAACATAGCCCTAGTTCTGCTTTCACTGCTCTGCTCTCATGTTGCACATGCACAAACATCAGGGGCTGGCTGTGCTTTCTACATTTGTCACTGTGACATCACAACAGTGATTTTCAGTCAAAACACATTACAGATGTCGCATGTCAATATTTTTCCTGTATTTTAAGAGCAGACTAGAGTGACTTTCCCTTTGACTCTAGCATTGAAACAGCAGTGATGCATTCTAAAAGCATCACCAAAAGCACTAATAGTTACTTTGCAGAAAGCAATATATATGGGCAGAATTAGATGATCTTTTGCAGAAAACAGCAATAAATAAGGAATTTTCATGTTTTGCCATGGAATACAGCATCCAGGGCAAAACTATACCATGACATACTGTCCTTGACATCACTCTTCAAAAGAAATGCTAGACTTTCACAGCACTGTCTCCCTTTTTTTTTTTTTCCCCAATCACAAATCTGATAGGAAGGGTAAAAATTACATGCTAAAACAGCATTCACTCAACATTTTGTCTTTGTACTTTTCATGGAATGAAATTCTGTAAAGATCTGCAGTATTGTGGTCTATGTAGGAGCTGGTCCTCTCCCTAAACGCCACTATGTTGCAGACAGCTGGATTTACAAAGTACATTTCCCCTCCTCAGCTTTAATCACAAGGTTAAGAACATAATAAATATGTATTAACACCCTCAATCCAGCTTTGCTTTTGCACCATCAGCAAAGACACACAATAAAAATTTTCATCTGAGTCTGCATGTGGGTTTTGCAGAGTATCAGCTTCAATAGAACAATTGTTCTCTCAAACAGTTCAAAAACAATCCCAGGAGCCAAAAAAAGGGGAAGGAAAAAGGGAAAAAGACTGCCAGTGTGCTGAATACTATAACAAGAGTATAAAGTAAAGCAAAACTCTGGTGGCTCTTCTGGCAATTGGTTATGAAGCTGCTGTCTGTCACATATTGACAAGATGTGAATAAATATGGCCACAGTCAGCAAGAGAAAACAGAAATCACAAGAAAAGATTAACGAGTGTGCAACTATCACCACATGGAAGAGGCCCAAACTGCTATTTTGCTCCTTTGTTCAGGGCACCGAAGAGCAGAAAAGTGAATTTTTTACTTATTGCTACAAATATTTTCGAGGAAACAGGAGCCTAGGGGATCACCTGACAAACGCAGTGTATTTTACGTGACTTTGTGATGACACCACCAGCACTGGGACCATCCCGCTGCCCCTGACAGGGATTGCTGGGGCCAAGTGGAAGATGAAGCATCAAACAGGAGCAGCAGTTGGGTGCTCATTTTGTAAGGCATAACCGTACAAATCAGAAGAGGAAAAACAGTAAAAAAATAAAAAATAAAAATAAACATGAAAAGCAGGAAAGAACTGAAGTTGTCCCACGTAAACTAAGTTTTTCATGTGACAATTCATGTACACAAATGTTAGTAAAGATGGAAAAATTCTGGCTAAATCAATTTGCAAAATCAAAACATTTCAGCATTAGCAATCACAAGTCTAGAGATTTATCAGTCCTGGAATACTAGTTTTGGGATGCTTCACAACTGAAGATGAATGCCAGAAAAACAATGTTTTAGTTGTTTCTCTCCAGAGACTAAGGGGACAGCTTCTGAAAGAGCAAGATCTCAGAGCACATCTACAAGGAACTGAGTGGCTAGTAACATCATGCAGATTTTTTGCACAGATCAGATTTTTATCTCAAATTGCACAGCTATGATACAGAAATCTACCATGCCTGTTTCTACTTAGACAGAATTTGCTGAAAACTTTCTCAACTATCCATTCCTGTTAAGTCATCCACTCCTAGAGTTTACTTCAGCTACATAAGATTAATTTTGAGAGATCTGGCCTCTAAGTATGTCAGAAGTCAGATTTGTAGCGTGACAGGCTGCCCATTTGTTCAATAAAAAGCGCAATTAGAAAGTATTTATGTTTACATATATATAATTTCAGAAAACATTTGCCTAGAGGACAGATGAGAAAGATCTGCAAAGTTGCTCTGTTAATTTGCTTCACCTTGGGCCAGGCCCAAGAATGAATTTTTATATCCAAACCCCATTCCACTTGAAATATCATATTGAACACATATTCCATGTCCACTGCTTTTTGCTTACTGAATTACTTATTATTAATTTCCACAAATATGTATATTTTGATAGGGATATTACATATTATCTACCTGCTATACCCAATGTAAGTGTAAAAGTGTATTCTCATACTGAAATGATATATGAGCATCTTGGTAAATTCTAAAAATGCATTTATGAAGCTCTGTTATTAATAGCCACCTAGTAAAAACAGAATTGAGGATGGACAGAACAGGCTCTGTTGCCTGTGTAAAAGGCTCTTCAGTTCTGCACACACTACCATAAACTAATTAGGATTACACGTAAATATACTGACTGCCCAGCAACATATAGAAGCAAGTTTCTGATTCTACTAAGGTTAAAAACAACCACCCACCACAGCAACAACCCACAACAGTTAGATTCCTCCTCTCCCTGCCGGTGGGAATTTGTTTCCCTGCTTCTGTTAACGTATCTTTAGTACAACTCATATCTGCTTGGGAAGGCGCAGTCAGAAAATACTCATGGTGAGCACGTCAACATGGATGTTGCCTCAGCGCTTCTTTGACTGAAGGACAGATTTCAAAATTTATACAAAGGAAGGAGTATTAAACAGAAAAAATAAATAAATAAAAGTAGGTTACATAAGAACCTTTGGGTCCAGTCATCACATTGGGTTTATGTGCAGCTTCAAATGACTTGAACAAAAGATGTCTATCCTCAAACCACCAGACCTCTTTACTATTTTCCTTTTTCTCCAACTCGTTTCTTTCATCTCCAACATCAAAAAACCCTCCTGTAGTTCCTCTCTCACTGCAGCTCCATAACTGAATATTTATAATTCCAGACTCAAAACATATAAAGCTGAGTTGGAAACAACAACAAAAGAGAAACGTCAATGCAGAAAGAATTAAATTACTTTTTTTCCTCCCTCTCTCTAAACCTTACTTTAAAAACTTGAGTGTTTTTTAAATGCAAAAGAGAAGGTTCAATTCAGTAATTCCTGAAACAACATAACCCTTCAGGGCTGAGCAAATGGATAATTTTAGAGAGAGTTTTGTTAAAAATAATTTGCGTGTGTCTATACGCAAACACACACATATATACACACACACACACATATATACATTCATTCTACAGAGGTTAGTTGCATGAACTATGAAGTTTTCAAAAGAAAGCTACTAAGGAATATAGCAGCACAGGAGACGCACTAAAATGTTCAAAACTCGAGTCATGTTTTTGCAAAGTGCACAAATGAAGCTCAGTAATGAATATATAAAAAATATGCATTTGGAAATATTGTAAAAACAGAAATAGGCTTTTAAAGCATGCTGCAAATCAGCAAAATGCCTAAGATTTGCAACAACACTGCAACTACAAACTTATCATGGCTGTTAAAAACTGAAAACTTCTCATGTTTTGTATTCCAGAACTAATCCAACGAATGACTCATACAATCATTTTACTGATATGAGAAAATGAAGTGTTTTGCAGTTTTCAGCTTGCAAAGTATCAGTTATTTTGGGAATACTGAAAATAAAATTAGTCACAGACTGTTTGGCACTAGCTCACCACTCAATTTGCACAGTTATAACTTAAATGAAGTTTTTCGGGTTTTATAAATGCAGGAACTTACCAAGTGGAATGCCTTACTATCTGGCTTAACTTTATGTTTTTCCATATATTTGATAAGGCTGCAGTTGGTATACCTGGAGAAAGAAAGAAAAAAGTAAATTTTCTAATATTCAAATCAGTGATACTGGAAAGCTTACTTAGCACTCAAGAAATATTAATAAGAATAGCCTTCACTGCTAATACATTAAAGCAGAGAAAAAAACTACCACCCTCAGCAGAAGATTGCTTAAAAAAATGATTCAAGACACATATAGACATCAAACTATCGCTTAGATA
>NW_010588933.1:367424-416806 GCF_000705375.1 Tinamus guttatus | reverse complement strand
CGCCCTCGCCGATGCGCCTAGCTTGGGCGGCCGGAGCCCGGCGCTTTCAGTACTGTTTTGCTTTCCGTTTCCTCGGGACGACGACGTGAAACGCGTTCCTGGCAGGACCGTTAGCTCGGTAGCCGCGGGGCTTCGCGTGCCCCTGCGGGGGTTGGTTTTCCGCGGGAGGGCGAGCAGACACGTGCGGATACCTGCCGCGTAAAACCTTCCTGCGACTGTTTTTGCCCAAAATTATTTCTCATTCTTGAGTTTTGTTTCTGATTTCTGCGTGGTTTTCGAACAGCCTGCCTGTCCTGGTTCGGGAGTTGGGAGCGAACCCCGGGTGAGTTTTCTCCGTCGTGTCACTGGCACCTGTGAGCGCTGCGATGCTGAGCCCGGCTGTGCGCGTGCCGGGTAAACCGGCTGCGTGCAAGAGAGCAAATTAGTGCGGGACTAGGGAGACGAAGTAGTGTCTGGATGTTGTCAGCTCTGATTGAGCCTCACTAATTCTATTTTTACCTTAATGCTGTGGCTGGGTTGGCCCTAGGTTTGTATAATGGAAATGTTTTGAAACACTCTTTTTTTTTTTTCTAAAAGAAGCAGGAACTTGCAAGAATGAGCTACAGGCAAGGAACTGAGGAAGAACTGAGTCATAAATATGCTGGAATGGATAGGGAGCTCCTAGTTGCCCAGAGGTCTGATAATATTGCAGTATTACTAGTGGTAGTAATACTGTATTAAAATGAATCAAAAAAGGGAGGAAACTCTTCACATATCCTTGTAATGTAATTTCTTCAAAATTTTGAAGCTGAAGTCTGTTGCTCTGCTTGCTACATTATTGTATATTCTTATGCCAGAAGGTTTCCTGAACGTGCTTGGCTCTCCTGATGTTGGCTTTGTCTACTGAGCTGTTCTTAGGAAGGAGACAGTTGATAGCGTTGGCAGTGCCATTCTGAAACTGGGGGCTGTTTTTCCCCTTAGCCCTCAAGATTTTGCTGTTGTGGCATTGCCATGTCAGTGACTTTCCAGAGGCAGCCCATCAGTGGCACCTTCCTCACAAGAGATAAGGGCAAGAGTGTGCATGTGGTGAAGATGTATGGTAGTTTGGGTTTCTTATTTGCTTGGGCACAGGTAGGAGGGTGATATCTAAAATTTTCTTTTGTTCCTTACCAGAATCTGTCAAACAATCTCATTCAAGGAGGAAGGGCTTCTAGACTTCCCGTGTGGTTAAATACCTTGCTTTCATCCTCTATCCCTCGTGCTACATGAACTTCATGCCTAAATCCCTTAAAGATAACTCATGTTTTCTATGACCACAGTAACGTCTCTTCTGCATTCTTTAAAAGTGCAAGAACGCTGTTAAGAGATGAAGCTACTTAATAAAATGCACCAGAAACTGTTCTCTTCTCATGCCATAAAGGAATTCTGCGATAAATGAAGTTAATATAAGCATTGCAAAAGGCTGAATGTCTGTATGTAGACTGGTAGCTTTATCTTTCAAAAAAGATCCTGTCTGTAGCAGTCATGCTTCCACCTGAAGTGACAGCCCTGCTTCCTCCTTCCCCGCTAGCCATTAGCTCAAGTTTTCATGCTCATTCTTGCCTTAAATATCATATCCTGAAATAAACTTTTCCCCTCCTTCATTCAAGTGCTGCTGCAAGGTTTTGGTGAGTGTCTGAAAGTGGTAGCTAAAGAGGTTATAGAGAATTTCATAAAACACAACTACTAATTTGATTTAAAAACAAAGAAATATAAACCTGACAGTGCATATTCCTCAAATAAGAGGGCTTTCTTGCTTTCTGAGCGCATAGAACAGTTAAAATCCACATGAGAGTCCTAAAGTACCTGCAGGTTACAAAGTTTGCAAAAGTGTAGTGACAGTGCGGTGAGAATATACAGCTGAATTGGGAACTGGAGTTAGGAGTGACCTAAATTAAAGCCACTCTCCCTGCTATTCTCCTCTTCCTAGTTTGCTATTAACCCAGGTTAGTATCCCTATAGAGTTGACTATGTGGCAATGCAAATGTTTGTGCTGACACAAAGAAAAAGCAGAGCAAGGGTGAGAACAAACAGGGGAACTGATTTTCTTTCTGGTTTACTTCTGCTGGTTTAAAGTGCTTGTGAAACTGTGCTGCTAGCAGCAGATCACTTAATGTCATGTTAACCAAAATCTTTGATTAACTTTTAAAATTTGCAGATGAAAATAAAAAACACAGTATATTTTTCTTACACATTTCCATTAACATGAACTGTACTGTTACTCACTGCCTTTCAGATATGGCTTCTAGTGAGAGTCAAGAACATTTGCATAAAACTAAGAACAGATTCTTTAAAATGAAGATTACATGCAATATAGATGTTTCAAGCTCGTGCAAGGGTATAGAGTTAACTGACATGTTCCCCTTCTCCAGATTTTGCAAGTTGTAGCCATAGTGAACCAGTAGTGTGTGTGGATTAGCCACATCCGTACTAAATGATGCAAGTAAAGAGGTGGGACCCTAGGATATCTATATCTTCTTGACAGTTGCTGTGAATTTGACACAAAAGTTATGTTTTAAAGGCAGAATTTTATACCTGTTTGTGTAAGTTTTGAACTTTGTTTTTTTCCCTCCTTGACCTGATAGTATCTGTATTTGCACAACATCTTTGCTAAGCATTTTGTCCTTTGCAAAACAGTAATGCTTTTTTCAAAAAAAAGAGTGCAGTAATCTGACTGTTTGGAAGGTTCATTTACTTTCTGTAACTCTTGAAATAAGTTTTAAAAACAAATGTGTAAAATTCTAGCAGAAAAAAAAAAGGTTAATATTTGCCACAAAGAAATGGCAAGAAGATACCATTGTTTAGTGGCTTACTTGTTGCTCTGTCATTTTTTGTTGTTGTTCTCTATCAGGGGTTCGTACATGCAATGTGCTACTACACAAGAACAAACATGCTTTAGATACGGGATGTATTTCTGTTGTAGAATTGGGGTGGGGTGATGAGGGAAAACATTCGCTTCGCTAAGCTGATTCTCCCAAGATTTTTTTGCTGGACTTGAACTCCTAATTAAATGAAGGCTATAGCAGAAACATCTTTAAAAGGATAAGAAAGTCAGTCCACTGGACAACTTTCTCTTTAGGAAAGTTTTCTTTTGGCTGTCAAGTCTTCACTGCTGCCTCTATCTTTTTCTTCTTTTCTATGACCTCACTGCAGTTCATTTTCCACAGAGGTCCCCATGCAATGCTTTTATTTGATAAATACATCAGAAATTTTCAAATATGCTTCTTCTGAGGATAATGTGATCTTTTCATCTCATCCTGATTTGAAAGGGCTAATTTAAATAAGGCTGGAATTCTCAGCATGGGTAAGTCTTGAATACAAATGCCTCAGTGGTCTATGAGTGCTAGTAGTTCCATAGTGGAAATAGGATTCACAATATGTTTTTAAATTATTTTATAGTTTGTTATTGCTCTTCCTTACTGCCTGTGCCTCCACCCTAAAAAAAGGGATGTGTGTGAAGGAAATGATTTTGCTAGGCTCCTGGCTTGAGACTTTCCACTCAAACCAGCATGGAAGGTCTTTGCAAGTTATTGAGTATCATGCAGATCCCTCTGCTGTTTGGTAGGTCGGTGTCCTGCTGGGCGCTGTGCATTTTCACTCCTACAAACATCAGCCCTGACTTGTGTCCTGTAAAGCAGTCTAATAGATTTATCAGTTGCTTGCTTCTCTAACCTGCTCATACAACTTCTAATTCCCTTAAAGCATATATTTGGTGCTGGTTATTGATATACTATTATTTTCTTCTTTTTTTTAATTTGAAGATACTTATTTTTAGAATCATAGCACAGCAGTTTGAAAGGCATATCTGTATGTCTTCTATTCCAATTCCTTTCTCAATGTGGGACCAACTTCAGGATATTCAGGGTCATATTTGGCTGTTTTGAACTCTGCCTCCTAGGCTGGTGATTTTGCAATCTATGAGCAGTCTCTTTTGTCCATTTGTGAATAGGAAAACAGGACATAATAAATGTTTCTCAAAAATGTGACTGCTAGTTCAGATGTGCTGTTTCCAAATTTGGTTGCTAGTTCAGGTGGACGGTTTCCTAGTTCACATGTTCAATAAGCCACTGTAAGCCACTTTTTTTTTTTCTCCCCTGAGCTATTGCTGTTCTTGATAATTTCCAGATATCTTTGGGTTTTTAATTTTGAAACTCCATAAAAGTTTACAATTACTATTAATCTCATAGAACAAACACTAATAAATTTACTCAGTTAATTATCATATTCCACTTAAGCTGTCTTTATACAAAGCCAGAGCAAGTCAGTGAAATGCAACAAGTTTTAAGGCCTGTCTTTACAAAATTATTTCACTTGCATTTTGCTTTTGTATTGCATCAGCTTAACCCTATATTTACTTTTATGGTTTTCTCTTTATGTTGACTGGAATTTTAACCTTCTAATTGGGCTTTTTTGGACAAGAATTTTGTTCTAATTATGTGGATCTTCTATTCAATTGTAACACAATGTCTTAATCAGCTTTTGCCTAATTGCTAAAAGACTGGAATATAAGAACAGTCTTTTGTCTTTAAAGACACCGCTGTAAGTACTAACTTGTTCCATATTCAAAGTCTTAGACTGGTGACTGAAATAAAAATCAGTGTTTTGATGCAACAAACGGATAACTTGCACCATAAACTATACTTCTGTGTGTGGTACCATCACCAGAAATCTGTATAATTCCTGCAGTCTTATGTATGAAGCTTTACCTCCAGAAGTGTTTTAATGTGCATGCTAGACCCGATCAGATTTACACTTGATGAGCTAGTGTTGAAAGTTTCTTGGTTGTACAAACTGTCCTGTTCTTTAGTTTCTTTTGGTAAATTCTTACATTAGGTGGTTTTAGTCTCCCCTCACTTGAAAGCAGCACACTTGATGTTCTCTTAAGATTTTGAAGTGAATAAGTCATATCTTAATTCAATGTGAATGTAGATAAAATATTTAGGCTACTCCGAAAGTTATAACACTGCTCTGAGGTCTCAGGATTATGTTTCTGTTGTAAAGGACATTTGCTTCTTTGTCTCTTAGATGTCTTTTTATTTACTGAACTTAACCTGCAGAAGTTTTCAGGCCAGGAGTGCTTTAACAATTGTATTAAATTTCAGTGCATGTACGTGCATGATATCAAAAGTAATTGATTTCATGAATTCTATCAATTTTCTCTTTCGTATTTAAAAATGTGGTAGTTCAATAGAAGTTGTTAAGTTTTTTAAACATTTTTTTCCATTTTAAATATGAGGAATATACTACATGCAGAAGCATGTGTTGTGAATTTTACGTTATGAAGGAAAACAAATTTGCCAGCAAAGAAAATATAATCATTCTCAGGGCAGTGGTATTTTAGTCCTTGTTAGCATATATGCAGCAAATTGTAACAAATCAAATGCAGTGAAAAAGATGCAAATTGCTCTAGATTTAAAGTAACTACGACAATCAAGTAATCTGTCCAAAGTTTTCTACTGGGAAGTGAATTCATCTTTAAGAAGAAGCTTATCATTAATTTGCCCAGTCTCTCACTAAGCAGATATGAATTGAGTTGTATTTCAATTGGCAGAGGTTCTCCTTGAAGTGTGAAAAGAGCTGTCATACATTTGGGTATCGTTTTGTCGCCTTGAACTGAAATGTAAGAATATGGAATTATGAGACACTCTGCAGCAAAGCTGACTTCTCTCTCCTGTTTTCCAAAGAAACTCTAATTAATGCTATTTAAAATGATCTTTTAGATTATAAATAATCATATACTTTGACATGTGATGATTAAATGCATTGCTGAAAATGTGTAGCAAATTACTGTTACTTATTTAACTGCATGTAGAAGAGAAATATGCTCAGCTGTGTGCTTGTGTTTACACATTGCAAGATGGGAGGCAAAATAGCATTTATCAGCCAGTTGGCAGGCAAAACTGTATTTTTGTTATCATTTTTTTTCAAAACCTTTAATTATATATTTGACTTTTTTTTTTTTCTTTTAGGGTGTGGATTCAGGATTTGTTCCCAGTGTTCATGATTTTGATAAGAAACTTACTGAGGCTGATGCATACTTACAGATCTTGATAGATCAACTGAAGGTATGTTAGCAAACTCTGGGTGTATTGATTGACTGTACTCTGAGCTTGCAAATCAGTGTGGATTTTGAGGCTTGACTGAAAGGTCACTGGATAGCCAGAGGAAGTTGTGTTTTACACTCTAAATATATTTTGGTAAGTGGGGGAGGCAAAGAGAGCTTATCTAGTTGAGCAGAAAATGAACATGAAAAAGCATACCTTTCACTTGTGAAGTCTGCTGAAGTCAGATTTTTTTCTCCATAGATTAGGATATTATTTCCGAAATAAAAAGTTTATCACTAGAAGTAATAAAATTAAATGTTATTATAAGTTTGCTGAAAATGCAATTATTGGTTTCTCTTAGAATAGATTTTAGGATTGTTAAAATAGAGTTAGAAAATTGGAATAACCGTAAAAAGATTTTATAGAATTCTTTGCAGCAACTGAAATATACAATCATATATATAACTTCATGGAGTTGTCAGAGATGAGTTTAATTTTAAGACAAAATTAAGTCATTGTCTAGCTCATAATGTTTCAGAATTTATTTTGAGAAAGCTTTGTCATGTAATGTGTAATTACAGTTACAGATAGTTGGAGACTTTGTTTAAGTAGTGATAGATATTTGTTCTTTGTCCTAGAGTAAAAGCATTCTGTAGAAACTCTGCAGTTCTTATGCTGTGCATGTGTATTTTAAAAGTAAGAGGAGAGGTAAGGGATGATAAGATCATAATCTCACAGCACCCATCTTATTGGGAAAAACAGTTGTGTTTTTCTTTTTTTTTTTTCTCCTGCTGGCTAGGACAGGTTTCTTTTCTCCATGATTCAGTGGATTAAAATTACGTTTAGATTGTTTCCATTCTGCTGGTTTGGATTTTTTTTGCTGATACTCCTGAGCAAGTACTGCAATTCAGCAAAAAAAAAAAAAAAAAAGTCCTTCTGGAGAGAAACAAGAACATACAGGCAGAAATGGAGGTAGACAGGAACTGCAAACAGAATTCAAAGCTAAACTGCAAAGACTTGATTCAGGAGTTATCCCTGTCTCATGCTCCCAGGCCATCTAGCAGGAAGAGAATGCAAGGGAAACACGCTGCACTGAAGGAAGGTATTTAAATCTGAACATCTTGTTATTGAGGACAACTGTGAGGAGGAGGTATAGGATCTAATAATGAGAGAAGAGGAAATTTAAGAATGGACAGAGACTAAGACTACAGTCTTTTTTTAGAACCAGAAATCGGCTCTCGAGAGAGTTACATAAGTAACTAGGTTTTAGATGGACAGTTAAGTGAAGCACTGTCACTCCGCTCCTCAAAAATGCAGTGTCTTTTCTGAGCAAGGATGGCTGTGATGAACATTTGAATATTATCTTTAATCGTATTTCTTTTTTGAACAACTTGTGCTTGATGGTTTTTTCTATTCACAGATCTGAGTGCTCTCAAAGACAGCTGTATTTATTTAAGCTCAGCTTACATTAAATGGACAATCTTGTCAGTAAGAACTTGTTTAGCAGCACCTCATATCCCACTTTCATTAATATATATATATATATATACACACACACACATACATATATATATATATATATATAACTCAGTGCTGTGAATTTACTATTGGTCTTTGTTAAGAAACACATATAAATCTAACAGCAATTGATATTAACTGAGTGGGGAGGGTTGATAATGTTTGAGGTGCTGTTGTGGTAAGCACACTTGATGTCCTAAAGATCTGAGGTGTTCTGAGGAATGTCACTTTTGTTACCTAACCCTATTGTTCAAACCCCAGCAAAATCGTGCCAGCTCAAATTCTGGGACTAGCCTCAAGAGCTGAGATCCTGTGTCTTGCAGAGGAGGGTAATGTGATAACTGAGTTGAGGAGTTTTTGTACTGCAAATGCTGTGAAGAAATATTAAGTAATAACTGCACTGGTTGTTAATACCAAGATCCATATACCTTCAAAACTTGTTAAATGCTTTTTCTTTTGACATTTCAGTGTTTCTAGCTGATATTATATAGGAAAACAGCATTTTTGGTGTTTTCACAATTTTTTTTTTCTTTTAGCTGTTTGATGAAAAACTTCAGAACTGCAAAGATGATGAGCAGAGAAAAGCAAGTATATTTTATGTTAAATATTGCTTATTTTACTTTGTGATGGATTTGTTCATCAATTTGATATAGAGCATAGAAGTTTTAAATAATCTATTTTCACATTCCTCAAGTTGTCAAAGTCACTTAAAACATCTTAAGTAACTGATAACAGTATAATTTGTGTAGTAGTAGCAGATGAGCTTAATCTTTTAGCAATACTGACTGTTTTTGAAACATTAAAAGTTTCAGTTTATATAGTATATCGTCTAAAGCATTTTAACTTAAATTTGCTATTTATTTAATCTTTAGCAAAGGTTAATGTTTGATTTATTTGTGGGAGTAGCAAAGCTATTCTTAAAAAAAAAAAAAGAAAAATCACATCATTGGTCTGCATCCCACCTAGTTCTGTGATTAACATGGTTTGTGTTGGAATTCTGAGAATGATTTATTTCATTGATTTTAGTTGAGAAAGGAAACCCCAGTTTTGGGCAATCTGGAGGGCATTACCTTTATAGGTAGACAGTAATTCATTTAACTGGTGGTTATTTCATTTGTATCCCCTCCCATGCCATTTGCAAAAGAAATTTGTAGGTCAAAGTCCAGTCACTGTGTTTAAGAAAGCCTGGCACGTATTTTTGGTGCTGTGGGTTTAGCATAAGCAAACATGCTGATTTTGTATGCAAGTATAATGTATAAAGCGTTTCTTACAGAAGAGTTGCTTTTGTTTCAGTAAATATAGTAACCTAAATATATTCAAGTAGTGGTGTACTTTTTTTCTCCTTTGCTGTTGAAAAACAAGCTGTTTTTCTTTCAGTGTTTTTTAGTGTTTTTTTTTTTCAGTTTTGAAAACAGTTTGATGGCTCTCTGTGATAAGCTTGCTTCCCTATGCAGTTGTGTATGATGTTTGTGACCTTGCATATGTAACCCGTTTAGTCTGATGCGTTACGGCATCCAAGTGACTTTGTGGTGATGGTCTGTTTCTGTTGTTTTTATTATTATTTATTTTTTATTATTTGTTGTTGCATATGCAGGTTTTAAAAATAACTCTGAAGTGCAGGCATTTTCCACTTAAGCATGTTTAGTCTCTAGACAGCTGTCTAGAAAGAGTAAGACCTGTATTTTTCCTTCCTATGCTTTTTACTGAGGAAAATTGTCCTTGAATTTTGCCCTCTCTCCAGATGCTATTTTGCAGATCAGGCAGTGCTTTTTTTTTTTTTCTTTCCGTGTTAGAGTGCTTCTGATCCCTGGAGAGGTCTCACATATTGTGCTAAGTTAGGAGTTAGATGATTTCTTCCTCCATAGCTGCAAGGTATCTA
Source organism: Tinamus guttatus (assembly GCF_000705375.1). Next base: position 407,347 of record NW_010588933.1, on the reverse strand, counting down.
CAGAACAGACATTACAGAAAAAGGAGGAAGCTGATTTAGAAGAGGGTCATCTTCTCTGCTTGATGTGTATTGTAATTTACTATAGATTCCATTCTTTATTTAGGAAAAATAAAAAACAAAAACTTTCTGATTATGTTTTTGATTATGTCTGCTCTTGGATTAAAGCAGAGATTTAATAACAATTCTAGCATTTTTCTAGCATTTCCTGTTTATGTAAATACGGTTCAGTTATCAGGTTGTGAGTCTAACCTGCAGGACATTTTCTGGTGAAGCAAGACCTGGTTGTCTGAACGTGATGTTTTTCTCAGAGCTGCATGCTGTTTTCTGCAACTGCTTATGGCCAGGGCTTTAAAACCTGCTGTTTTTGTCAGCATGCAGAGAATTAGACAAACTTTTAATTTCAGAATCTTTTGCCTTTTAAAGATAATGGCATAGGCTATAGGTGTTCCAAGATGTTTCAGGATCTTTTGGATATTATACCTCTGAGGCATGGAGCTTTTTTGAATTTGGAAGAAGACAGTGCGGATACATATTTGATGAATTGCACAGACTTTGAGGAATACTACAATTATCACAAAGCCCCTGTCTTACACTGGTGCTCCTGGCAGAACTACAGCTAACACGATGTAGTAGGATCATATGGATTGCAAACATACTATAATTGTCAGTGCTACCAGTTTTGTGGAAGCTACTGATACAGTACCAGATATATATATGATTATTTGGGAAAGAAAGGAAAGGGGAGTAATCTGAGGGTACTGCCATTGGACCTTATTTGCTTAGTGTCATCAGTATTATTGATGAGAACTGCATTTCTGTTTAGTTTCCTGAAACTATCTTGACCACAGAGAACTTGGGGAAAATAAAACTGTAAGCATCCAAGTGTCAGAGCAGTGGAGAAATGTATATAGGGCAAGCTGAACGAAGCTGACATTTCCTGACAAGCTTTCGGGCAAAAGTGTAGCTGTTGTCTGCACAGCTCTGGCTCACAGTCAGTACTTTTTGTGAAATAAAGCCCGAAATGAGCAAAGAACTTCAGGTTGGGACTGATTACAGGCCAGCTGTCCCTACATGCTCCTACTCCCTCCCTTTGGACAAGCTGATACAGCTCTGTAGCCACATGATTGCGGAATAAGGCAAAAATCCTAATCCTTGAAATAAAATTAACTTTTTGTTGGATCATCTGTGGCTTCCTAAAAAATGAGATGCCACAGAAATAACAGGCAGCAGGTAAATGGTTTCAATGGCAGCTTGCAGTTTGGTTGCATTGGGTTTTGAATGGGGCTGTTTTCAGCAACCCTAAGTCAGTTTGAAACAATGATGTTTTTCTCAACATTGGTACGGATAGAGGGAGACAGGGATGCAGAAGATAATGCATGTCTGCAGGAAATTGATGCCTGGCTTGAAAATACATCTACTTATTGCTTAGAAATAGAATACTATGTATTAAAATTTTGTCTTCCCCCACTTTCAAGGTAGAGTAGGGATCCTGAAGAGAGAAAAAAGAGGTAATTTTTAGGTAGTAACTGACATTAATTGGTTTTATTTTTATTGGCTTTTTCTAAAAATCTTCAACACACCTCCTGTTTTGCCTCTTTATGATTTTATTTGCAACTTGTATGAAAGATCTATTTTTTTTTTTACTTTAGTGCTTTTTTAGAGCAGCTGTGTCTAAATAGAAGAAAAAAGATTTAAGAAAAAGAGCAAAAGAATGAAGATAGGGTGTATGCACAGCATCTTAGCTCTATAGAGTCAATATGAGGTACAAGCCTCATCCCAACATCTCCCCCAAGCTTTTGTAAGCAAACTGATGTTGTTGCTTGTGATCCTCTGCTTGTTTTTGTCCCCTCAGTGTCAGGTCTATAGTATGTTTATATAAAAATCTCATGGAGGAGAGTTCGTGAACTTTGTTTTATGGCTGCTTCCTTCCCAGCTCTAGAATTACACATTGCTTATGAAACCCTGGACTTTCGTATCAGTGTTTTGCAAACTCTTACAAATGAAGTGTACACTTTGTGCATAAAGTAGATAACCCCTAGGAAAAAAAAAAAACAAATCTGTCCCTTTCTTTACATTCTGTCCAGTGCACTTTAGTTAGAAGTTCAGACTATTTCAATTTATTTATTTCATTTGTTTAGCCGTAAGGGTCAGGGCTGGTGCTTTTTAGGTAGGACCTCTCTGGGTCTGACTTGCTTGCACTGTTCTTTTAATTTTGAGTTTGTATGAAAAAGGTAGAATACTGTAATTTTTCTATGCGGCATTCTTGTGGGGTGGCCAAAGAATGTAAAAGTGTGGAGAGAAAATGGTTGAGTGTATACTGTTTGTTACTACTTGATTTGGCCTGATCAGAATAAATTGTTAAAATGCCTAACAAGGAAAGAGAAAAATGCAATTCTGTAATTCCTATATGACTTTGGGTAACCAGTTGACCTCAGATTTTCTGTGTGATCTTGGACAAATTACCTTTTTGTCTGAGCCTAGCGATCAATTTAAAATCCTCTAGCCTAGGTATCAATTAATCTCTCTCTTTAATTTGCAAGTGGCTAGGAGGAGAAACAGTATAATCACATTATATGACTTGTCATTGCTTTCCAATTTTCAACAAAGATTTTATCAAAGAAAGGAATGAGATACTAATCTATTCAATGCGTAATTATATTGTTATATACTAGAAAAATAATTGAAAAGGCTCATGCCTGCTTACAGTTAGCTATAAAATGAATGATTCTTTTTGATTGTTCAGTGTTCCAGCTGACAAGATCTGTATATTTGGGTAGGTTGCCTATTCTGCTTTGGTACTAAAAGGCCCAGGACTTCACTGAGTTATTGTCAAATTTAAAATGCTTTAGTTTATCAATACATGTTGATAAAATTTGGTTTTGAGGTATGCTAGAGACATGAAAATAAGAGGGAAAAGAAAGGAGGAATTTATAGCTATTGGCATATATTTTTGCTTGTATCAGAAATAAATATGCTTAGCTTATAGTAACTTCCAGGTATTGTTTGCTAGGTCAATCAAATATATCCAGTGGAAGAGAGTAGGTGCCATATGCCAATTAAGCATAGGTTGTGGAAAATGAAGAAAATATTTGTTTTATGTATGAATAGTAAAACAAAGTTTACAGGCAGATTTTTTCCCCAGGCATTAGCTGGAAAGCTGTATCTAGATTTTTATCCACAGAAGCTGACACTGTTTGTTCCTATAGACTTGCATGGGTGTGACTTTCCTATAGTGTAGAATCTGGGCTTGCAATGCTGTGTGGGGACAAAAGTTGCTTTGCACATTTTGGTTCTTCAGGAATCCTGAAGATTGTGATTGAAGTCCCACAAGGCCTTCACGTTAATCAAAGCAGAGAGGTTCTGTAATTGAATTAGTTTTGGCTCAGTGCTGAGTCCAATTTAATAATTTTGCCCTCAGCAGATAGGTGCAAGGACATCAACAGGATGCATATGCTTCTTAAATAGGTCATGCAGACCTCTGCATGCGTGTAAAAAAGGCATGCAGATGCCTTTTCCATGCCTAAAGTTGAATTCCATGGAGGAAATCTTTATGAACAAGTGTTCCTAGATAAATTTTTTAATTAGGCAGATTTCCAGTGCACTTTTACTGGTGACTTGGAACAAGAAATGTGTGTACTGTTATTTTACACTTTTTTTTAAATTGGGCTTCCCAAACTATGGGAACTATTATGCTTGAATGATGGTATTTTCAAATAATATTAGCTAATGAAATGTGCATCATTCAGTATGCAATGTAAGGGTACAAACTGAGGTTTGAGGAAATTCTTACACTGAATTCCATTTTGTTGCTGTTAGTGTTATGCAGAACTGAAGTATGGACTAAGATGGGTAAATATGTCACTACTCAAGAGGTCCTAGACGCATCCTCTTTAAACTGTAATCATCAGTTTGATTTCGGTCTTATCCATTACAGAGTAAAACCTCTAAATGTCTACTTACAAACATTGTCGTTTGCAGGTTGCTTCCTTTCTTCTACCCCTCTCCTAGTTCGAAATTAAACAGAATGTTTGTAGTACAGTATTTAAGTAAAACTAGAGACTTGAAATTCTTCCTCTAACCAAATTATTTGGAATTTCTTTGCAGAAAATTGAAAGTCTCAAAGAAACAACCAGTGTAAGTTTCTTTAATTTTTGGATCTGTTATATATGGTTTCTTAAAAAATTGCCTCACTCGTGAATGTTTTTAAGGTTTTAATTTTACTTTTTAATGTTGGTGCAATAGTGGGGGGAAAAAAACCCTAAAATTCAGATTTGTTTCAAGGGCAAGTGTTCATGTTTTGGTCAGGTGAAAACTTTATTTTCAGCTTTTTTGGGTGGGTTCGACTTTACTGAATATAAATTTGAAACAAAACAAAAAAAAACCTACATTTTTTTCTTGAAATCTTATTTTTAATCCCAAAATATTTATGTAGAGGCATTGGTAGCCTGGAAATGTGGCGCAGAAACGTATCAGCTGCCCCTCTGTGCAGGTGGCTTGTGCCTGGCAGCATGCTTATGTTTTAGCTGAACTTCTGAAGACACAAGATAACCCTGTGGGATTATTGATAACATAGACCCTGGATAATGCTATAGTTTTATGGAGAAATTGCAGTGTTGGATATAAACCTCCATTACAGGGTAAAACTTCTAGTTAATATTACTAAATTTCCGCTGATTCCTACACCAGTATCAAAATTTGTCCTTCCCTTATTTCCTTTCCATCCACCATTTACCCACAGATTTGTGCTCTGCTTGCTTTTCTATAAACTTTTTTTTGCCTCTTTTAAGGCAAATACTAGGTCTTTCTAACTAATATGTTATTCAATGCTGTTTGGAGATTTCGTTTGCTTTTTAACCCTATCAAAACTTTCTTGCTCTCTTCATCACTTTCTCTCCTTGCTTCCCAGTCTTGTCATCCTGAACCCTGACAGGCTGATGTTAATGTTTCCCAGAGCTCTTGTTTCATGCCATGTGTCTCCATTTTTGCTTCTCATCTTCAGCACTTTCATGGTACTCTCTGCTGTTCTCCTTTTGCAGTATCTCATGATATGTTAAGTATCAGAACTTGCATTGTTTCATTTTGTCAAGAGCTTCCACTGCTTTTGTGTTACTCAACTTTATTTGCTTTCCCTCTCCCCTTAGTTTGAGCTTTGACGGAGAATTTGGGATATCTTTAATAAAACAACAAAAAGCAGTGCTGCATGAATGCAGTGGGTATGCTACTGGCTCAGAAGTTATCTGCTTATAGCTGCTCTGATTTTTCTATTACTGTGCTATTGTCTTCAGCAAAAAAAAAAGAGGCAGGGGGAAGGTAAAATAGGACTCTACAGAAGTGAAGGTCCATTTAATTCTTGTTGAATATTTCAGCTAATATTGTATGTAAACTATTAAGATATCTGTAAAAACAAAATATAAGATGCTGATTTTGTTTTTATTTTCTGATTTTTCTAGAGTATGGTAGAATCAATAAAACACTGCATTGTGTTGCTACAGATTGCTAAAGTAAGTACACCGTAAAAAATTTTTGAACTGTAATTATATGGTATTAGTTTGTGTGAAAACTCACTTTTTATCGGACAGTTGAAATCTTAGAATATGTTCTATCACACATGTTCCAGAATATACTTTTTAAAATGGCATAGATTAACTTTTACTAGTATTTTAGCAATGTTTCAGTACTATTGAGTTCTATAGCAGACAATCGTGTTCACAGCCCAAATTTTAATTACTTTATTCAGCCTTTTGCCTTTATGTGGGTTTTAATAGGGAAATAGTTCTAAACGTATAGGCTATAGTCATTATAACCTATTCGTTTTGTAATTTGTAAAGCTTCTAAAATATGAGGATAGGTAATTTCTTGTTAGAGGTAAGGGGGGAAAGTCCTACACAAAAAAACACCTCTTGGCTTTCTACAAATAGTAAAAACGTGTATGACAGTCATAAAGTTTATATTTAAAGGCTGTGCCGTATTTTTGCTGTGTTGCCATTGCAAATGTCTTTTTAAAGTATTAGCGTCCCTGCATTCAGCAGGTCAGGCTTCCCACCTGAGAAGAAGCTTTAGATATTTACTTTCAGGTTTTGGATAAGCTGTGTGTATAAGTGTATATTTCATTGACTCATTTGAAAATTCCGATTTTTTTTCATATGTTAGCTATTATAAATGATAAGATCAATAACTGCTGTGGCCTATCAAATAGCATCACCACTAGCATTGCTTCCAAAGCCTTTGATTGCTTCCTCACAAGCTACAGTGATACTCCTGGGTCACTAGATCAGGATTGGTACTGTTTTGAATCTGCTTTAAAAACTTCTCTTGATCCTCTGATCTTTATATTTGCATTTGCAGGGCAATTTTTACTGACCTGAAGTTGCTTTTCAGAAAACCCATGTTCCAAAAAGCTTAACATGCAAAAAAAAAAAAAAAAAAAAAAAAAAAAAAAAAAACTTCTAAAGTTTTAAAGCTCCCTTCAACTTGTAGGAAAAGCCAAGTAAATTTTTGGTTTTGCAGAGTTTGCAATTAGTCTAAATCAGAGCCTTCTACAAATGTAAGGGTAACAGAACAAAAATTGAATGAAACTAACTAGTCTTTCTGCTTCATTTAAGAATGTGACCAGCATAAATAGTAAAAGGAAAAATAATGATGTTAATCTAAACTGATTTGACCAGTCTTTTAGTAAGTTGCAAGTTCATGATGATCTTGGAGCTTCTTGAAATAGGAATTATGTGTGAAAATAATTGGGTAATGCACTTAGGCTTTCACAGCACTTAATTTTTTTGTTATCTTGTTAAAGATAGTGAGATTTGCATATTGTTTTTTTTTTTTTTCAGCTTCTGACAGGCTTTCATATGTGAAATGCAGAGTATGTTAACTATGAGCTGTTTATGTGTCAGGAAAGGAACTTTAAAGAGACTAGCACCATTTTCAGAATTTAAGACTGAATTCAATCTAATTTATTCAGAAATAGGCATAAGCACTGTACTCTGGCTGAACTGCTGCTTAACTGGTTGAATGCTGCTGCTTGTCTTCATTTCTAGATGCCCAACGTGTTTTACAGAGTCTTGAGGCCTGTGAAATTTGAAGTGCTTAGAACCCTGCAAGATCAGGTTCCTCTGGGTTCAGTACTCATTCAGTAAAGTGTCAGTGGTTCAGTAAAGTCATGTCAGTGCCCAATAATTTGCTATCATTTGGTACTGGGTATATTTGGAATTGCATTAGTACCACAGTACCAGGAGGTTGTGTGTCACTGTTTGGTGCATTTGGAAGCAGGGCAGACCTGTAAGTTGCTTGAAGTAGCTGTTGGAGAACTAATGTGTAACAAGTGACTGCCTGGTATTTGGTTACTTACCATATAAATGTATCTAACTGTTGTAAAGTCACAGAGGGTCAGTTCCTGTGAAATTGTTTTAGCTGTATTGTGCAATACAGTAGCAAAGCTGGGAGCAGAATTATAGTCTGCTTTTCAGATTCTTGATCAAAGCCGACTCCAGGAAGCTGAGTTGGCTTTCAGGGCCTGTTGGATTCCTTTTCTCTAATATGCTATGGATGAGTTAATCTTGTGTTGATAATAAGCTGATCTATCTTACATTTTGTTGAAAAGTAGCTTGTTAACAATGGCAAACTGAACTTGTAGTGGCCAATTTTTTGATCAGGTTCATGGCTCCAGGTAGCATATAAGCACAAAGGTAAATGTGGAGTCAGGGTCTTTTTTGAAACTAATTCAATAAATGGAAGAAGTTGATTCAGGCACAGCCTCTCTAAATCTTCCTGCTCTTTTAATAACCGTTTAATAACCTTTCCATGAGCTTTACTGGTATCCTGATTTCTTACTGCTGTAGGAAATAAGAGAGTAAGTCTGTCAGTTGCATATATGCGAAACTTTATATCAAACTTCTTGATTCTGACTGGCAGCTTTCTGTTCAGTCCTTCAGTATATAACCTTATTTAAAAAAAAAAAAGTTTTTTAAAAGTTATTTATTTTACGTATTTATTTATTTTCCCCAAAGCTGTAAGGCAAGTATGGCTGCTAAAATAAAACCCTTTTGTCAATACCCCTCCCATTTTTATTTTTCCAGGGCCTTTTGTATTAGGGGATTCACTTCATGATTACCTGTTGATTGCTTGCATATGTTGACATTGCTTTCTGTAAATGTGTTCAGTTTCAAATACATAGCCATTTATTATTTGCATGATTTTGATGTATTGAGGCAAATCGGTTTCTTATCGTGCGCTAAGTTGCACTGTTTTGTGGAGTTGTAACAGCCTGTCTTCTATTATTATAAATAATAGGAATATGAAAAAATCCATAATGAATATTGAAGTAAATACCAGCTCAATAGGTATATAATATAGTACAGTGCTTTTGCAAATACATCTTACCAAGAGGTAATCAAAAAACTAAGTGGGACGGATAGGTGAAGCCTTTAGCTTGTGTAAAGGACAGCTGGAGTTGCCTGGTTTTGCTGATAATCTGTGCATATAAAATGTGTGTGTAGTGGTTTCTCAGTGATTTGCTAAACTGCAGTCTTATAACACAAATGTATATTATGCATTTAATGACTTTTATTATTTAGATACTAAGCTCTGGATCTTTGCCTTACCTTTTTCATCCCATTCAATCCCGATTTTGCCTGTCTAGCTTTGTGGCATTTCTCCTTTCCTCACACCATCATCATGCTGCACAGCTTGCTGGTTGCTGCCATGGATAGCAGTCTTTTTTATTTCTCATACACAAGAGATGATAGTATAACATGGAAATATTGTGAGCAGAAAAAATGTTAATGTATTGCATTCCTGTTGGTCACTCTGTAACCCGGTGGGACTCAGTGCTCTTAGTGTCCCCTTTTTGTAATTAAAAGCCTTCCTTAGGAAATGTCAACTAGCAGTTTTGGGCAGCCTGTTGCAAAGTGTATAAGCATGTAGTATTGAAGCCATTTTAAGTATCAAAACATATGCCTAAGTTCATGACCTAACTTCATTTTCAATATTATTTACAGCCTTTTTTTTTTTCTCTTGATTCTCTTTTTCTTCATAACTTTGACAACTGGAAATTTGGAGAAATACTCTGCAGATCTCTTACAGATTATACTGAACAAAGCTATGGATAGATGTGCTGGCTAATATGAACTTTGTGGCAGAAACAAAGAGTTCTGACTGAGTGCATTAATAGAAGTTAATGCAGTTGCTGGCACAGTGTTAAAACTGTGCTCCCTCTCAATGGACGCTAACTTGCCTGTTGCTAGTGTAATTCCCTCGATGACAGTTCTTTCCATGCATAGCCCGTTCTTCACATAAGCCTCTAGGCCAAAGCTAGTCTCTTAATAAGATAAGCTTTACTAGATTTTAAAACATTTAATTTAAAGAGGCACTTTTGCCTTTCAAAAGCCAGAAGTGATTTTGAAAACTTGACCTATATGCTACCCATTGCTCCTAAGAAACCAAGAGCTTGATGTGTATTTAGGGACTCATCAATACTACAGACCAGGTTCTGGGGGATTCCCAGTTGTTTAACAGGAACCTACATTGTAAGGTGTAATAGCATTATACAGTCTGGAAGGATTTTATTTTTTTTTAATGTTCAAATTTGTGTGAACAGATCTTCAGAACACACTTATCAGATGTGCAGTGACAATGTATAGGATTGTTTTTTTTCTGAATCTGGTTTCTATTTCACATGATTAGAAACATTAACGTTTTATGGCTGAAAAGGTGAACATTTCTGAGAGAAGCTGAACTGTTATAGCTCTCACATAACACAGAACTGATAAGTCATACAAGATTGATATGTTGATATTTTTAACATTTTTTCCTAAAGGACCAAAATAATGAGGAGAAGCACGCAGATGGACTTATAGTAAGTTTACATCTAATATTTATCTGCCTTTATTTCTGCAGAACATGTGAACAGAGACCTGAATTTCCACTCACTTTGCGACATACCTCCTTCTCTCTCTAATCTACTGCTTCAAGTCTCATGTTAAAAAACTGCTGAGTTGTTAGCTGCTGAGGTTGGCTGCCACTTTTGCTGTTACAAAATATAGCAACCAGTTTTATACTGACTGTTTTAAATGGCTGAACACTTAGATAAAAATCTGCCATTTGAAGAGCTGAAAGAGGCAATCATTGAGATAGAAATAGTTTTGTGTTCCATCTAAAATATCTTTCGGTATAAAATAGATCTGCTATCCAGCTGGTTCAGGTAGTTTGTCTTCTCTACTGTGCTCATCTGACACCAAGTTTTATCTTCCTCATTTTTAATTACTTCTGTCATCCTTGATTTCAGTCATGTGTGACTTCTGTTTCTTTGTTCTGTTTTTGTCACTTGAAAACCTTTCAGATATTTTTGTTAGGAAGTTGGTTTCAGAATAACCTAATCCTCTCAGAGATCATAATTTGTTTTAATTACATTTGATGGTAATTCCTAAGCTCTTTGACATGCAGTTTTAGTAGTATGGTATTTCTGGTGTGAACTTTGAAGTAAAGATGGATGTGCAAGCTTTATTTTAATGCTTATTGTAGATATATGTGGAGAGTTGCATCATGCAGCTCCTGGAGTTAGGGAGCATGTTCCATTGCCTGTCCTGGAAGGCAGGTTGTGCTCCTGCAGTTTTCCAGGGCAGAGCTGTTCTGCAGCTCTGTGTGTTTGCCCCTTGGCTCTATCTTTTCTCAGAAATGCAGTATAGATATAAGACTTTCGATAGTCCTAAATTTTATTAGCTGCTACTGTGAATGTCCCTGGGCTAGGGTATGTTAAAAAAAGAAAGCTGTATTTTTCTAAGGTGATGCAGCAGTGATTATGAAGGCTTCAGTTTTGAGGCCATTGAGGTTGACAGGATAGCTCAAATTAGGTTAGGTTTAAGGTCAGGATATTGCTTCAGGTTCAGAAATGCACTGTGAGCTTGATATCATGGTGAAGGGAAGCTTTTGTGTGTGTATATATATATATAAATATATACGATACACATATATATATAAAATACACGATTTTTTTGACTTTTTTGTTTTTCAATTGTTATTAAAAACAAAAGAATAGGAAATATTTTTAGATATAACTTTGCCTATTTCTAAACCATGAAGGCATACCCCAAAATACTTACGGCAAAACTAGTTAATGATGCAGGAGGGAGAAATATTTAAGAGTAAGGTCAGAAACCTACATACAGAATCAGAGACATGATTGCTGTGTTTTCTGTAGTGTTCTGCACCATCTTGTTTTTAGTTTTCCTGAAAGCTAGGGCAGGTAGAAATAACAATGGCATTTTGTCTATCATAGGGCTCATCTTCCTCCTTGTGGTCTCTCAGGTGTGATAATGATTTTAACTATGAAATATATGGGACAGGGACCTACTTATGGTGCATGCATATCTGCATGAATAGTTGGAAGTAATGTATGAGGGATGGCTCTTCCTAAACCATGTGGCGGAATGCTGTGGAGTAGCAGTGCATGTAACTGGATTAATTATTCGCACGTTAATCAGAAGCCACATCAGAAGCCAAAGCTTTGGAGTTTTATAAGCAGGGAATAGTAGTGTTGTTTTCAATTATATGCATTTTTCATTGGGTTGCCGATTCTGATGCTAGGAGTTTACTTCAGTTCAGAATAAGGGTTAGGTGGGAAAAGAGACAAGAAGCAAGTCATCTATGTGTTGGAAGATGGGAGGAAAGTTAAAATGATAGTTTTCCTAGATAGAATTAAAATACAGATATTTGAGAGAGGTTTTACATGGCTTTTCCCCAAAACAACAGGACTTTTTTTTTTTTTTGCATGTTATCCTATGGAGGAGCAATTCTTAGGGTCTAACAAAGTTAAAGGTCAGTTAAGCAAGGTTAATCCATGCTAATTTGAATTAAAAGCCACAGTCACTTATCCAGCAAGCATCTTGGAAATCTAAAAGTCAAAAATATTTACTGAAGCCAGTGACTTTTAAGTGCTGAACTGGGTTGGTGGTTGGTTTTCAGAGAGCTTGAGTTTGTACTAAGTTGAGATGTTCTTGGAGATGGAGATATATTGAAAACTGTCAGTGTGTATTCAAAGAAATTTTAGCAACAAAGTGCCACTTTATGGCTGTAAATGTGCAAATATCCTATTTTAACTCATGCATTGACTTAGTGTTGTCTGGACAAATTGTTTGCTGAAGAATTTTTTCCCTGCACACAATAGTTGCTAATGAACATGGAAATCATAGTTGAAGATAAAATTTGAAATACAGAACTCTTTATAACACAACTGAAATCTGTAGCAAATTCAGTTTAGTATTTTAAAGTTTGTGTAAAGAATCAAAGTATTACTGTTTTGGAAGTATTTCTTATGTCCTCTGCTGTCCATTTGTGTGTCCTTTTTCCTCTCTCAGGACTTTGCTATCCTGCATTTGGGCATTTCTTGTGCTCACAATGTTCTTAGCATCTATGCTTTTTTCTTTTTTCTTTTTTTTTTTCCTCCCTAATTAAGGAAAAAAAAATGTACTTTTTTACTTTATTTCAGAGTACTATAAATCCTGTTGACGCAGTGTATCAGCCTAGTCCTCTGGAACCATCAGTGATCAGCACAATGCCTTCCCAGACTGTCATACCTCCAGGTATGATGTATAGAAAGGAATGTAGCAGGAATAGTAAAGAACAGAGGAGGATAAAACTGCAGCCTAAATGCATAGGCTGCATAATGGTGGGTAGCTTCTGGGGTATGTTTGCAAAACAGATGATCTGCCCTGCAATTTTTTTTTAATGTCTTCTTTGACAACTAATGAATAAAGCTAGGCAATAATAATGAGAAAATGCATTTTTTCCAACAAAAGCAAAAATTCTCTTATTTAAACATGGGTTTTGGGATGTTTGTTTTGTTTGGGATGATGTTCATGTGTTGTTTAACATACGAGAATTTCCCCCTAGAACCTGCTCAGTTGTGCAAATCAGAGCAGCGACCCTCATCCTTACCAGTGGGACCTGTGGTAGCATCACTTGGAAACCAGACTCCAACACCAAACAGCACAGGTACAGTTTTGTGCGACTGTTATGCCAAAGTACAAGAAACAAAGCCTAAATATATAGTGTCCATAATCTAATGCAGCTGTCTATTATGATAATGCTATATTGGCCGATTATAAAGGAAGAGTTTAAACTACTAGAAATTTTGCTCTTAGTCTTCTCTCTCTCTCTGTGAGCAATACTGATATTCCCAGTGATCACTCATCAGAATTTCACCCATTTTGTCCTGATGTGATTGGGAATAAGGTGGACGGTATACAACTGCAGTAAAATTGAATTACAGAACTTGTAATATTTTATTGGATTATAGTGTTTTTAGTATTTTTATAGTATTTATTTGACTTAAGTCTTAGTGAGGGGAAAATATCAGTACAATCTGGATGATTGCCACTGGGTTTGTAAAACTTTATTTCTAAAGAATTGGAAATAGATAAATATATTACCACATGCTCTTTCCTTTTTGTCTGTTCTTCTCTTGTCTTCAATATGATTTAAGAATGTAGAAAGAACATGGAAATTGTCATCTTAAATTAGACCTGATATCCATCTTAATTCACTACCTACCTGCAGTTGTTTCAGAAGAAGCAATAAGAACCCTGCAGAAAGCAGCTCTGAGATAATCTGCTTCCCAGCAGGAGGTGTCAGCTTGGATGCTAACAGCTAGAGCTTTGCTTAACCTTTGAAGCTCAAGGTTTAATACTCTTTCCATGGAGTTTTAATAATTAACTATCATGTATGGTACTGCTAACTATAAAAAGTCTTTAAATTCTGAGTCCTTGATCTCAAACACCTCATGTGAAATGAATTATACAGCATGTAATTAAGATGCGACGGAAAGTCTTGCTTGTGTACTGGTTTTGTATGTATTACCTAATGTAATAGGGAAAATCTTGTTCTTTGAAAAAAGATGATGAAATCCTCTCTATATCCTTTATTGTTTGGAATGTTCTTATCATATACTCTCCTGCTCATTTACATTAAATATAAGCTAATTTTATATGAATTGTTCTTTAACACAATTTACTTCAGCAAAGAATTTGAATAAAATTGTTCTTTAACACAATTTACTTCAGTCTTTGAATATTTCTTTGCTTGAAGTCCAGTAGCATCTGTTTTAAAATGAACTGATCAATATTCCATACACTATTCCAAGTTGCACTGTTAAAGTGTATGAAGTTGTTATAATCATCTGTTTATAACCCCTTAAAAAAGCTAATCTTTTAATTAAAAAGAAAAGTCATAGTTATATATATAACATAAAATTTCATTTTTCTGTCTGACTTTTATTCTCCTGATGTGTTTTTTGTATTGTCCAGTCATCTTAGCTATTTTTTTTAATAAGAAGGTAGTGAACTTTGGAAAAAGTTTCCCTGGAATGATTGTGAAATCTTCATCTTGGGTGATATTTAAAACCTGACTGGATGTGATCTTGAGCAAACTGATTTAACTTTGAAGTTGTCAGTGCTTCAGGTGGGGAACTGGACCAGATAACTTCCAGAGGTCCTTTCCAACAGAAATTATTCTATAAATCTATACCAGTTTTCAGAATTATTATTTTGCTTTTAAATTACAACTGTGAGAGAAAAGTCTTTATATGTTATTGTTGTTCTGTGTTGTCATGTTCCTGGTAGACCTTTCTTTTATTATCTGTTAAATGAAATTCAACCTGAACCAGACTAATTATCACTTTCAATTTTCTAAGTTATCCTATCTTCTGAGTTCATTTATTAATTTGATCTATCCTACTCATAAATTAGGACTGGAGGATTTAAAGTTATTTCTGTTTTATTAAATCTGTAATTCTTTCTAATACTCTGCAGGAAGTGGACAGTCAGCACCTAGCAGCAGCCTAACTTCTCCAAGCCATGTCAATCTCTCTCCAAATACAGTCCCGGATTTTTCCTACTCGAGCAGTGAGGATGAGTTCTACGATGCTGATGAATTCTATCAGAGCAGTTCTCCCCCAAAGCGTTGTATAGAGTAAGTAGCTGAAAAACTGTAGACTCAGACTGCAGAAAACAATGCATGGCTTGTCTACTTCTAGGGGTTAATCTAAAAAAGCAAATAAGTCATACAGTCAGAAATAAGCTTTGTCATATGACAGATCATGTGGATGTGACAGATCACCACAGCACAGTTGTCTGTCTTCCCCTATTCTTCTTGTACCTCCCCATTGCACACAACATACGCACTGGCAAAACTAAAGCAGATCAAACTTGGGAAGCCACCTGCTCAGAAAGAGAATTGATATGTGACCATTGGGTATTTCATACGTATTTGATTCAGAATTTGGGAAATAAATGATCCTCCTCACACTTACTAGAAAATCTTCAAGAAGTTGATTTCCCTTTTCCTCAAAATTTCTGCTTACAGTCTTCCTTTTTCCTTTTTCTTTAAATTAGAAAAGGGATATTATGAGATGGTGTATGTTTCGAAGAGGAATTAGTCATTTTTATGCCTTTACCTTATAACCTTGAGCCTGCAGGCTTTCCTAGGCATTAAATTTTCTGTGAGTCAGCAGGTAGCATATGTTAATGTCTGTCACTGATCTCCTTAGGAAATTGATGCCAATGTGCATCCAATTCTAATAACTTGGTCTGAATTAGCTCATTGTGAATAATGAAAAGTTAATACTCTTCTTCAGTTCTTCAGGGTCTGCTGCCGTTCTGACTCGCAGCAGCACAGGAAGTAGTCTGAAACGTCCAGATACCACAGAGTCCCTCAATTCTTCCATGTCTAATGGGACAAATGATGCTGGTGAGAGAACTGTGTTAACTTTCAGTAGGGGGCTCTTGGTTCTGATATCTGTCATAAACTATTTGATGTATGTATGCTTGTATATATGACATAATGCTTGTGGAAGATGGTGTATCTGCTGTTTATTTACTAATGGAGAACTGTCAAATTTGAAGACTTTAAAATCTTTGTTTTATGATTAAGGCTTTCTTGACACCTAATATACATGCTAAGTTAAATATAGACATTCTTTGAAGGTGTTATATCTTTCAGAAAAGAGTAATGAAAGCTGTTTGGTCTTTTTCTTTAGATCTTTTTGATCCTCCTGATGACAGAGATGATGATGGGGAAGGAGAATCGGTAGAAGAACATAAGAGTGTTATCATGCACCTCTTGTCACAAGTTAGATTAGGAATGGATCTAACAAAGGTAAGTTTGCCTACTGCTCATTTGAGGGACTTAACCTGAACTATGTGTAAATCAATATTAAAGTAATATCCTAACTGTATACTTGTTCTGAGACCTAGTTGAGCTTTAATCTCTTTTGTGTGATACATTTATTAATTGGGGTTGTTACTGGGTGGAGGAAAATCTAAGTAGAATAAATATATCTAACTGCTAAAAGCCTGTAGATTGGAGAAATAGGTTGAAAATGGAAAATAACTTGTTTTTTCGCTTTGGACATTGTCCTTGCCTGTAGACTTGGGATAAGAGGAGTGTTGTTGGATGATGTGTAAGCTATTTATGATTAGTATGTAAAAAGAGCTTTTGTCCCCCCCCCCCCCCTTTTTTTTCTCCCAGGTGGTTCTTCCAACTTTTATCCTGGAAAGAAGATCATTGTTGGAAATGTATGCTGACTTTTTTGCACATCCGGACTTATTTGTCAGGTACTTGATTTTTAAAGAGCATTTTAACAGGTTAAGTTTTTGTTACGGCTCTTGTGGGCTGGCCAAGAAATGTTACTAATTTTGAATAATAATACTGGAGTTTTAATCTAAACCTGAAAGTTAGTCAAAGTAGTTAAACACAGTAGTCTAGTCAAACTTCTACCGATTGAAAACATCTTTTGCATTTGTGGCAAAAATACTTGGAACGTTAGTATTTACATTTAGATTGCTGTTAGGAAGCAGTGACTTGCTTGTGTGACATGCTGCCTAGCCTTATTTTTTCCTCTCGTGTTTCATGTAGCATCAGTGACCAGAAGGATCCAAAGGAACGAATGGTTCAAGTGGTTAAATGGTACCTCTCAGCTTTCCATGCAGGAAGAAAAGGGTCGGTTGCTAAAAAGCCTTACAACCCCATTTTGGGCGAGATCTTCCGGTGCCATTGGGTATTACCAGGCACTGAAGGTGAAGATGATATGGTTAGTTTTCTAGTGGTATCTTTTTTTGGTGCTTGGAATGAACACAAGTAATTCTCTAAGCTTTATTAATGTACTGACTGGAATGTCTTATGCTATGCTTATGTAGCAAAATTGACAAAAATGTGGCAGTAGCTGAACTTATTTTTCTTCCTTCCTCCTTTTCCTTGGGCAGATGATATTTTAAATATCTTGCATAGCAAAATTTGAGTGGTAATTTGTTTATTATTATCTCTAAAAACCTTTTCATTTGTTGGAAGTGCTTTTTTTCTGAATTGTTTCTAGGACTTGAGCATGAATTTATTTCTTTCCAAAATTCTCATCTTACCAATTCTCTAATCCCTTGCATTTTAAGTGATGCACTTGCATCTTATCAGTGACGCCCTATCCTGGCTCTGCTGAAATACTTCATGTAACCTCGGTGCAGTATGTCCTACAGGTGATTGAGGTGTAGCATTTTTCCAATTTAATGAGTATTTGATATTAGCGATATTTGTCTTTTATCAGAGGTACTTTGTGGAACCACACAAATTTCTAGGATGAAATGTGTGCAGTCCCACATCCCACTTCTAGATTAAGTTTCTTTTTAAAAATCATCATTTCTACTCCTTTTTATTCATATCAGTCCTGAAATGTATCTCTCTCTCTCTCTCTCTCTCTCTCTCTTGCTCCTCTTCACATTTACTCTTTGAGTAAATCTTCCTGTTGTTTTTGTGGTGAATATTTGGGGTGTGCTGGCAGAAGACAGTTTTGTGTTGGTGCTTCTAACTTTTGAGTTACATTTCCTGTTTTGCCACAGGAAATGAATGCATTATATGGGTGTGAGCTGTGCACCATCTGACTATTACTACTGTGCATCTGGGGCTTGCTGAGAAGCAAAAATGGAAACTTTCTGCCACCCACCTGTTATTACTTAATAAGAAACTAAGCAGATTTCAGCATTACTTTGTAATAGGGTTTATATGTGACTGTTCCAGTTTAACTGGGGTTTCAGTATCATGCCTCTAAATATTTATAGTTAAAAAAGAGAGAGAGAGAGACAACAAAATTTGGAGGGTCATTTTAGGATTAGAAATAAGGAGTTTTTCCTTACTCAAATTAGCGAACAGGCAACTGCATTAAGAATATTGCAGTACATTTTTAGAAGCCTATTTTAAATGTGGACGCTGCCTCAAAAGCATCCATTCACTTTTTGGTGTTTTGAAAAGACCATCAATGAATGAATCTGTGTTATTATCTTCCAGGAACCAGTTTCAGAAGGACCAATTCCTTGGGTCAGTAAAAGCAGTGTAACGTTTGTGGCAGAGCAGGTCTCTCATCATCCTCCAAGTAAGTTGACCGTAACTCTATGAGTACAGATGGTATCTGTACATTTGTCTGGATAGGAGCAATAGTAAAGTCAGTTTTTAGTGTAGGTCTTCCGTTTGTATTCTGTATGAATTTGAGTGCTAGAAGTCCCGCTTGGATGCCACCCTGTGCCATGTGCTCTAGGTGACCCTGCATGTGCAGGGAGGTTGGACTAGATGAGCTCTAGAGGTCTCTTCCAACCTTAAACATTCTATGGTTCTATGAAAAGCTGTTTTTGCTGTAAAGACTGGGAAATGAAAAACATTTTGCAAACTGTAGTCACGTAAGTATTAGGCCCTTTGCAATATTTCCTGATAGAGTACTTTGGAAAAAGTACTGCTGTCTTTTTAACATTTTTTTCCCTTCAGTTTCAGCATTTTATGCAGAGTGTTTTAACAAGAGGATACAATTCAATGCTCATATATGGACCAAGTCAAAATTCCTAGGAATGTCTATTGGTGTTCATAATATAGGGCAAGGTAAGTGTACATGAAGTTAATGAGAGAAATTAACTTTCTCCCATTTATACAGAAAATATTTCAAGTCAGTCTCAAAGCTGAGGAGCATTTGATACATGTAGATTTTACCTAACTATATAAGCTTTAGATCCCCTGTGTAGAAAATTTACACACAGTGTGCTTGAATCCCTTTGGGCCCAGTCTCTTCATGAGCACCACACTTCTCCCATAGTCAGCATCTATGAGAAAAATACAGCTCTTCACCTTTCCTTTTTATTTTCTACCTGCTTTTAGTGAAATATGTCAGGAGATTGCTTGAACAGTTTTCTAGGAATTTTCCAGGATGTTTTTAAATGCATTTTTGTTTTTCTTTGCTAGGGTGCGTCACATGCCTAGACTATGATGAACACTATATTTTGACCTTCCCTAATGGTTATGGAAGGCAAGTAAATGCTCTACCTGATACTTTTATTTTTAATGCCTTGTAGTACTTAAATGGTTATAACTATACATTTATTATTTCAGATCTATTCTCACTGTACCATGGATTGAACTTGGTGGAGAATGCAGTATTAGTTGCTCAAAGACAGGCTATAATGCTTCCATAGTCTTCCACACAAAACCGTTTTATGGAGGAAAGAAGCACAGAATTACAGCTGAAATTTTGTAAGCTGCTTTCTGTCTTTGGTTGATCTCACTGCTATCTACTGGTTGTTTTTAAAGTCAATTTTATGTACCAGTGTAAAACCCTGAAACAGCTCTACCCAGTAATCTATTGGGGTGTCATTAATATACTGCTGCAGCCCATTTCATATTTATTTATACCTGTGTTCTGGTGCATTTTAGTTAGATCCTGTGCACACAGAATTTGTCAAAGAATCTCATCTCTGAGGGCTGCTCTACCAGTAATACAAACATCAGAAAGGGACAGGCCAAAGGGCGTTTATAAACTGGTTATAAGTCACTTTGTGGCACTTGCACTTTGCATCTCACTTTTAAAACAGTGCTTGTGTTTTCCAATAGTACTGTGTTGAAAGCCTGTTGTTAGATTGCTGAGCTTTAACTGCAAACCTAAGGCAAGACCTATTGTATATTGGAACAGCACTGTCTTTTAAGGCTTGTGTCACTTGAGCTAATATATTTAAAAACCCTCCCCTTGGAAACAGAACTTTGGTCTTTTCAGTATCGGTGATTGTCACTTTAAGCCTTTTACATGAACAAGTGTCGATTAAGTTTGGATCCTTTGGGCTCTTTTGGTTAGTGTAATGCAAATGAAAAATGACTTTCTCTCTCTCTAGTTCTCCCACTGACAAGAAACCCTTCTGCTCCATTGAAGGAGAATGGAATGGTGTCATGTACGCAAAATACACAACAGGGGTAAAGCTATTTTTTTCTTTTTCTTTTCAACAAAAAAGGAAAGGGCTAGGTTTTGAAATACCAGCTTGAGTAGTTGTAACTCCTATAACGAGTCCCCAAAGATCACAAGAATGCTTAATTCATGATAAGAATCCTGGATTTATTTTGTTAATTTATTATTACAGTAGTCTGACTCTCCTCTTGTTATAAAAATAAAGAGAATAATATGTTAATGTATGTTCTGACAAGCAGGAGTGCATACACATGAAAAGTATATATGAAGAAGAACTTTTTCTTTTCTTTTTAACCATTTCTCTAGGAGAATGCTGTCTTTATAGATACCAAGAAAATGCCTACGATTAAGAAGAAGGTAAGGAAACTGGAGGACCAAGAAGAATATGAGTCTCGCTGGTAAGAACTTGAGTTAAACTGACAATTAAGACATTTGTACTTAGTAAGCACCCAAGCCTTTCTGAACAGTACGACTAACTGGATGTCCCTAATGCCACTCATTGCACCAAGCTGTGCCGTGGGCCCCTGCACAGGACAAAACCATGTTCCAAACAGGTCTGGGTTTTTAGTGGGAAGAGAAGACCTGCAGTTCTCAGTCACATCCTTCTCAGGCCCCAGTGTGCCAGGGAGGTCCAGAGAGTCTCATTCCAAATTTCCCACTTCCAGCAAAGTGATTGTGGTTCAATAAATATATGTGTGTATGTATATGTTTTTTTTCATTTCTGTGCTTTTGATAAAGGTAGCCTACCTTAATTCAAACAAATCATGATAACTAACAACCAGTAACATGTTTCTACAGCCTCCTAGCACTGTTTGCTTCCATAAAGCAGTCTCCATTCAGATTTGTGTTTTTTGTTTTTCTTAAAGCTTGTGGAAAGATGTAACCTACAACTTAAAAATCAGAGACATTGATGCAGCTACAGCTGCAAAGCACAGGCTTGAAGAGAGACAAAGAGCTGAAGCCAGAGCCAGAAAGGAGAATGAGACCTCGTGGGAAACAAGGGTGAGCTTTATTCAAACAGCATCAACGTCCTCTGACCTGTAGCATTTTACTGTTCCTTTCCAATGTAGTCATAAAAATCTTAATTATCCTGTCTCACTTTTTTCTAGTTATTCCATGAAGATGGAGAATGTTGGGTTTACGATGAGCCACTCTTGAAACGACTTGCTGCTGCCAGTAAACATTAAGTGGTTACGGACACTGGCACCTTCAAGCCTTGGCTTAGCAGAGGCTACATCTGATACCAAGATCATTGCCCGTTATCACGTATGTAACTTTGGGACAACCTGCCCTCCAATTACAGTGGTTCCTATCTCAGGGATACTGGACTTACTGATGCAGATAAGCAGTTATTTGAAACAGAAAACGTCTTGGCTGTGCAGTAACTTATACTGGACTTTGCTATAAGGGTAGTATAATTCAGGCTGCTGGAGCCCTTTTATTAATACTTCTAAAGCATGGAAAATCGGGGCTGTACACACTTTGTATAACCACTGTAAAGGCCATGACAATTGGTATCAGGTGCATAATATTCCTGGCTCCTACATAATTAAACAGCAACAACAAAAAGCAAGATGGCATTTAAATCTAGCTACTGTTTGCAATGTGTAAATATGAGGATTCCAATGATGGACAGTTTGTTAGAAAATGCTACATAAATGTTATCTTCCACCTGTATGATAATCAACTCTTTTGGCATTTCAGTGTCTTGCCCAAAATAACTTTGTTATTTTATTTTAGAAATTAAAATGTAACCATAGATAATTCTACTCAATGCATCTTAAAGCTTCATAAAATAGATTTTTCAAACTTCTCTTATGGACTTTTATTTATTTCATAATAAACCTTTCCAGCAAGATGGTTTTTGCAGCTGAGTGATGATCAGTTGTCTTATGTGAAATGCACATGCTTTTCTATAGAAATTGTAGCTAAACCTAGTTCCTGAAGTAGTTGATAAACTAGCACAAGGAACAGAATTTGTACCACTTGGAGCAGAATTCTTCTGGCCTTACCTCTCTAATAACTAGCCTAAGGGGTAGGAACCTTTGCATTTCTGTGATTTAGCCTGAATTTAAATAATGTTTGAGAAAGCAGCTATACATAGAAAACAAACTACTTTTCCTTCCAGTTTAAATTAGCATTAACTTGATTTGACCTCATTTTTGTCTATTTTGCACATACATAAAAACTGTAAAAGCAGTCTAAGATCGAAGCCTTAAGGTTTGTTGGTATTTGCTTTTGTTTTTTTCCTTCTTCCACATGCACTTTGTAATTCCTACAGGAGAACTGCAGAGTATTTTCTTTGAGGAAATGTAACTTCTGGTAAGCAATTGCCACAGCACTGTAGGACTGATGCACATGAGAGCCTGAACACAAGGCAGCTGGAGAGCAGCACACGGTGTTTGCTAGGGAAGGGAAAAGTCCCCTCTCTCCAGCACCACGAAGTCAGCGCTGGGCCTGGTCTTAACAAACGTGGACATTAATGAGAGGCTGGTTGGAAACTGCTCCAGGGAAGCTACCTCGGTACCTGGCTGGACTTCATCTCAGCTACCACTGCAGCTTTGTTAATAAAACCAGTTTTGCAAAGTTTAAGTTGTAAAAAGCACCTGTCTTACACATCACTGCAGGGCAAGATGTCACTTTTATTTTAATATTTTATGGTAAGGAAGAACATTCAGAGTAGATGTGTAAGCTTTGATGTCCTTGATGGAAGTAACATTAGTCATCAAGGAGGATGGGGGTAAGAAAGTAAGATGAGGTATTTCACCAGATGAAGAATTCTGTGCTTCTGAGGCAGCTGTAACCTCTGAGTCCCCTTCATATTTTCCAAATCCAACCACCTGGAAGAATTACCAAAAAAGAAATTATTCTCTAACTTTTATAAATTACACTTCAGTGCTCATCTGCCCTGAAAAATTAGATAGTTCAATGCAATCTAATTGCTACTGTTAATCAGGAAAGTAGGAAAAGCGAACAATATTGTGGATAGTTAACAAATTAAAACAGAGACCCTCGCAGAGCTCCCGGCAGGGGCTGTGGTGGGAAGAGGTGGGCAGTCCAGAAGGGGACACGTGGCAGCGCCAGGCAACACTCACATGAACACTGAGCACCTTCCTTTCACTGCTTCTGTGAGCTTGGAACCAGGTCACCAGGTCTGACTTAGTAACAGACTTCAGAGCTTCGATCTAAAACCCACAAAACACACAGGGATGACGCATAAAGAGCACAGTGAGGGAGCAGCTCCTTTAAACCAAAGTGCTCTCTCTATGAACTACATCCCACCAGATAAAGCAGCCCTGAAACAAGAACAGGGATGTTCAGGGCCCATGTATTGCTCTAATCCAATATTGGCTGCAAAAAGTTCAGTGCCTATGTTTTCTTTGGCATTATTTTAAAAAACAACAACAAAAAAAGAAAATTACACTCCTTGTACCTCAAAATTAATTCAGACCTACCTCCCGGGCAAGCCTGTCGAAGAGATACTGCTGGGTCACAACTTCGTTCCAATTCCTATCTACTTCTTCTCCAAGGTGGGAGTCTTCACATTCTTTCAACTTTATCAAGGCTGTAACCTACATTTGAGAAAAAGAAAACTGGTTTCAAAGGGTTTAAAGTATCCTAATTTACCATCTATTGTTTATAGGCAGTGATACTAAAAGAAATCCTTGAATGAGGCAGTTAATGATTTTCAGACTGAACTGTAAATTTCTAGAGTAATGTCAACAGAATGAATGCAGACAGAGAGGCAGGATTCAAAAGTGAGCCCTTTGTTCAGAAAAACCTCAGAAATAAGTCAATACCTGTAACCACATCCTCCACTTTCAATACCATTTAGCAGTTAAAGGGAAAGCTTTCCAAGATCAACTTTTTACCTGGGTACTAAAAGCTTCTTCGGTTAAATGCTTGATTTTCTCTTCAAAGCAAGAAAGAAACTCCTCTATTTTCTTGTCAACCAATTCAGAACTAAAAGAGAATTAGTTAAATCATCTCAGGAAAAAAAAAAAAAGGCAAACAACACTAAGATGTAAAGTAGCAGAACAGCAATAAAGGAAACAGAGGGAAGGGAGGGACGCTGCCCCTTCCCTCCCCTTGGAAGGGCCACCCA
Organism: Tinamus guttatus; assembly: GCF_000705375.1. The sequence goes on along the minus strand of NW_010588933.1, from coordinate 382,994 downwards.
CCACGGACCACCAGCCTTTCCATCGCCCTTGTTCTCAGGAAGAAGAACCAGCGCTCGGAGCTGAGCTATATTGAGCACTGTTCAAAGAGAAGGACTTTACACAACTAAGGAGGTTTTTTACAACTCCCTAAAGGTGGGGGTAGCTGCTATGGCCTTAAATCCCTCGGGGACCAGGCTGTGGGGAACTAAGCACAGCTGGACGGGAGGCTGGGGCAGCACCACAGCTTCAGCTCAAGCCCTGCGCCCTCATGGTTCAATTCTAATCACTGCAGATAAAAATAGGAAGAGGGGATGTGATGGCTTGTGGCACCTTTGAAACATTAAACCTCCACAGATGACAGCTAAATCCTCCAAGTGTCATTCAGGTAGCAGTACTCACTGCTAATTGAACTTGCACTGAGAGCGAAGCTTTTTCATAAGCTGCAGATATGTTATAGATCTGCTTTAACACTGAAGGCAGTCTAGTACAGGTCATTGGAGGAAATACCTGCAGTTAGCTGGAGGTTTAAACAAACCTCCAGGGTGGTGTCGCTGCTGAAACCGGTCAGAAGCAAAGCTACGTGGTGGTCTCGCCTGGGAGGGTATGTTCAGAAGTGCAGTGTGCTATTTTTACTTAATCTGTGCATTATTTATCTCTATGCAAGTCAGGACTGCCGCAGTTTCTGAAACTTAAGACTTTTGCTCGTTTCAATCCCTGTGCCAGGAATGTCACAATTTAATACAAGCGCTGCTGCTTTCACGTTCCCTTCGGGATCATGCACAACTGCCCGTGTTGAATAGAAGCTGCTGGCCCGAAACAAGTGAACGTTACTGCGTCTGGGTCTTAAGTGAGAGCAGGTGCATGTAAAGGTCAGGCAAAAGCAGCCTTAATCAGCCGTGACCTGTTCTGCTAAAAGAAAAGATTAAGCAAACTGCACTCAGGAATACTTCCTCAGCTGGAAGGAATAATTCCTCACCTAAAATAGAGCAGGCACTACGGCCACATACTTCGTTTGCCACCTTGCTGTAGCCAGAAGGTCTCATACACCTGCTACCTAACACACTATAGCCCCTGGCCACCCTGTGGGATGTCACTGCTGCGAAACCCGCCCGCACGTGGCGGAGCCATGCTGGGGTCCTCTGCAGCTGCAAAAGGAGCCATTTACAGCATCCCTTCGCACAGCAAAAATCGTCAAACTTGACATTCACTGGCCCCATGGCTGCGGGGAGGGGAGGCTGGAAACGCCGACCCCGAGCACTTACGTGTACTTAGTTGCCTGCGTCGCTACCGTGACGGAGAAGCCCAGGATGCCAGATGTGTTCCTGCACGTGGGGTACACGTGGTAGCTGAAAGCAAAGCAACACAAAAAACTCATTCCATGAGCACAACTGACACCTACATCTTCCATTACTTTCTCCATCAAAGCACTTCATTTTTTTCTCCATTTTAGGAAATCTTTTTAAGCCTTGCAAAGTTATTTCTGTTTGGGAATTCGTGGACACCAGTTCAAAGAGAAAGTGATGCATCTATAGCTGTGAAAAGCTGGTTCCAGTTTCTGAGAATACAGGATGCTTCTGATGGAGTCTTAACTACCACTAAGTGGCTACTAAAACAGGCCACAGTGCTCTCCATGCTCTAGGTGACCCTGTGTGTGCAGGGGGGTTGGACTAGCTGACCTCTAGAGGTCCCTTCCAACCTTAAGCATTCTATGGTTTTATGATTCTATGATGGCAAACTCTTTGGGAAGCAGAACAACTTTCTGCTCATTAATTCCAAGTCAGCATACTGGTAATGAAGACAGTTCTTACTGGAATCCAGAACAACTAGGCTGAAGTTCGTGTGGAGGGAGCTCTTGGTTTTGAGGTGTAATGATGCTCTTTCAGTTGCAGTAAGATAGGACTTAGCCATGGAGCAAGAAGAGGCTTCCAAAGTGAAACTACTTGGGAAGAGCAAAGGCAGGTGACAGAGCTACGCAGTGAGAGGGAACTCACCCGAGGGTCTGCTTGGTTCTCAGGAAGTCGAAGCAGGGCTCCTCCATGTGCATCTGAAAGGGAGCACAGAGCGTGGCAGGAGCCGCGACACCGCTCTGCAGCCACCCCGACCGCGGACGGAACCGCCACCCTTCCAGCTACACCCACTGCACTAGGACAGGCCACAATCTTCCAGGGTGGCACTTGGGAAACGTCGCAGGGCAACATCCCAACCAGTCTGGTCAGAGTGAGCACTACTGCCACCTCTGTCTCCTTCAGCCCCAGGGCCTTAGCACTGCTCCAAGCACTCACTGTTTTCATGCAAGACTCTTCCATGCTTACAACTACTAAAAAAAGCCTGCTTGAAATGACACAAACACCAACCAACTCACCACAAGCAGCTCCATAAGGGTGTATTCCCTTAAATTCCTGGCACCAGACTGAAATGAAAATAGAGAAGAGTTTAAGGTGATTTCATGGTGTGAAATGGTCCAGATGAAGGTGACAGCTGTGACAGCTGTGACATACAAACCTCAGCCTGGACTGCAGCATGAAGGAAATTACAATTCACCAAGTAGGAGAGGCGTTTCACCCAAGACCACAAGATCAGTGGTAGGGCAACGAGGAAACAACTAAGGCACCAAACCCAGTGACCTTCCGCTAGCACAGGCATGGAGAGACGCGGGTTTGAGGAGAAGGGCAGAGAGCAGCGCGATGACAGGTACCTGCTCCCTCACATGGACTGGGAGCCCGCAGGACTGCGGCCACTGAGGCCCAGGGGATGCCTCTGTGCCAGTTTTCACCATGTGCCGTAAAATCCCTGTCCAGAGACTGACTCTCAAGACTGGGACATAAATACAACTACAGCATCAGCAAGGATCAGCAGGTATAAACTTGTGCAGACTAAAAACTAAGACATTACCTGGTAATAAACTGTTACTTCAGAGTTGGCATCACCTTTGTTGAGAGTTTTCACCTTGCAGAGCAGATGGGCGTTTGGCAGATCCACCACCCGGAACTGGACGGGGCAGGGATGGGCCAGAGGAGCAAACTGGAGCTTTCTGAAGGGAGCACAAACAGCAACGTGTCAAACAAGCTCACATCTTGGCCAAAAACAATCAAACACCCCAGGTGTTTACATGCCCAAACTGATGTTATTTTCCTTTTCCCTGAACTGGAATAATGTTCCACATGAGCTGCCACCACAAACCATCACCTCCAGGGAGCACTGGCAGCTCTGCACCTGGGACAGGAGAAGACATTTTTGATACTGCTCCCACCCTGATGCCTTCCTGCAAAAAAGGATCTTAACTTGTTTTTTTTCCCTAGGAAGACCTGTGCTGGTGTCAGAGGTACTCACTGAACAACGTAGTTCAGAAAATCCTTTGCTTCCTAGGAGAAAGCATAAACATAAGTTTCATTTAGAAGAGAATTATTAGCCCCAAACCACAAGCACACGCTAGAGCACAGCGCTTGAGCACGCGATCCCCATGCAGAGCACAGCCACGTTCTGGCCCCGAGGTCCCTGCAGCCTCCCCAAGGACTCGCCCTCTCCCAAACGCCCTCGAGGTGCCAGGACAGACACCTCAAAGCAAAACCCAAGTCTCCAATCAGGGTCTTGTACTTTGGCTTCCCAGCACAGAGAGTGCAGAGCCCGGAGCAGAGCATCAGCCACAGCGACAGCGCGGGGCACAGCCAGGACAGCAGAGGTGCAGGGAGGTTTACCCAGACCACGCTGGCAATCAAAACATCACATAAAAATGTCGTTTGAGGGAAGCCTCCCACTGTAGCACCATCCTCAAAAGTTGTGAATATCAAATAAATCAGTATTTCAAACAATACAAAAACTTGTGGCCAAGGCAGAAACAGGCTATATGTGTATGTTCGCCACATTTTCTCCTCTTGGCAGTTCCCCCCTAACTCCTGAAGAAAAATTCCTCTATTCCAAGGGGCAGTTAAGGGCTCCGCGGTGCCTATCCGCACGGTGCTCCCGAGCTGCGGGCGCTGAAGCACCTGCCAAGCACGAGGTCCAAGAAGGGTCAGCTGCTGCAGAGCTACTCACTCTGCTCGTGAAGTTCCCTTGTACGAGACCCTCCACGAAGAGCTGCGATTTGAAAGCCTTGACGAAGGCCGAGAGGGACTCGATGGAAAGGCCGTTCATCAGTGTCTGGTACTTGTCGATCATGGACCACCTGCTGTGCTCTAAAATCAGGAGACGCACGTCCCTGCAGCACGGGGAGGAAAACAACGTCTCAGACTGCCAGGAGCTGCCTCACAGTATCACAGAACGGTTGAGCTTCATAGAATCATAGAATTATCATGGTTGGAAAAGACCTTCAAGATCATCAAGTCCAGTCCTATCAGTTGGATCGCTGGTTGGAAGGGACCTCTAGGGATCATCTAGTCCAGCCCCCTGCTCCAGCAGGGACACCCAGGGCACCTGGCACAGGGTGGCGTCCAGGCGGGTGTTGAAGATCTCCAGAGAAGGAGACTCCGCAGCCTCTCTGGGCAGCCTGTAAAGCCTGTTTCATGCCAGAGATCCCATCTCTGGCTCGGGAATGTCCCGGAGCCGGGGAGGTGGTAGCCAGGAACACCGCTACGTGCTCGCCCTGCCCTCCCTATGCACCAGGCTCAGCGGCACCTGCCTTCACCCCCACCCACCCCACGCTGGGCACCTCGAGCTCTCTAAGGCACCAGCGAAGCTGGGAGAGCCCCCGAGCTCAGGGCAGAGATCCCCAAGCTCTCTGGCTCAGCCGCAAGCCCCAGGGTGCCGCCACCGTTGGCCCTCCCACAGCGACTCACTTGGCCAGCGTCTCGGGCTTGATGAGGATGTTGAAATAGGTCTTCTTCAGCTGCTCTGTTATCATCTCAAAAACGGCCGGAGTAAAGCTGAAGTCAGCCAAGTGATCAATGATGAGCTGAAATAAAAGCTGGAAGGAAAACAGCATCGAGTCATTTTTCAAAAAGATGACCAGTCTAACCTGTTTTTTAATGTATTAAAAAGATCCCTGTTTGATCAACATATAAAAAGCCACAGAGTCTAACTAAGGCACATTCCTCAAGTCTCTAAGACATTCCTCACTAGACACTCCTAAGCCAAATTATAGTCGGTTTCAAAAGGACAACAGTTTTAAAAAGTGAATTAAGTAATTTCAATATCCTAAATAAACAGGAGTTTTTGCGGTCCAGTTTAAAGGAAGAGTCATTAGAGTTAATGCAAGTACATTTAATACTTGAAGGAAGGCAGGCAAAAGTCAGTAATTTTAGTTTGTAGAACTGAACAGAACTGTGTCTTTATCAGGTAATCAGTTGAAAAGTGTTTTCTTCATTGTCCTATAGCTGAACATACGTTCAGTAATGCCAATTTTCCAATTAAAAATATCCCATCTATACACTAAAAACTTCCTAAGTCATTCTAATAATATGGAAACTGAATTTGCTAGGCAAGTCAGAAAAGCAGCTCAGCTGCTGCTAGCAGAAAAAGCACCGACACTGAAAAGCTGGGGGCTTTGCAGGCGAGCAGGACTCACAGGTAGTTTATGGTTGAAGCCTTTCACCCGAACGACCAGGCCGTGTTCCCCGGCCACCAGCTTGTACTCCAGCTGGGCGACGTCTGCTTCGTAAGCTGGCTCAGCGAGGTTGTGGGAAAGGATGTTCACAAACGTGTCAAACAATACTATGCTGCATGGAGAAGGGGGCAGAGTCAAAACAAAAGGAGGATGGAATAGGAGAAAAAAAAATTTAAAGGCCAACGAGTTTGATGGTACACACAAAAAGCTCTCCAACAGCAATGGATACTTGAATAAAATCAGCCTCAAAACCAGTTTTCAGAAAACCTGGAAATACAGAATGCCAAGTTCACTTGGCCAAGAACACACCCAAAACTACATAAAAATAATTTGTATTAACCTTTGCACTGATTCCAGCTTCACACGATTTAAGATTTCTCAAAAAGCAGGACTGTGTACTGTAACCCGCCAATGCTCAAAACATGGCACAGTCACACAGAAAATGAGCTTTTTACACTTTGTGTAAAGGAATAGAAGGCTTCCTTGGTTTTACTTGAAGAAGCTTCTGCTATGCTGAAGACTTGAGATAAATTGCTATTTATCTACTGAGCTATAACAAAAAAAGAAATAAAAATAAGATACAGAGAAGGAGACTGCAAGGAACTGCACTTCTGTACTTCCAAATTTTTGTTATTGCCCAGCCTCCAACATTCAAACCACCTAAGTCCTGATGCAAACATTTCTAAAAGCATTCCCAGAATATGCCTTGTGCAGGTCTCAGAAGAATTATAGTAAAACCAGTACGAAATTTGTTACAAACGACAGTGCTAGTCTACAATTAGCAGAAGTGCTGCACGTGCAGAACTACAATTTCAAGGTCAACATAACAAACAGTTGGTCCAAACGCTGTCGACTGCCTCTTCCCTCCCTTTTTCCTTACCTGGGCACTTCCTTCTGGCACATGTGCTGCTGCTGCTAACATTAATTTTCCAAAACTTGTTCTGGGAATGACACACCAGACCATATGCTATAGTAACGCTCTGCAGCAAAACCACCCTCACCTAACTACAGATAAAACCAAGGCAGAAGTGCAAGAATGTGAGCAAAGGCAGCCATACTTCATTCCACCTCAAAATAAATCATTTTCATTTCATCTGCTCATGAGAATTTAATTACTTCACAAGATAAGCACAAATAACATAATCCTTACTTCTCTGCAGACTGCTGTATCAACGGAGAGATCAGATGGAAACGAACATAAGCTGGTGAGGAGAGAGACACCTAAATGAGCAATTGTATAAGCAGCAGCTTTCCAAAGCCAAATACATTTCTGTCAGGTTATTCTTTGGCCATGACATGACCAATGGAAAGTTTCTGAACAGCTGAGGGAAAAAGAAAAGCAAACGGACTACAGATACTAACACCAAAGTCTGAGCAAACCCTCCTTGTTTGTATGTGCAATGGCCAGCAAGGCAGCACTCACACAAGAGGTGAGAAGCAGCCACAGGCCCCACTGATCACCAACACTACTCAAGGGCCCACTGCTTTTCTTTTTATTATTTTTCAGTTTGTGAAGTACACAAAAAGAAAGCCACTTACCTTTTGGGATTTTGAATTTGTCATCCTTCCTGTACCAGAGACAACCTTGTTGTGTGCTTACTATTTTGACCGGGTATTCTGTCTCAGGGCAGTCAGCAACTTTCAAAGCAAAGTCAGTGGCTAAAAAAAAACACACACACAACCAAAAAGGGAAGTTACTGCACTTCATAGCCACAGCGAGGCCGCATACATAGAATTCATGCAGTGCTAAGCAATTAAAATTTCGCTCCTCAGGTGGCTAGAGCTCTGTTTAGGTCTCCCTGACTGCGTGAGGCCTGCTCTGCTACAGTTACATGATCCATAAGCTTGCATCCTAGAAACAGTCAGTTCTCAAATTTCTAAATAAAAGAGTACTAAATAAATGCTGACGAGCATAGTTAAAAAGTTGATATTCAGATGGAAACAAAAGGTGTATCAAAATGTTAGCAAGTTTTCAAATAAACTATTGAGGGAAGATTTTATTCATGCTAAGGTGCCTTACCAATGTATTTGTTTTCTTCTGGAAGGTGTAAATCCTGATTTAATTCAAAGTCACTGGCCCACAAGTCACTCCAGGATTTGTCAATATCTATTAAAAAACATGAAATGTATTTTGTTTAACAGAAAGCTATTATTATTCTTTCTATTATTTCAGTCTCTAGAACAGTTGCTTCATCTCTTAACTTTGCTATTTCCACATCATTCCACAACATTTGTGCTACGACACAGTGTCTAAGTGTCATCTGGTCCACCAGAATTCTGTTTCAATGCCTTCCTAACGCTGTGTTGGTGCAGCAGCAAAGCAGCCCTGGTTAAAAGCAAAGCAAGGCTGCACGCATTAGCAATCCAGCTAACCCTTCACTGCTGCTGCCCTCTCCTCCACTCCGTGTGGCGGACCTGCCGCAGCCCCGGCCTCCCAGAGCACCGCTCAGCCAGGGCGATCGAGTCCACTGACACTAAACAAAGAGCAGTTACGCAGCGGGACAGAGTATGTGAGTAATGATGAGGTCAGTTTAGCACTGAGCAGCCATCTACCCTCTTCTCTGTGTGGTTGTATTTTATGTTCTCACCCTTTTGAAAGCTCTAGTGTACAAATCATTCCCGACGTTCCTGTTGCTGCTTTACCTTCCACACTGTACTGCGTTCCAAACCACTTCTCCTTCAGATGACACTGGCCCTCGTTGGCTGCGGAGAGCAGAACCAGGTTGGCTCTCTGAGGCGTGAGCTGGTTGAGGGCATCAGCGATGACCTGCAAGTCAGCACAAGGCGTCAGCCCAAATGCAGCCCCGCTCTGCCTCACCCTCCAAGAACTCTTCATCTGGACACATGCAGAACACGACATGATAAGCTTAGAAAGAGATTTGCCTTCTGGATAAAGTGTGATGCAATTAAAGCACCCCAGTGTGCTTACATTCTCCCTTCACCATTACATGCAAAGTTGGAAGAGTATTACCTCAGGCTTGTACTCAAACAAGAGCTGGTCTCCTGTCAAAAAATCTTCCTTCTGAAACAACTGCATGTTCTCACAAAGGCTTTCCACATAGTCAACTGGATCTGTCTGTAAAAACATTTAAAGAGCTATTTTTCACAAAACTGGGAAATCAGAACGCCAACTTTCTGTGCTGAGAACAGCTTGGGTGGTCAGGTGTATTAAGCATGGGTTGCAAGCTGTGTTTGTTACTGCGTTCAGTCTTGGCTATTAAACTAAATATATTTCATGACCATACCAAATGCTCAGGACTTATGTGAGGATCCTGAAACATCAGAGACATCATCTTTACAGAAAGAACAGCCTTTTGCATATGCTTATAGTCATTAAATCTGCCAAGTTAAAATCCCAGTATGAGCTCCTTTCTCTGGGAAACACAAGTGAGTCCAGCAATTCAGGATTTAAAGTGATCTGGAGCCCAGAAGGAACAAGCTGAGGAGCTACACGGGCATCTCTTCAATTCCACCCCTCCTCCAGGCTCTCTGAGGTGATGGACATCCAGAGAAGAAAAACATCCTGCTTCTTGGGCATGAAAGCACAGACTGTCCTTTAGCTGTGTGAGACTTCCTAGTGGAGAGCTTTTTGCTGCATGCCTCTTTGAACCAGCCAGCATCATCCTGTACAGATTCTGGGTCTGGATACAGTCCTGCTGCAGGTAGGACTCTTAGCAATGGCTGCTTCTCCAGTGTGAACTGTATTTTCTGTGCCCTGTATTTTCTGACTTGCTACTGGAAAGTACATATCCTGTTAGTGTAACAGCTTTGGGGAGCATAAAAGGTCAGATTGGAGCATCCAAAAAAACCAAGGTGACAAACTCAAAGCTTTTGGTACTACAGAGCTTCATCTTGATCAAGTCAAAGTTCAAACGGGACAATCTCATTTCCAGTGATTATGGACTGACCATAAAACTGCCAGCAGGACAACAGTTGTTCTTGCTGTGCTCGATATTACATAGCCAGCCCTAAGAGATTAAGCCCTAAGAGTTTTAATTGTTCTCTATTGTTAGGGGCAAAGCTTTTGCTAAGAAATGCTAGTTGATTCCAATTTTTTAATAATTGCATTTTGCTAATGAATGCATAGAAACTGTATTCTGTTAAAATACCACAAATTTAAACAATGCACTTTAAGCTGGTATAAAGTTGTTCCTAGAAAAAAATCCACTGTTCTGTTATACACTATTTGGAATTACTGGCAGCAGTCCTTGCTGTCTGCACCACTTTCAAATACCACTTTGTTCTAGTATTTGAAGATCACTGAAGACACTCCATAGTTCTCATCTGCCATTTTGAATGCAATTACACACACAAGGATTTGAAAAGGTAAAAGAAATAAAATAACAAGAAATGGCATTTCTATCATCCTGATGCTCACAGCAGACTGGCAGCTCTTAGTCTTCAAAAAGACCTAGACCATCTGCAACGAATTTAGATTCCCTTTTAAGGGTTACGAATACCCCAACAGAAAACAGTACACATACCTGCTCCTGGTAGTGGAATTCATTAGCTTCAATCTTCTGGATTTCTTCCCATATTCTGTGAAGGGGGGAGAAAAAGATAAAAGTGAACTTCTCCACTGCTTCACCACATTTATCAAGAAACTGAAAAAAACAGCCTTCTAGGAAAGGCATCAAGAGTGAGTTTCTCCACAGCGACTCTTTCAGGTACAAAATCCATGTACAAATCTCTCTCTCTCTCTCTCTCTCTCACACACACACACACACACACACACACACCCCTCCTTCCATCCAAACAGCTGAATGGGTTTCATAATTGGCAATTGCTTTCCAAAGAGGGACAGACATAATCACAAATTGTCAAAATCTAGTTTCAAATTAACATAAGGGTTAACCCCAGAGTACCACATTTCTGACTTCCACAAATAGTTGCATCCCCCTATTATTCTCTTAAATCAATGCAAAACTGCACTTTACATTACACTTCTTCAGCTTAATAAAATTAAGAATCACCTCATAATAAAACAGTTAAAAGCTCCAAGAAAGACATTTTGCAAACTTAAATGCAGTTAAACTGATGCATCTTTCCCACCAAACAGTGCACATGCTATAAACAAAAGGCTAATGGAGAGGCACAATCTCAGGATAGCTGATGTGATGTCAAATTCTCACCTTTTATCTGGCCCTCTTTTCTGCAACATCTTCAGATACTGAAATACAACATGGGCAACCTGCAGACCAAAAGGAACTGATTAACTTTTTCAGGCATTAGGAAAGCATTAAGAAAATCAAGTAGCACTAAACCGTACCTCATAGAAGTGCTTGTAACCTTCGTCAGTCAAAGTCACAGAAATGCTGAAGATGGAGTAAGTAGAGTTCTGTTCAAATCCTGTCTCACCATTTCCTCCATATAATGCAAGAGCCCAAAATCTATAAAGAGTTAAATACTCATTATCCCTTTCAGCTTTACTTACATTTAATTGCAATTAGCAAATTACAGCTTTACTTCTATCGTTTCCCATCTGCTTTTAGTGTATGTAAAGCTTTTCATGCTACGATGTGAAATCTAGAATACAGAATTTAAGACAATAAGTCAAAAAGCTAAGGTATCTTTGGGAGAACTCGTAAAATCAGTCACAGGAACCAACAGTCCCTGGACAAATACAGATCAGAAACCATTTATTTCTTATTTGGGACTATTTTCAGCTTCAAAGAATACACTACAAAATATAGTAAGGCAGACTTGGCCTGATTATATTTATCTACCAAAAAAAAAAAAAAAAAGGAGTTCACCTTTAATTTTAGTAAAGCATTTGATTACTATGCTGGAAAAAATACATACTTTTTCCTAAGAAAAGAAAGAACACTTCCTTTGCCTTCATGTCCCACCAGCCAGGAAATATAATGAAGTGGCTTCACTCTATTTAAAAAAAAAAAAAAAAAAAAAAGAGAGAGAGAAGGCAGTTAAATGCCAGGAGGTAACACTTATTACAGGAAGAATGCAAATCAATTCACAAATGACTACAGTATATGCTATTTCTTCATGAGAAGTATTCCATCTACCGATAGCATTAAGATAACAAGCTAGAGATGTGGGAGTTCAGAATATGACAACTGATATGAGTCAGTGAGGAATGATGTTAAGTTGGTTGTGTGCCAATCACTGAAATTATGCAAGAACTGTATCTGCATAAACATAACTCTTTTTAAATACACTCCCATTCTGAGGGAAAGTCAGCTGTAACACAGATAAGTCAGACTTTTTGATGTGTTGTGCAAATCAGTAAAGATATCCCCAACATAAACATTGTGCAAGGAAAATGCAGTTCTACCTTACCTGTAATACTGCTCTTGTGGAGGAAGTGCCCAGGTGATACTCAATGAATGAACTTTCCTGATTGGAACAACTAAGCAGAAAGAAAATTAAGGAATGCAAATACATGATTAGCAGAAGATAAGAAATTTTGCATGATGCATAAAGAGAAGAGAGAAATTATTCAGAACCACTTAGAACTAGTCTACAAAGTATCCACATCCCTGGCAAACACAAAGGAAATATGAACCTGTGTGTTCAGACCTTTCAGACAAATCTGCTTTACTCACCTCTGTAGAGCTTGTGAAATTCTGGTGTATCAAAAGGCTGAGTCAGATGGCCAAAGCTTGGTTTAGGCAAACCACTGGAAAGGAAAAATAAAGCGTGGCTGTTAGCGGCAAGGAATCAAGGCTGTGCAGAGGTAATCACAAGCAGCTTAGCATCCATGGGCTGAAGTGGCAGAGGAGTCACCCCAGGCAACCCAAAAATGCCTCTTAACAGAAAGGTGCAACTCGGGATCCCCCCGGTCCAGACTGGAAGGGAACGTGGTTTAGCTGCCCTCTGCCCACACGACGGAGCTCGCTGGCCATCACCAGGACTCAGCTCACAACTCCAGCGACACCAGCCCTGCTCCTGGCCTTGGGAAGCCAGGCCAGTGACAGCCGCTCCGGCCGGAGCCCGCGGGACGGGACGGCTGCCGTGGCAGGAGGAGCAACAGGGGAAGGGCAGGGCTGGGCACACAAACAACAGACTAATGTGGCACTCTGGGGCATTAGACTTGCCCAAGTGCATTCCCACCACAGAAATAAGAATCTTGCAAAACTGGAAAATGAAAGGGGAAACAAAATGCTCTTTGAGTTAGGAAAGGTTTTTGCAGAAATCCCACTTTGGACCCCACATCAGAACAAATTATGAAAAATAGACCAAATCTTAATTATTTGTCACTGTAAAATGACTCTTAACATCCTTTTCAACATGCCACCTTAATTTATTTTGCTGCAAAGTATTTTTGTCAGAAGCAGAGATAAAAATTACAAAATGATGCTCTATGTTTGAATGGTTCTATCATAAATTTAAGTCATCAGCACAGATTAAGCAAATGCTACTGCAAAGTAGTGCCACACAAGCACTTAGTTTGCAGGCTAAATACACAAAGTTTTCCTGAAGCAATTAGACAGTTCTTAACTTCCCAAAGTTCATTTTTTTTTTCTGGATAAACACATATTAAACAACATATTAAATACCACCTCTGGAAAGGGATTAAAAATGTCATTTTGAGCACTGTACCCAGAGAATTCTACAGTCTGTAATGTCATTTTGCATCAGAAGAATCTTACTTATTTGGGATCTCAGAGAAGATTTCTGTCACCCACTTTTCCAGTGTATCCAGTGTTTCTAGGAAGAAGTGAAAAAAAAAGTAAGTTAGAGATTAACTTTCTGAAAATTTAAGACAGATTATTTTATCTTACCTCAACCAGTCAAGTCACTTTAAAGAGGCTGCAAGTCAGCATATGTTAAAATTAGCAAGCTATAAATCATAAGCTTCAGAGCTTGTTTGAGCCAGCTTTTCAATTTCACTAGACTCTACTTTTGGCCATACCTCTGCTTCTGTATATACTTTCAGTATTTCGGGGCTGAGACAATTGGGGTTTAAAGCTTGGTACCAGCAGATATGATTGTGAACTACCAACTTCAGAATCAACAAAACCACTGGAACATGCTAGATTCAATTCCATCACCTACAATCTAGTGCATACACAGCAATTTGTGCACCGAATCACAATCCTGTAGTGCTCAGAACTCTAACCCTCCACTTTCTTTTCTAAAGAAAACAGGTCAAGAAGTAGACATTTACTTTTCAAAAATGGAGCAGTGCATAAAAACAAGTATTCAAAAAGTGATGCTGTGTTTAAAAAAAGGTGGGGGGGGAGCAGGAGAAGGAAAGAAAGGATTCAAGGTATGTTTTGCTTTAACAAAGAAATTTCACAAAGGTGACCTGCCTGGCTATCACTTCCCATCCTTTTCTTTTCGAACACCAGAAGAAACAGTCCCATCCATTGCTACGTAAATTGATTATTAAAGGAAAAAACAGTGCCCAAATATATTTACAGTCTAGCCAGAAAATAAAAGGGTAGAGAATAAAAGAATTACCACCTCCCTTTTATAGATGGGAATTGCAATCAGTTGTAGGCATTCAACAAAACACTTGAGCACAAACTAAACTTCAATGTACTCAGCTATTTTTTTTCAGCTCACGAGTACCTGCGTAAGTTCTAAGCAATTTATATCTTTTTAGTCTCAGAAGAAAGTAGCAATAGGTTTGAAGGGTTTTGCTGAAATGAAACCCAAGGCATATGCACAGCATTCTTCACTCTATGGGGAAACTACGTTTTTCCGTACAGGAATGTGTTTTACTTTTGAAAAGGTCTTTTTCAGGAGAGGCTTTAAAGAACAAAACAACTGAGACATCCAAGTGTCAGTTTCTCCATCATCTTCTGTGCAGGTTCACTGCTGATTGCAGGAAAAGAAGCAGTATTAAGTCATTTAAGTGATAAGATCCCAGGTTCCTACAAGCCTTTGTTTAAAAGTATACCTTTGAGACTTCACCCCTCATGTTAACCTGGAACCCATTCATCTCCTTCAGTTAAGAGTTTCTCGAGAAGTGGCAGGATGACAGCAACACAGCACAATTGTATGAGCCTCCTTTCATTTGGAAAACAAGCTAAAAATCTACATATAAACACCTCCTGCAGAACAGGGCAATCCACTGAATGGCTTGTGCCAGAGCTAAGCTAAAGCCAAAACAACCACTCCAAAGACAGCAAAGAACTTGCTTTCAAGGAACAGCTGGCGTTACCTTTGGACTGGACAACTAAAGTCATATAGTGAGCAGAGTAATGGCGCTGCCAGAAGTCCCTCAGTCTCGTGTACGTATCAATATTATTCATTTTAGGCTCATGTTTGAGCGTATCTGCGTTACCTGTAAGCGTAAAAAAAATGGTTAGTTATCTAGATACTGGCTATGTCAAGGCCAGATATACCTTCAATTCCTTTTCCTCCACTGTCAGAGAGTTTACATCACGATAAAAAAAAAAGAGGTCTCATGTATGTGGAATAGAGGAAAGAGCAGCCAGTTTTAGTTTCTATTGTCAGCAGAGCTGAATATACGCCCACACCCCACTAACAGGAGCTAGAATTTCTGTAGTAAGCACGTCAAAAAGTATCATTAGAAGTTTGGAGGTAAAGGAATGATAACTGAAATGAAACTTCCAGGTTCTAGCTCCGTTATTGTAAGAACAGTTGATATTTCTATGACAATAGAGGAGAAAGTACTTCTTTATACAGCTCACCTATACTTTGTACAACGCAGCTCTTTGTGTATGCTGCCAGCTATTCTTTCACCCACACAACCTTCAAAATGGGGGAGGAAAAAAGCATTTAAAGCACGAGGGAAAATATCATTTTTAGTATATGCCACTATGGGATTTCAGAAAATTCATCTACATTTCAAAGTTTTCCATCTCTACTACCCATCACACTTTGTAATTTATTTCTAACAATTTATTCTTGTTATTTCTAGCAGCATAATGAGTGTGATGGATCTAAGACTCTGTTTAGGATATATGGTCCAGGATAGGAATCTCAAATTTTCCTTCTATTCCACTCACATGGCTGTGCAGGTCTATTTCAGAAACCTCAACAACAAAATATTTATTTTCAAAAGCTTCCTTAGATTCAAATCCAAAATTACTTCATCTTTCTAACGTATTTTAATAGG
>NW_010588933.1:343977-356014 GCF_000705375.1 Tinamus guttatus | reverse complement strand
TTCCTTGGATGAAATATTAAAATTATTAGAAAAGTTTCAGGCTGCAACCTCCCCATTGTAAGTGAGCATTGCCTGGGGGGGTTTTAAAATCTGCTCCTCTCTCTCTCTCTTTCCAGGATGCCTGTGGCAGTGAGGCCAAAAAGGCTTTGAATTTCCTTGCCTTGCAGCCTCACTTTTGGTTTCCCCCCTTGTGTTGAAGTCTCCTGTCTGTCTCCCCTCAGTGTCACTAAAACACAGGAGCACCATTGCCAGGAGTTTCCTACCTGACAAACTGATAGGTTCCAACAATCAGCCTCCCTGATCAGAAAAAATACAAATTTTGCACAGATACCTGCTGAATTCCAAGTCTCAGTGACAAAAAAGTGCTTTTCAATACACGCCTGCTCAAGCAGCTCTCCTGAAGGGATGATATGCAAGACAGCATATACATATATGTGTATATACACGTCTATTTATATCCTTACACTCTCCCATTGCACATCTTCCACAGTTCCTTTTCCTATTGTAATGTGCTAGTTCCTCCGGGTACTGTAGTGTGCTGCAGAAATACACTAGGCCTGACAATCAAATCAGTCATTTTAGTCTCTTGCAATATCCAAAAGTCCTTCAAAAAGCATGTTTTATGGTAGTCTAACTGAAACCCTAAAGATTTTTTTTTGACATAGATTTTTATTATTTAGCTAATTAGTTGTCTAGAGAAGAGCCATCTCTGTATAAAACCTTGGCACAGTGGAGTCTGATCCTTCAAGAAGGAGCCTCTAAAGTGCTACTCTGTGATAAAAAGCTAAATAAGAAAAGGTGTTATAATTGACAGTTCGTCAGTGCTTTTGGTTGAGAGCAGCAATTTTTGCTACCACTTACATTTTGGTACATTTTGGTTCAAATATTTTGATATGTCTGATAGCACTGTTTCAAGTTTTACATGCAGATTTTGCCTCCAGTCAAGCCTGTGACAGCCACCTCCTCATTTCCCTTCATCCTGCAAAATATCCTCCAGCAAGCAGTTGATCAGAGAGTGGCAGAGGGCAGGTCCAAACCTACAGAGATAAAAACTGCAAGATACCACGAAAAAGCTTCAGGATCCCCACGTCCTGTGACTCTAGAAACAAAGAACAAGGCATAGCAAGGTGCTGAACGGAACTGCACTCGTGTTTCTTGCTGTTGTTGAAGTAAAATTCTGTCTGCAGTAAAATAATTTATAATTAAAAAACAACATTCTCTGTGGAAATAAAGTTTACAATACTACACAGTTCTTCAACATAATTCACACACTAACACTAGGTGCACTTACAATATTTATTCAGAATTTTGTTAAATTATTGGATGAGGAAATATATAATATTAAGCATTCTCAGACATTAAACAAACATACCAGTTTCCTATAACAGATACTCCTGCTTTTGCACTACATGATAAAGCAACACCACAAATGAAGAGAGAAAAATTTCATCAGGAAAGGAGGGGGACATTTCTCAAAGAGAAAGGTCACTAACAGGAGCAGTTCTGCTGCAAAGGAGGTGGGTTGTCTGTGAGTCGCATGCTCCTTCCAGAAGTGCCCCTGGAGGGGTCGGATTCTAAGCTCTCCGACATCTTTTCACAGATTATATCCACAAGACGCTCAAACACCTGTCTTACGTTGATGTTTTCTTTGGCACTGGCTTCAAAATAATCAAAACCTGTGAGAAAAAGAGCAAAAAGTCAATCAAACCTGATGATATGAAGATGATTTTTTAAATACCATTCTAGATGCTACAAGATGATGATATTCAGCAATAAGGAATGTAAAACACCTAGCTAGAAAACATTAATCTATCTAATACATAGTAGTGATGCCATTATTAAGTTATTAATGCTGGAAGGAGTGCCTTATAATGAAGGGAGGAGTAAAGAAAAAAGGAAGAAAGCTTTTACACGTACCTAACTGATCAGCCAGGTGTTTCCCTTTCTCCAAAGGAACAGTTCTTTCATCCTCCATGTCACACTTGTTTCCAACCAGGATCACTTGTGCATTGTCCCAAGAGTAAGTCTTGATTTGCGTGGCCCTGTAGCAGGACAGGAAAGATGGTTACTTTCCATTAGCAATGCCAAAAGGCCTTTATATATCAAATATGAAAACAAATACCAATAAACACAACATCCACATCTAAAGACTACATGTAGACTAAAAGACAAATGGCAAATCTTACATATAATGCAAGAATACTACCAGTATCATTTATAATTACATTTTATTTCATTACTCCTTAACTTTGTGCAACAGTGAAGTTTCTTTCTATGAACTCTAAAATGTTTTAAAGATCTTAGGAACTAGACAAAAAGCTGAACTGAATTATTTTTAAGGTCTAGGGAAAAAAAAGACACACCTTCTTCTAAAGCTCTTTTTCCTATAACTGTAATCTGTTGGAGGCCATACAATCAATCATAGCTCTTAAGGGCAGCTCTTAAGGGTACGGTCTTTACAGGGAAAGCCATACAATACAAAAGAAAGTCTTTGTACTAGATTTACAATTTTGTGTAAAGCATGTAACACCACTGATTCAGAGCAGGCAAAAAGATAGTCATTTGCCACAACAAATAGCTGTATTTTGGGAGTCAAATATAGATGGAAACAACAAATCATCTTTCCATAAGCATGAATTATGCCATAGAGTGTGAAAATTGCCTAGATGGAAAAAATCGCTAAACAGAAACAGATTTTACCAACTTGGGAAGTAATAGGCTCAAGGTAAGATTTTGTGAGCTAGTAGACACAGCTAGACTAAGTGATAACTAAGGCAGAACGTGCAAGATGCAGTAAGAGACAGCAAGTACCTGACAAACGCTGACACTGCTGTCAGAGGCATCATGTATCGAGCAGGACCTCTGCTGCTATCCGTGCCTCACGCTGGCACTGGGACAGAACTCTCTGTGGATCCAAGGACACGTCACCTTGTATTTGGCCCCTGGCCTTGCTACAAAGCTTCTATGATAAGATGGAGTTTTGTTTCATTTCTATTTGTTTTTACATTCATGCTGAGGGGTTGGTCTCTTCCACCAGCCCCAGCAGCAGAGCCGCGTTAGCTCTCTGGCACTCGTTTCCATGCATTTTTTTGGGCTGGCCCAATGTATTTTATCTTCAGTTCTCTCTTTCAAGCCTCCCTCCTTCCCAAAGGCACTCAGGCTGTTCTGCCAGAAGTAACTACCAGCTCATTCTGCATCCCTCTTCCAAACACTGCTCTTTGTCCCTACATCCCCCCCTTCCATGCAGGACATCCTAGTTTAATGGAAACCTAAGATTTCCCTGAAGAGGCAGGATTCTCCTCAGATTTTTACTTCAGTTTGCTTGAACTGCCCTAACAACAAGGCACTTAACTCCTTCGCTTTTAAATTAGCAGCAGACTCCAGGTCAGATTCACTAATGACATTTTTTTAATTAGTTGTGAGTTGCTTTGCCATATAAAGCAGCTGGTCACATTACTCCATGGTATCTGTGAAACAGGGGGTCATCTCACTCTGCAAACTGCCTTGAAGAAGCACATATAGTTTGCAGTGGAGAACACAAGTCTGAACCAAACACAAGCTCTGCCTTACACTGCAAAATGCAAACATAAAAAAAAAAGGATTTTGTGCAGTGAAACTTAAACTTCCTAGTAAAACATTCACTCCAAGTGCCATTTTGGCTCCTCCAATTTCACCTGAATGTCCACATGTAGACTAATCTCATCTTGCCACTCTTCCTCTATAAGCAAAGGAAGGAAAGTCGGTCTCCCCAGGTTCGGTTCAAAGCAGCAGTCACATTCCTGTTCTGCACCCTTCCTCTCCTTGGGTAACAGCTTTTCAGCCCTGACAAGGTCACACGAGGATTTGTTGCCAAATCTTAGTTATCTACACAGAATTATTTGGAAAAAGCACCAAATATCTCCCTGAGAATCTTGACCTTCTCTTCAGTGATTTCATACAAGCTGGTGAAAACCCTCCCTCCCAGAATGTGCCATTTACACTTACTATTCGGAAAAAAAAAGAAAAAGTCCTCAATAAAGTAGAATGCCTAAAAGCTGATCCCCATCCAAAAAGAATGACAATAAATCTCAAGGAGCTCCAGGAAAGACAAAGGGAAGAAGAAAACAAAACAAAACCAAAAAGAAGCTTCTGTAACTGAGATGTTTCAGTAGCTGTCAGAGCAGTATAATATGCACTCCAGAAAAAATAATCTGTGTTCCTGTGACATGACAGCAATGCTATCCCCTACTTGTGAATTCCACAAATTTATGATGAAGCACTTTATTATTGCTTCATGATTAGGAAAAAAATAGTTTCAGGTTCACCATTACATAGATAAAACAACCACCTCATTTAGATATTCATCTTAAAAATAAATACAACTATTTGCAAGCTCAACCACTATCTAAATCTAATTTCAATTTAATCAGTTTTTCTATCTCTTTTATGAAATTGCCTAGATTGTCCAAAGCACAATTTCCACAATGTTTTCTATTAACTATATCAAATGCTGAGTTTATTTCAGTTTTATTACTATTTCAGATGAGGTGTAAAACTAATTTATCTCCACAGAAAACTATCAAGCCAGGATCATATATTAACAACCAGAGGAACCTACCTAGAAGGTCTAGAAACTGGCCTGAAAGCCATAAAACTTTAGCCCTCTTACCTTACAGGAACAGCATCTTATTACTCAACCAGAACAAGAAGGGTTTTTTTTTTGTTTTCTTTTTTCTTTTCTTCTCTCCAAACAACAGCTAAAATCTACCTTTGCTTTTGCTTATTTATGCTTTTTCTTTCAAAATAACCTGACAGTACTCTTGACACACTGGAATAAGAAGAATGCGTCAGACCTTCCCTTTTACATCTTCTCAAACAGTCTAGCTTTCCCAGTGAAAGAGCAAGACCATGTCCTAAATATCCCCAAATGCATTAAACATTCTCAGCTACTTTAAAATAATTGTCATGAATTGCAATGATCCATGTGAATGAAGGAAAGGCTGTACCTTGGGTTCATAGATTATTTGAGGAGCTTGTCTAAATCCATGATTTACAAGTACTCATGAAAAAGTGCCTTCAATTGGTTTAGTGTAAATATTTTCAGAGTGATGCAGAGCAAACTGGAATGCCGCTTCTAGGATGTCTAGCAGAAAGCTCACCCAAGGAAGGACCCGTACGGAAGATATTCTCGCTCCTCGAGCGGGCAGGTGTGGCCAGAGCATGAGGATGCTCAAACAAGCACATTTGCACGAGCCAGGGATGAGAGGTAAAACACACCACACATTGGTGGCAGTTTTTGAGGGGACACTGGAGCTCAACAAAATGCTTAGAGAATAGCAAGGCCATGGAACACAATCTGCTATGACAATTTCTGAGATAGAGGACACAAACCCTAAGATACTAGAGAGGTTAAGAAGAAGAACTCCTTCCACTGGTACAAAGTTGATTTTGCACAGCCTGGATTCCTGTAGTTGCAGAAGAAAAGCATTTGTTATGGGTGAGAGCTTACTTGGGGTGCTAGGTCTCTGGTTCAGGAGTTTGCTCAAGCTTTTGGCTTGGTTTCTGTGGGGAACTCTGCGGGAGGAGATGGTACAAGAGAAAGCAGTGAGATGGGCTGGGACTCACAGTGACCAGCTGCCCACACAGCGTCTTAAAAACCTCAATCTCCAAACTGCCACAGGCCAGATACCATCAAGGAGGAACACACATTGGCCTGGAGAAGGCCCTCATGTAGAACACAGGGATGGCTGCTGCCCGCTAGAACCTCAATCTCCAAACTGCCACAGGCCGGACACCATCAAGGAGGAACACGCATTGGCCTGGAGAAGGCCCTCATGTTAAACACAGGGATGGCTGCTGCCCGCTAACTCAAATCGTAATGAGGTTTTTGTGAATGGGTGCAATTTTAAGAGCTAGGAATTAAGTTCATATGGAAAATTCTTATCAGCCAAGGGCAAAGGGCTGGGATTACCAGCAGCCAAAAGTTAGCAGAAGGGGTACCACTTTGTATGTGATTATGGGTGACTCTCTTGACACGTGCTCCTAAGTTTGGCTGCATTTGCTTAATGATTCCAGTCCCCTGATCATGTGGCAGGTGAGTTATGTGCAGAGATTTATTTTAAACCTTTTGATTTTAATAAATGTATGCTTAGGCAAAATATGATGAAAGAAATTAATTTAAAAATTAACTTGAATCAGATGAAATAGTGTTACTTAATTCAAAATATTTAGCATTTGTTCTTTTTTTGTTTTGTTTACATAAATATATTTTCATTTTTAGGCACATTCAGCTGGCTTCCCTGTGTAGGTCACTATACTGGTCCCATCAGCCAGCCTGCTGCACCATGCTGCATTTATGATAAACATTTAGCTTAACAGTATTCTTCACTTAACTGTACCAGGACACTGAAAAATGCCTCACTAGCCAGCTAGACTAACAAGGCACTCAAGAGAGAAAGGCTGCATCAGAACTGCTGCTGCTCCATCCTATCTCAAGCAGTGATCAGAAGCACTGCAGGAGAGCGAAGCCTCCCCGCTTATCATTAAACACACGGGTGCCCTCTCACACTTGAAGAGAGGACCAGGCTAATGGATGTGAAGGCCCTGAGCAGAAAGAGCTTTTGTTCAACTCAAGTAGTAGAGAGTTATTTTCCAGGGTGGGTACAAAAGTCAGATGAACTTGCTATCCTTGCAAATGCCAGGGCTCATACAGCTGCATCCACAAGAGACAAAAGCTTTTGTTGGCTTTTCTTGTACCCTGAGAAATTTGGAGAAGGGAAAAAGCATCTCTTGGGCCATGGCCGCTAGAGGACTCTGCCCACACAGCTATGCTGCCTGGGCCACACTCATCATATCTCCCCTCCTGTGGATGAGCTTCAGAAAGGCAGGAAATGGGCTACCCCAGGCCCATTACATTTGCCCCACTGCGTTATTTGGCCTCGGAAACTTAAATCTGATGGCTGAAAAGATTCCCGACATATCGAGTCATCACCAGCAGTGATGGTTCACCTCTGTCCTTTCGCTGCCAAGTTCTTCTGAGCAGAGATGTTCATGCAGCCCCGTGGCAAAGGAAGACATGAAGTTAAGCACACAAAGCTGACCTTTCCTTATTCCTACACCCTTGCACCATTGCCTTTGGCAGAACAGATGTTAGACCATTTCTGATGCAAAGTTCCAGGTTAAATGTCACCTGCACGAGCTTGAAAACGGAGTAGCTCATGGATTGAAATTTGATATATTTAACTGAAATGTTGCATCTGTATAAAAAGACTGACATTTGTCTGGGCTATGCTTTTCTAAACGATCCGGAGAAACACCACATTAATCCCTTATGCTTATATACACTTCAAAATAATCCATATGACTCATATCACCTTATCTTCATTCTATCAGATTTCAGAAAACGTGGCAAAGCATGTAGAATAAAAACAGCCTGAAAGTTAGAGGCACATAAAATAAATGTATGTTAAACTTGGATTTGATAAAATCCCAAGCCAAAAATTCTGTAGAGATTGTTAGAGACCATGGGCACCAAAGCCAATAGCCCTGAGCTGTCTCTGGCCTCTTGTGCATTCACTTACAAAGATGGGTAAAGTCAAATGTTTTTAAGAGCAGTACTTACAAATGACACAGAATTTAGGAGGAAAAAAAAAAAAACACCTTTAAAGGAGCTCTGCTCTGATACAGATAGCACATTAAAGATTTGCTTTTGTTAAACTCACATGCGAAACTTTTATAATTAAGCTGGAATCCTCCTCCTCCCCAAAATTTCCATGAGCCACCTTTCTCCAAAGCCCCTCATCATTCCTTGTTTTGGTGACACCGCAACCCACGTGCTTGCTGCACGGCTGGCTAGCAGACACAGTGACTGGCCAGCTGGACACTATCCACCACAAGAGATAACAGCTGAATTTTCCTTACCATTAAGAAAGAGCTGTCTTTTAGGACATTTCTTCGCCCCAGTCACAAGTTTTCACCAAGTGTGGCTGAAGCTATCTTTGAGACTTCCAGCCTTTTACTAAAGTTTGTTAGGTTGGCAAACCAAAGTAATCAGAGAGAAATCAGTGAACTAATGAACAGTGTGAACTTATGTAACTGGTATCCTCCTGAAACCAGACTAAAAATATTTGAAGTTTAATGAAAGATATTCTCCTAGCTGCACTCCTAGGGAAAAAAATCCCTTCATAGGCACATTTCAAAGAACAGTGACTGCACCTGAGTCTGGAAGAGAGGGTGCCAAGTGTAGTGCCATGTTGTTTTGAACTATAACCTGCAACAGACGAATCAATATAAAATTCAGACTGAGCTTGATTCTGTGAGCCAGTGCCATGACTAGCTTGCTTTCCTGGAGAGGTTCCTTCTGATCTCAGTTAGGTAAAAGAATTTTAAAAGTCACCTACATGCTGCTGTCACACGCTCCAGGCAGGTCACTGAGCTCACTGCAAGTCAATATATGAGACTTAGGAGGTTCCATTAACCGCTGCATTGCCTTTCTCTGTGCGCCGACCAAACCTATCTGCAGTATAAAGCAACAGGGTAACATTTGAGGAGCAGTCATGGAGGTGCTTCTTTGGAGGATAAACACAGCCTTTCCCCCACCACCCCACGCGCTGTTTCCTGCGTGATGCCTCCTAAGTCTCCGCTAGCAAGGAGATAGCCAGAACCAGGCCCACCATTCCAATGCCAAACGGTGTTCCAGACCTTCACAGAAAAGTTAGAAACAAATCATTCAGTTTCTTTGACAGTTCTTTATACCAAGGCCCTCGTTATAAAGGAAGTGTCACTTTCTGGCCTAGAGAGACATTCTATTCAGAGATGGAATGATAAGTTAAGAGTCTGAGGGTCCCTTTGAGAGGAAGCCACAGCAGGATCAGATCCAGCTTTCTCTTTACCAGTATTGCTACCTTGTGTCAGCAGCTTGGACACTTCCACCCCAGACAGCACAGTGAGTCCCCGCTGAGAAAACACCTTGAATCTCCCTGCACCGTGCATGGCTACAGGGACAATGCACACCCTGGTCCTCTGGAAAGACCTCAAATCTTCCTGCTCTGCACACACACTTTTCCAGAAGGCAGGGAGTAGGAAAATTATCTTGTCCCAGTTCTGCTTTCAAAATCAGATCAGAGAATGGGGTAAGACAGGATGTTTCTTCTGGAGCAGGCATGGGCTTCAAGTGGAGCCTCCAGGGGAGGAAGAGAAAGAGCACACCAAAACATGGGGGAAAAAAATGCCTTGTTACAACTTTTATACAGCTATTGAGCCATTAAAGTGACTGATCTGGTCTCATTGTTTTCTCACTCTACATCAAAATATTTCCTGCTTTTTGTCATCAGGAAGTCCAGAGGTCATTTTCTGGTTTCTGTGTTTGTACTAAAATTAGTGGAACCAAAAGAGCTTAGAATAGCCGAGAATCTATCTGTCTCACAGGCTAGTTTTGGGGGTAAGTCCCCACAGTTCCCACATAATGGCTCTCTTCTCATCTCTGTCCCATCATTTAACACTTAGCACTTAATTACTTAGGTTATCTCTATAGTCAGTGATAACAGATAGTCCTCTGCTCCAAGGGGAAGTTTGCTTTCTGTCCTGGAAACTTTCTCTTCCTCCACTTATTAAAACTAAAATTATTTTAAACTACACAAGTTGTAAGCAGTTAAGTTTAGGTTTTATAACTGACTGAAGCTAGGTGAGGTGAATACTGTTCCATGTATCTAAACTTTTAGGTGCCAAAAATCAGTCTAGAATACAGGACAAGGCACTTCGGAAAGATTTATCCCTATTAGATTTCAAATGAGGTTTGACTTGGAAAAACAAACATTGGATTGCTTTAGTAGCATAGGCAGAAGCCTCAGTAAGTCCAAACGAAGCATTACGGGATGTATAATTAGTGTGGACCTTAAAAAGCAACAACTACTATGCTATGCTACTATACTAGAATTATATTTTTCCTTTAAAACAAACAAAAAAAGAGAACTTGGTAGTGAAATTGCATCTTTTTCTAAGGAAGACTTAAAAAAATGCAAGTATTTAACCCAGAGTTTAGGTGAAGAGGAATGTGGTGCTGCATAGTGGTACAAAGGTAGAATGTGAAATGTTCTCAACAAGCAACTGTGAAGAGACAACTGACCAAAAAAACAAGCAAACCTAAGAACAGCAGCAAGTTACTTCCTACCAGTCCTGCACTGCGTTGAACGAGTCCTCGCTGGTGATGTCGTACATGAGGATGAAGCCCATGGCTCCGCGGTAATACGCTGTAGTGATGGTCCTGTACCGCTCCTGTCCAGCTGTGTCCTGGAAGAAACAGGAATATTTAGGCTTTGAGACCCCAGCTCTCAGAAAGAGGAGCTGTAGTTAGGTTCTATAATACGCTGTAGTGATGGTCCTGTACCGCTCCTGTCCAGCTGTGTCCTGGAAGAAACAGGAATATTTAGGCTTTGAGACCCCAGCTCTCAGAAAGAGGAGCTGTAGTTAGGTTCTACATCTGAAATTAGGCAACTACTTTTTTTATCATTATATATTTTAAATTATTCATTTACTCCTACCAAAATGAGCTTCTACTTACGTCTTAGCATTAATTGGGCTTTTGCACCAACTATGAGCTGTTAAATGTGCTTTGACACGTGCACAATTAAAAGCTTAATCAAAGCTGTCAACCCTTAATCATTCTTTTCTGCCTTAGCCTCAATGCAATAATCAAATGTTAGTAGAGTTCACTGAAAGCAACACTTCCAAGCAGAGGCAATGGAAAACAGTCTAGGACGATGCCAGACCAAAGACATTGTTGCACTGCAGCTGAATGCCAGGGACAGGGAATTGATCCTTGACATGGATGCTGCGGGTGACTCAGGTCTTACCTGAAGTTAGAGACAACAGTCTGGGACTTGATGCAATGAAAATTATCCTAGAATATGCATTTAAAAGTGGATCAACAGTCCTCTACCTAATCTATTCCTTCTAGAGCTGCCCTGTGAACCAGAGACAGAAGTCATATGCTTAAAATAGCGCTCATTTTGGAGATATCTATCATTTCAACAAGTTTATTTCATTCACTTTCAGCAAATAGCAACTATGTGAAACAGCTGTGGGGAGCAAATAGCCTTATCTTCAAAACACACACTCAGCACAAGGTATTCATTGCTACAGATGAGCAATTCCGAGATGAACAGTGGTTAGACCTTCAAAACCCACATTTTAAAAGTATTTACTGCTGCTGATTTAAAACTAGTTTAACAAAGTTTCTTTCGTCTAGAAAGAAACTAAGTCCTCTAAAAGTACTTGTCACTCACATAGCTTCAGTAAAAGAACATTTAGTACCTTTCTGAGCTGTAGTATCAGGTTCTGATCTGACACAGCAGATCTCCACAGTGCAACCTTTAAATGTCTACCTTCTTTAGCTCCCATAGCTGCAGCCTTGGTTTTGCTGGCCCTTCCAGGAAGCATGTAAGCCAGCCCAAGGAAAGGAAAACATTAATGATCACTGGTTGTTCTGTGCCAACATATCACAGAGGGGCTCTGTGGGAGGGAATTGCTTATAAATAAGCTCCCTGCAGCTTCCTTATAGGGCTCTGCCTATTCTCAGGGCAGTGTATATCCACAGCTGTATCACTGGGCAAATATCCCACTGGAGACATCATGCAGGAGGATTTTTTTTGTTTCTCTTAGATAAAATCTGGAAAGAGAAGGGATTTTCCCATGAAATGTAGGTGTCTGTAGCAAGACAGGGTGGTCCACTGGCTGAGAAACAGCGCTGGGTGACAAACCCACCCCAGGCCTGTCCCTTACTAGGATGCACAACCTCACTTAGCCGCTAAGGAACTAAACCAACTGTGTCACCAAGGTCTGCCTGCACGACTTAAAGCAGGTTAGGTGTCAGCAACAACATTATTGCTCTGTTTATTCAGAGAGACATGCCAGTTGCTTTATTACAGCCTGATTTCCTCAGGAAATGAAGCTGTCATTTGTCTCCACACAAAATAGTGGGACCTGTGCCCACTATAACTTTTGAACATGTTAAGAACTTTTGGCCAAGTCTGACTAAGGGGAGATGATCTCAAAGACACCA
>NW_010588933.1:304272-338490 GCF_000705375.1 Tinamus guttatus | reverse complement strand
TTCTACATTCCATTTCCTTCGTGCTTTTAGAAACGCTTTCCAGCTTCAGAATTTGTCCCGTTATGTTTGGAAAAACATGTACTGAAATATTTATCAATTGAAAGCCAACTTCCTTAGCAAGAACTAATCTCTGAGTACTGAGAACTCCTCTGCTTTTATGTGTAGGCATTAGTTTGTCTGGACAATTTGCAATAAGTTGATTTTTACAGGAGTACAAATTCTTTATTATGAGAGAGTAGACTCCTGGTGCTTGTTCTTGGTCTCAGTCCAGTCCACAAAAATCACTCCCCTTGACCAAAACACAGCAGAGCCTGGCAAAGCATAAGATGCAAGTGAGCAGAATTAGATCTAGCAATGAGGTAAGATATTTTAACAAAGTGAAGGCATGACATAAGCAACAACCAAACTATTTCAAAACATCATGAAACTAAATTGAACTGCAGTTGTTTCATCTATTTTATCTAACCTTGAGACCAAAAAACTATAAGCTGATCTGATTTTGGAGCAGTGAAAGCCTTGGCGCTATCAGGATCTGATCCTAAAGCTTTATACCAATGCGCAGGTTAAGTGACAGTATCTGGCCTTTTTGCAGAGCGGAACGATGCCTGGTTGTTCAGGAAACAGATTATCAGTTTCCATTTCACGTATAAATATACCACAAACGCCACTCAGAAGAAAGGACGAAAATCATACAAAAAGAATCCCCATTTGAAGCATTAATAAAATACAAAGAATATTAGATTATGTAAAATACTATTAGATTATGTAAATAATATATGTAAATATGTTTTATGATTACATAAAGAAAGTATACCTCAGTTCTAATCCAAAAATATCCTTCTATCTCACTAATGATATTGCATTAAATCAGCCTTACTTGATTAGGTCAGTTGTATCAGCAGACAGCAATTGTTGTATAAAATGTCTTAGATAAGAACAGGCAACATTCTGGCACATATTTCCTGCGTTTTAATTAATGAACAGACTACTTGCAATAAAATCTTTTTTTTAATCTCACTGAATGAGACACAGACAAACTACTTCCATATCTGCCCTACCTTTCAAAAAATCTTAATGGCAACAACTGTAACAAGACCACATCCATCTTTGCTTCAGTGATACGTTCACTGCATCCACATTTGCAAGCATGGAAGGAAGTAAACCAGCAAGAATTAAAAGTGCATTCAGCAAACACAGGAATTCTTCATCTCTGTGCCCACAAAAGAACATGGGAGGGATCGTACAGGAAATACACAGGGACTTCTGAAAAAGGAATGGCTTCTGCTACAGAGACTGCATGGCTAGAGAAAAGGGACAAGCTGACACGAGCCTAAAAAACAGCAAAAGCTAATGGGAGAGCTAGTTTATTCAAAACTATAAAGGTGAGATATGTTTGGATGAGCTAAGTGCCTGTGGGCCATCCCAAGATTTTACAGGCCTTGTTTCAGGCTGAGGCAATATATGCAGGGCTGGATTCTACAGCTACAGACCTGGGATCAACAAGACCTGGGATGTCAGCTGGGCCCAGGGCTTCAGGTAATCTCTACCTCCCACCTGAATAACCTTCCACTTCAGCAGCTCCCAAGGAGCATTAGTAACTAATGATGGTTAAGTAATTTTATCTTGGTCACATGGAATAGGACAGAAGTACTATCGACTATGCTGGGGTTTCTGCTGATATCTTACCTATACATCTCTGTGTAGAGTTTCTTCTGTCAGTTCTGGGTTTGGCTTAACTCAGCTATAAAGGCATCCACAGAAACCATGAAAAAAATGTTTGCAGATGGGGATTTGATGCCATATGACACAGCTTGCAGTATGCAGCAACACTCTCTCAGAGCTTTTCCATTTTACCAGTTTGTGACAACCTGAAATTTGAGCATTTCTGGAGTATAGTGATGCAGTTGCACAGACTGCAGTGAGAATTGTTAGCCTGCTTCAGGCTTGTTACCACTTCTACATCGAAGTGATTATTGAAAAGCTATTTTTCTGACGTGATTCTCAGTTTGAGCAACAAATGATGAAAACACGATTCATGAAAGTATCTAATGAAAACAGAAAATTGAGTACAGGTTTCACATTGTGCCTCAATTAGACTGCATTTAGATTAGAATTACTGGTGTTAATAGCTCTAAAAGACAAAGAACAAGTGAAAAAAAAATCTAAGCACAGTAATAAAAAATGCTTATAATTAGCAGCTTTGTTTTACTGAAGGTATCAGAAAGCTTCAATGGCAGTATAGCTGAACACCAGAGTTTTCAAACACATCATTACGCTAAAAGCGAAAACAAGAAATTCAGAAAGAATGTGCTATATTATAGCTTGATATTGCCATGGTAAACAGTTTAACAATCTTGTAAAAATGATTTAAAAGAACACAAGTTTCCATGGCACCATTGTTCCTTCCAGCTTCATGTTGTCAACCTGAAGCGAACACATTAAAGGCAACGTGGATCTGTGCTTTCTGCACTGCACACTCTTTGATTCTTTTTTGTGGGAAGCTGCAATAACCAGCAGAGGATTTTAACAGTATTTCTTTGTTCACAGAAGGCACCAGCTTGTTTTTCAAAAGTCATTACAGTTTCCACAATTTGAAAATGAAATCATTTCTATAGTGTATGGACATAGCCTTCCAATGTAACCTCAGACAAAGCATGTGAACCAGATTTTGCTCTCAATTATGCTGCTGTAAAAACATGGAGCTTTCTGGATTTGTATGATCCCAGTTGAGATTAGCAGCCAATTCATTTGCTGAAAAGTGACAAAAAATGCCAATTACAAAGCACATTTCAGCTACTGCAGAGTGACAGCACCAGAGAGGGAGTTCAGATGATGAAAAGCAAGTATGTCATATGGTACTAAAGAGAGACAAGGACACAGGACCAGATCCTTTAAGGACTCCCACTGAGTCTTCGTGAGGGCCCTCCTTTTCTTCCTGACCTTCCATGAGCAAGTGTTTTTGTCCCATCTATTCAATTGCCTTCCTGCCTCCATTAATTACTTTTATTTTTCTGGCTGCTTTTGCTGCCTCAGCACTGCTTGTACCCCTAACTGTTGTCATGCAAGCTTGTTGAAGGAAACAGCAAAATTATCCAGAAGGGCAACAACCACTGGTGTTCAGTTAGTTGATTTTATTCATCAGTGGATATTTGTTCATTAATACGAGTGGGCCAATATAACCTCCTTATTTTTTACCTACCTAATACAATTTACAATTGCTTGCTTTTTTTCCAGGTATGTATTTGATCCCAGTAGGCTTGCCCTTAGGCAGGTAGGCAGCAGGCATAAAAGAGGGAGGCAAAAGTGATCCCTGCATAGCTGTGTACACTTAATACACTTCTGTAGAAAAGCTCTTATACAAGACAGAAAATTGTACATACATAATTGGATCTCCTTTGCCCAGGAGTCCACAGATGTTGTTGTTACTTCCACTGCTCACCACGATAGCACAGGCAGTGCAATTGCTCAGGTGCGGTATCAAAACCATAGTGCAGAGATAGCTGTAAAACAGCCCACCCTTCTCCTGCCGCAGCTGTGTCTATAGTGATTGCTTGCATGAGCTCCCCAGATCAGTTGCTATTCATGACTATATTGTAGTTTATTACCTAATGCTCTTGTGTGCATTAGATTTTTATTTTCTTGAGGAGGTGGGTTATTTTTGGCTAGGAGGAAAATACTTTCAGGCCTAGCCAGTTCTCTCATACAGAGAGCTATGACACAACATCGCTTCATCTACTGCCCACTTGGTGAGATTTTCATTTTTATTTCAATATCATATTCATACAGCTAAGAAGAATGATGCTGGTTATTCTAACTTGCATATTTGAAGCTGAGCACATTCATTGATGCCAGGGTCACAGTATGGATAAGTCCCTGTGATCATTTAGGACCATGTGAAGAACAGCTATATCAAGTAGAGAGTCATCACTTACTTTATGAAGAACAGCACTTCATGCCTATGCTGATCTAAACCCATACAGTACAACAGCAAGTCTTCCTACCTGTAAATGAATACTCCAACAAAATTAATTTTTAGGTTCAGGTTCAAGCTGCTGATAATTTGGAAAGACAAACCCCCAAATCTGTCCTCTTTTAAAATTCTCCACTACAATACTATGCTTCCCCTCTCTAAGCAACATGTACCCATATATCTAAAAGGAACAGACAGCAGTGAATTAAAAAACTTAACAGTTTCAAAAGACAATGGCCCAAGTTGGTGTCTATCCATCAAACACTGTTAGTGGGAGTTCAGCACTGAATTTGAACAGTCTCCCTCAACTTTCAGAATAGAAGGCATCATTTATCTTGGCACTTTGCCCATGCAATACAATCTCCCCACCTATAATCACAGGTTTTGCTGAAAAGGAGTGCTGGTGATGCTCTCCCAACAGGACTGGGGGCAGATGAAGGCTGTTATTATCCAGCAGCCACAGGTTATCTCACACCTCGGCAGGAGGGTGGGAAGCAGGGATGCCCCCAGACTGAGGACACCGCTGCACAAGGGGTCACACAAGCTCTGACAACAAATTTTAACTCAAGCAGGTGTTTACACTTCCAGTAGTGCTGGGAAAGGTCAGTGAAAACCCATTTAATCTGGTTCGTGATTCATCCAGGATCCTGTACTAAGGTCTCCTCCTTTTAGGAACCAATGCTGTGATATATGAAGTCATTTGTCAACACAGTCTTATTACCAAGCCACCTGACATCAATAGGAATAAATTTATACCAATAAGTCATTTCCTATATGCAAAAACCTATAAAAATTCTTCTACCAAGTCCTCATTCCAAAACCTGGTGTATGTCAAAGGAGTCAGACAAGCTATTTCACAGGAAGAACAAATTCCAGCTGCAGATAAACCATCTGAAGGAGCAGACTTAGGGGTGGAATTAAACAGGGGTCCTGTCCCAAAACTGCGGCTCATGGACAGGAAGCAGAAAAGTTGAAACAGAAGCTTGACGACAAGAACAAAATGATTAAGAACAAAGTTAGGTCTTTCAGCATCTAATCTGCCCAAAGCCAAATCCGACAACTAGGAAACTACAGGAATAAACATCACATTCCTATCAAGACAGCAAGTTCCTTGCAATTGAATTTGCTTGAATGTTGCTGTATGTAATGAAACTGGTTTAAAAAGTTATGGGGGAAAATAAAGGGTGACAAATTCTTTGACTTTGTCAAACACTTGTGTGTTTTCCTCACGCCGGTGGGGGGGGGGGGGGGGGGGCAGGAAACACTTTAATAAAAGGAACAAAACCAACACAAGCATTAAAAACACTCTCTGTCTGCATCTTGCAGACACCATTCCTACAGACAATGATACTATCGAATGTACAAACTCATTCCCTTCCCACGTGGAATGGAAACCTGATTTGAGGTGAAAATTCTCCTCCCTCACATCAAATCTTTCCTCCTTCTGATACCTGTGCAATATAGAAATCAAAATAAATAAATAAAAGCACCATCACAACAGCTACCAGAATTATCAATTTCCTAAGGCCAAGTACTTTCCTAGCTAGATGTATTTAATGTTTTCATTTGTACTGACATGAAAAGCGTACTGATGCAGAAGAGTGCATGGTCGGGCTGCAAGCAACAATGTTTCCTGCTGCTGTTCATTGAGGATTAACCACTGAGAAAAATTTCAGAACAGTCCAACATATTTTCTATTACAGCTTTCACGCATGTCATACTAACATTATGCATCAGCTGTGCTAGGAATCGAAACTGTCTTTTAGGCATGATGGATTGTTTCTAATTAGCATATCCTCAGGTTAGTAATCAACATCAAGCAACTTAAATCAAATTAATTCCCCATTGGTGGGGTTGATATGTATACCATATGTTAGCTGAAATGTAAACCAAAGCAAGATTGTGTTGCTTGAGAAGTTTTGATGTAGAAGACAAAACAGCTTTCCAATAGCAACACCGAGAAAAAGAAAGGGGAAAAAAAAAAAGAGAGAGAGAGATTTAAATATTTTTTATAACTATTTTCAACCAGTTCTGTGTTACTCCAAAGTATCATCTGACTTGCTGAAAAGGGTCATTTGCGACCCACCAGAATATGTGTCTTTTCTGGGAAAAATCTACAATTAAAGACAGACATTTACCTTCTGATCAAATAAGACCTCCAAGAAATTGCAATTCATAAGGCATAGCTGAAGTCTCGGCTTTAGTAACGCTTGTGTGATTTATATCACATTATTTAGATTCATCAGGGACTCTACCTAGTTAAACATCTGGCTCCTGTCAAATTTTCACAATATGCCCAGCCGGGATGTGCCTGCTTACAATACCAACTATTTCTTAACGTCGTTTGTATTATGAGAACACTTTGGATCCTTCAGCACAAACCCACTGCAGAAGGTAGCGGAGGCTGCTGAGCAACATCCCCTCTGCCACCCAGGTGGCTCAGCAGCCACCTGCTCCCCACCACGCGCAGAGGCTGTGATTGCAAAGATCACATTGCTCCCCCACAAGACGCCGGGGATCTGTTTGTCTATTTAATCCCACAGTTTAGCTGCAGAATCAGTATCAGGTGCAAGCTCATGCACCAGTGTGCTCACTCCTCCCAGGGGACAGGCTGAGAGCCAAGAGCTCAGCCTGCTGTACCCAAACCGCCAGCAGAACCTGCTACAGTGGATTGTCTCAAGCTGACTGGGAAGTGGACATGGAGCCCATTTTTATATTAAATCCGAGTATTTTAATGGCCCTGCTCTAACTTGATTTCAGAACAGCAGGAAACCTTTCCTTGCCTCTCTGCTCTCTTTATAAGAAACTTTAATTTGTACCTGATTAGAAAACTTGTTTTTCTCTTCAACTGATCATTGTCGTATCCCTGACTAAACATGTCAAGCAAACAGCATTATAGGAGATTCAAAAATGCTAAACCTTTAAGAAGCTTAGGAATGAGAATCATAATCGAGTGTCACTGCCTGAGGCACAAGAGTTGTTTAGGACTTCTGATAGGCCACATTTCATCATACATTCATTTTCATACAGTTTAACCAGAAATGCGTAGCTTCAGGAAGCCAAAAGCTTCTTCTCTGCCTCTGTGCGCCACACCATGGGGCAGCCACCTCTCCAAGCCACCTTGGGTCAGCAGTTGAAGTAGATCAGTGTCTGGTCCTGAACTACAGAGACAGTGATCAGAAATAGATGTTTCTGGAATAGATACAGAATGGCAGTGAAGTGCAATTACAAAATGCTTCACCAACAGGGAGAAATCTTCCTAATTTAGCAGCCAATCTTCAATAAATCAGCTTGTGGTAGACCTCCCTGCAAGGACTCTGGTTGTCTAACTGAGATGCTGAAATGTCCCTCAATTATGCAGCTGGACACACAGAATCAGACATTTTCCATTAAAATGTGCCACAGACTCTCTTTACAGCAGCGTGTTGTCAATTTAAAAACTTTTTCTTAAATACATAATTTTAGGGACTTGCCCCTCACAGGTCCTGCCTCACTAGTAAAACTCTCTGCTGCAACTCCAGGACATTTCTGGACCACTCCTGGTCAGAAGCCTGGAAATCTGTTACCATCATACACATCAAGCAAGTTATCTCATATCCTATTTGCTGGTATTTTCATTTGAACTATCCATCATTACAGCCTGCCAATGGTAACCAAGGATTTAGAACAAAAAGAAGACCACAAAAATGATAGAGGATTGGTTCCTTCTTATCAGGAATGGCTTGTGCCCCAGTACCTGGGAACTATCACTTCTGGAGAACCGACTCACCTCAGTCTCCCACATCCCATTCCTAGCAGCACTTCCAGGTCTCTGGGCCGCTCTCCTCTTCTTTTTCTGTTCACAAGATATGGAGTCTTTAAGAGCTAGAACTTCTTTCTTTGCACTCAGAAAGAGTATTTTCTTCTCAGCTTCAAAACAAAAGTACATTTTGCACTAGTACCCAACTAGACAGCCTCTTCTTCATTACCTTCAAGTTGAGCTTTTACCTGCATATGTAAGTCTAGGTTATATTTAATATCTAAACTTTAAGCTCTATTATTTCATATTTTCTTAATGACCTTGATTGCAATACTTCACGCACAGGTACGTATTATGTTATGACACCAATGCCAAAAACTGGATTCCCAGAAAAGTCTGTGGAGAGATTTTATGGCAGTATCAGAACACAGCAGTACTGATGACCTGGGAGAGGCATTCACTTTGCTGTCCCAGTTTAGGTAACCAGCAATCACATTACTCTCCTCTGCCCGTTTTTCTGGGTTCACTTCAGGATGTTGTTCGGCATCTCTGAACTCGACCCTATTGCATCTGCTGCAGTGAGATGCTCTCCAACAGAGCTGGATTTTGCAAGGGGCAGAACTTCAACTCCTCTTTCTTCACCAGCAATGGACCCACATCCAGACTCAGTGTGACCCCTGCAGCGCTACGGACTGACCATTTGACACAGGCTTCCAATGAACTGTTCCAATGGACTCAGGATAAAGAATTCAACAAGTCTGCCAAACATTGGACAGCCTTGAGCTGCCGTACTCATCAATGCCAAAGTGTACATACACACAGGAGAG
Source organism: Tinamus guttatus (assembly GCF_000705375.1). The sequence goes on along the minus strand of NW_010588933.1, from coordinate 329,954 downwards.
TTCTTTAATGACAAGTTAACAAATAAATTTGAGGTTTCCACAAGACATACATCCTTTTCCCTTAGTCCCTATAAGACGAGGCTACATTTAGAACTCTTACGACTAAATTTATAGAAAGATAAATTCAATAGCATCAAGTCAAAGACAGGAAATCTGCATATATTTAACTTACAAAATTACATTACTGCTTTCTAAAAGTTAAATGCTTTATGTTACCAAAATAATTCCTAAGACATATTGACCTTCATGACTCCTTGTTGCTTTCACTCTCCAGTTCTCTCTTGCAGACAATCAAGAAAAATCTCTAAGTACGTTCAGAGTCCGCTGTTGCTAAAAAGCATGTTTTGCAATGCTACTTCAAATTACACCATTTGAGGAATCCTGCAGAAGCAGAGCTAGAAAACTGAATTGTATCACAAGCTGAAAAAGTAGAAAGCATGCTGCCATTAATTTTAGTCACTTCCAAGCAATTTTGTTTGAATTTGCTGAAGGCAAATTTCCGTGTAAAAGATGAAAACTCAAGATCATCTGCAGGTTATTAAGATGAATGTCTATTAGAGCTTCGGTTGGAACTATTGCCTTCATTTATAAAAACACAATTTCTGCTCCAACAACAGAATTAGCATAAGTGCCCTTAGAATCTTGCCCACAAGATCTTTCAGCTATATCTTCTTCCATATTTCAAGCCAAGATTGACGTCAGCAGCATTCACAACCTTTTGAGAACTCATTCTCCATTTTCTACTTAATTCAATGTCTCAGAACATTTATATGACTCACAAAACTTGGTGTTTGAAGCTTCAGGGCACATAGATGGAGCGAAATCCAAAGGGGAAAAAAAGATTACATTTAATATAGTAAAATAATAGTAAAGAGAAAGAGCCAGAGAAAATATAGTCAGGTACTATTTTCAGCAAAGTCTGTATTGTAAAATAAAGCAGCACAATTTTCTCTTTCATTCATTACTCAATGAAATAAAAGAAACTCAATTTTCTGTTCCATTCATTACTCATGGTGAATGAAGAGGTCATCCGAAAGAGCGATGTTAAATGCACAGAATTTTACAGCAACTTGCAAAAGATAGTCTGGGAACATCAAAGCAAAGAACGAGAGTATCAAGCAACTCAAAAGTGTACACTTTTTACATAAAACTGAAACATCTGACTCGAGGAGAAAGCGCTTCTACAGTCAGAATTTCCTGCTGGAAATAGTCCCAAATTGCACTTTGAATTCATACTTGCAATTTGTGTTGTGCACAGATGTGAAACTTGAGAAAAGCTCATTTCTGAAGAGTAAGAAGTAGGACAATCACTGATGCCAATACAAATTTTATTCATTATTCATGCAAACCCTGCCCTTCCTCTGATGATAGGCAGCCACCCTACATTCTCTGGATGAAGGGCAGACCATACCAACAGGGACATGCCTTTTTTTTGTTATCTCATGGAAAGGCAACCTACTGCAGCATTTCTACTCTTTACACAGTGGTCCCCAGCTACAAATCTGGATCTGTGCAAGTCCACCTCTACTGAAAACTCCTTTCTCTGAAAAGACAGCACCAGTTACACAAATCCCTCAAGTCTCAATATGCTGTCAAATCAGCACTCATAGTTATTAATCAAGAATTTAATAGATGAGATCTTAAAATTAACATGTTTTGGGAATTCTTTCATAAAAAAAAAAGAGAGATTCAGTGAGTCATGACTGAATAAATTGTTCAGCATCTCCCTTTGAGGGACTATTTTGAACAAATACTTTATTAAGCAGACAGACCTCAGCCGAATACAAATGACTCACCTGTGATATAAGGGCAATTAAATCTTTATCAAATTTCTTCTATCCATAAAATAAGTAGACAAATTAGAAGTGAAAATCCCCTGCTCCTCATATTTTCGGTAAGTCTCAGAACAGTTAGGAAATACAATAGCCTAGATTTCATCTTTCTTTCCTTCTTCAAGAAAGAAAAAGAAAACAAAAAATACTGTAAATCTTCTCACATATGCAGACGGTAAGTTAAGAATAATCAAAAAGAGGGACATTTCACATATTCTGACATAACTAAATACAAATACTGCCCTTTCTCTGCCTTCAAAGTAGGTTACAGAGTGCTATCCTTCTAAAAAAACTGTTTTTTAATCACTAACTGACTCTACCATCTCCCTTCTCAATTAATATAATATTGTATTTGGAGGGTACACTCAGATGAGAGAAACAGCTGCCATTCCAGGAGCTTTAAAACTTTGGAGGTCTTAGTTGGATTAAAAGGGCTGCATAGGTTTGATACTTTCAGCACTGAGTGAATAAACATCTTGTATGCAGTTAGTGGAAAATAAAGCTATTCGCTTCCTTCTTTTTAAGCACTTGGGTCTTGTAAACGGTAGGACAGGTGACTATCTTGCCATCACTTAGCAACGTCAGGCTTTGACACGCAACTGGAACAGCTGCCCTTCCTGGTCTCAGCCATTTAAAGAGCATTTCCACGACAAATTCTACAGCTGGGAAAACTGCCAAATGACTTTCAGCCTAAAATGCAGTGATACAAATACGTTGTTGTGTCCAAGTTACAGCTAGATGCTGTAAGTACTACTGATTCAGACGTAATTTGCTATTAAAAGAGTAAAGATCAGGTACAGACCATTTACATATTTAAGTGAAAAATTATTCAAATTACAGTTTTAACGTGACAATGATATGAATATTTCTTTGCTGCATTTGTCCCCTTTGGAATTATTGCAGTCTCTTAGAAAAACATTCTTAAGGTTATTCTTATGCACAATTAGTAGAAAATAATCTAAAGTTATTTTAAAAGTATATAAGACTTGAGAAGGGGGGCTATAGCTCTTTCATAGCAGGGTGAAAAGTGCATATACAATTCAGAACATTTTAAAAAATATATCACAAAGGCAGAATTTCCTGTAGGTTTTTCCTCTTTGAAGGGTTTGTTCTTGTCCCTAAATAAATGGTTAATGAAGATAAGTGAAAGGAAATGATTAATTTTACACTTCCGAACCTTGAAGCCTCAGGGGGAGCTAAGCAGTTCAGCAAATTTACCTCATCTTTTTTTTTTTTTTTTTTTTTTTTCTCCAGTAACGACCTTTTCTGCATGCTTTTTTTTGAAGGAAGGCATTCTAATAAAAAGGAGATCCATTTTAGCTAGGATAAGGAGCTTTAAACAGGTATGGACTTTTGGCACTCACATAATTACTGCACAACAGCTGAAATGAGCATCAGGATAGAAATCCTGCTTAAATGGAGCACTGAATTTCTATTATAAACTACTCCATGCAATGCCCTTCCATGCTTTAGACCTTGTTTCACAACTAGGAAGACATCCTTGCTCAGGAAGAGTGTATAAAAAGAGGGTCAAGAGCTTTGCTAAGTCTGATGTTCCTCATCTCAGGAAGATTTTTGTCCAGACACTAACAACCTGCCAGGAAAGCTGCAAGCTCCACATTGTTTTTACACAAACTGACACTCCTGTGATAGCAGTTTCATCTCTGCAGAATTCAGCCCTTCTGAACTCACCACCCCTGGCCAATCGCTTTGTTCCTTGCAAGCCAACACTTACAGGCACTGCTTTGGGTGTTGCTTTCCATTTGAATCGATGTAACCATTAAAATGGCACTGTTTATTACTTACTATTTACCCACTTGTTACCTCTTTCTGGATCTCTTCATCAGGAATTCTGATCAAAAAAAAAAAAATCACAATCTTTCTTTGCTTCTACTCTAGTTCCCTCCACCAGCCTGGTGGCTTTGGGGCAGGTCAGCACTGCAGAGTACCACACAAAGGCCCTAACCCGAGACATTGCTGCCTCCAGAAGCTGAGATGCCACAGCAGTGTGAGCACAAAACTGCTCAGCCAGACTTGCCACGAGGCTCCTGCTTGTGCACAAAGCATCTCCCCTCCGTGCTGGGCGACAGTGCCAAGCAGCTGAACGCACGGGGCCACCTTGTTGCAGCGTTAAACCCTCCACGTGACATTAGCCTGTCCTGCAGGCCCCGCACGTTTACATCGATGTAAGAGATTGGAAGCATATCTAAAGGCCCTCTTTATTTTTCTGTTAACTGTTAGCACTGTGGAAAAACAAACAACAACAAAACCCACCTGTAAATCTACATGCTCAGTGGCATTTCAACTTCTGAGCTTTAACTTGTCACTTAAGGCTCTCTCTATGCACAGGCAGAATACACTCTCTGCCAACCATAAATAAGTTTCCTCCATTCCTGCAAGCAGTGATGTCTGAAAAAGCACAACATTCCTAACCGTGACAAGCCTTCAGCCTTGGGCACCTCAGAAATAAGAAGAGAACAAACTAGACACATGGTTAGAGAAAAGAAACTAGTGCTCGGTTATCAGTCCGGTTAGTAACTGGGACAAAACCCACCATGTGGCATTCCGCTGTGGAGGCAGCTCGCAGCAGCAGGGTAACTGCAAGGAAGTTTAGCCTCCCATCCACAAACCCAAGCAGCTCTGTCCTCGCTTCCCCACTCCGTTGCCTTCGTCAGCTCTGTGTGCAAGGGGAGCAGCGCGTGGGTGGAAATGACTTCCAGCTGAAAAAGCTTCTGTTTTACAACTGCGCCATACAAACAAAAGTGTTTACCAGGAAGATAATGGAGATGTAACCCACTGAGAGTTGCTTCTTACAGTTATGTCTGCAAATTATCTAAAAGTTGCATGATACATGTCCCAAATCACAGTTAGCCTCGGTTAGCCTTTGTAGGGGCTGGCTCACCATGACCATAATTGAACTGAAGCTGATAATTACAATAGAAGTGACTAAGAGTCTTTGTTTAGAAAAAAAAAACAAACAAAAACACATAGGCACAGGAAGGTCTGATTTTCTTCACATTTTGGCCAGTTTCACAATCTGGCTAAGTCAGACTAGCTGGTTAACAGAAGCGTAAGGGTTAAGGTCTGCCATTCTACTGTTATACAGGAGAGACTTAGAAAAGGTCTTAATTAGCCTTGCTCCAGCTGAAAATTTCCAGTGTTACTATTGTATGCAATCAGCTGATGCACCAGCATCCTATTAGAATATTTCTTCCCTCTAAAAAGAAAACAAATATACGGACCTGAGTGGAAAGTACACAAAGAGTGGTACAGCCTTACAGAAACACATATGGCATGTGGCTGAGATGTGCTGTAAGGAAGCAATTCAGTATTTGACAGTAATTCCAACTGCCCTCCAATAACACAGGACAATTTTAGACTGGGGGGGGCAGGCAGGAGTGGAAGATGCAAAACACATTTGACGGGACACATTTATCTTTCTTCTCTCCTAGAAGAACGGAATCTGGGACTCTTTTGTAAAGGACTTTTCATGGACTTATCAGAGCCGACTCGCACCAGTCGCCCACAATTTGGCACTGAAAGCACTTGCTGCCTTTGCCGGCTGGGGAGGCTCTGCGCACGCTGGCGGCGAGCGCAGCCGATGCAGTTACCATGGCACTCCAACATCCAGCAGCTTCGCTGCGGCCGCAGCGTTATCACCGATCTGGAGACCAAAGGAGGGGAAGCGGCAGCCAGAATTTTGAATAGACCCATACAAAAACAGCATGAGGACGAATATTCTGCCCAGTAAACATCCTATGCACTGATCCCCTGTACATCCTCTTTTATTTTATCGCTCTAACTAGAGCAATTGCCTGTAGATGGTATTATTTGATAGATATCTGTAACACACGTGCACACATGTGTCTTCATACACCACTCTCCCTCTGTGACCTTACAGTCTAGCACTGGGACGAATGTCAGTATTGCTTGTCAGCATGGCTAGCCAAGCAGAAGCTAGTTGAGAAAATATACCCTTATTAACTCTTCTTTAAACAACACATGAAGTTCAATCGCTTTGTTATGGAAGCACAGCAGCTCATAACACAGTGCATTCATCTGCTCCCCCGAAGTTTCAAACATGCTCACCTCCTTTGCTTTTAGTTACTCACATCAGCAACTAACAGAAAAGCAATGAATACCTGATATGATTAGCAAAGAAACATATCTTAAGTAGAATTAGCAAAGAAACAGAGGACTTCTCAAATGAGATATAGTCATGACAGAAGCACAGGGTGCCATGTGCAACCTAGGTAAAACACATGGGACCAGCAGCTCCATTTGGAAGCAGGAAGCAAAGCCCAGACTGTAACAAAGGCAGAGAAGCCTTGGATATACTTTTGAGTTGCATCCACCAATGACTATAAAATGCAAGGTGCTACATTGCTAATTAATGACACATCTGGCCCCAAATCTGATTTCTGTTGCTGTCTTCCAATGCAACTACACAGTGTCCAGGCCGCTCTCTCAGCACTGTGGTTACACTACTGCCTCAGCAGCATTTGACCACAATAACCAGCTACGAGATCAATTTGGGGATCTTGTTAAGAAGCAAAACAAAACATAATCTTCTGTTGTGGATAAGGAGCAATGTCACAATTTTCCTTGTCCTGGAAGGATCATCTCAAGCCTCCCATTCTAATAAAATCAAAGAATACTTCATAGATACTGGCACAATCTTCCCTCCACAAGGCTGAAAACATTCCTTGCTGACAGAAATACAGAAAATCAGTGGCCACCAAATCAGGATAATGTTAAATTGCTAGAAAACAGAAGAAAGAAGTCTCCACTGCCAGGATCCTAAAGCACAATTTCTAACATCTGATAACCTGTTCTTGTGGTCTCAGGTCACTAGTTCTGTTTCAAAATCAGTCATTCAGTTTATTTGTTTATTATAAAAATGACACAGTAGTAAACAACAGAATTATAAATGTGACTTGTATTATCCCCTTTGCCCAGAAACATACAACAGATGCACATGCTCTCCTTAGTCAAAGGCGATAAAAAAATCATAAACACCAGCCACTGCATCAACCTCTGACTGACCACAGTGTAACCAAACACCTTTAAATACAGCAGATACCGAGTCATAGTGTAGAAAGAAATGCAAAAGAAAATTTTATCAGGGTGATTCTGATAAGATCCTGACAACAGGAAAACATATTGAGGCACATCAGCCTAATTTCTTATGAAAAATGGGAAAGAAAGTCTTCTACTGGGAAGTACCAAAATACCTGTTCTGGTTTCTGCTGTAAAAGATCTACAAGAGGTCAGGAGGCCAGTAACTCTGCTATTGTTCCAAAGCCTCACTGACTTACATCAAGAGGAATTCCCCTTGAAATTTTCCCATGTAATGTTTTTTCCCTTACTGAACTAGCTGACATTAGCCCATTTTGCTAGAATAGGTTCAGATCTTTGAGCTATCAGAAGCTCTAGAGCAATTAAAAGAAATACACTCTGATTTGGATACAACGTGGTACCTCTGGATGCAGTCAGGCAATAATTCTATCATTTCGCAAAGATGTAGCACAACGAGATTACACCTTGAAATGAAATCAAATTTAATCCTGCAAAAAGGAATAACTCCAGCAAAATAAGACCCGAGATTGGAGTTGAAAGCAGCCCTCACTCTAATGCACAGTTATAAGGCGATAACAATGGGATTGAGGTGATTAACTATAAACAGAAATAAACCTCCCATGTCAACTGTTTAACTGACAATCTAGGAGGGCTCAGCAAGCTTAGGCTGCTAAATAAATTCGACAGCCTCCCAAAACATAAGGAGAAGAACATTCGAATAATGGTATAACTAACCATTCAGATTTTGCTGCCACAAAGGTGATAATGGTTCTGCATTGGTGCACATGCCGACTTTTCTGCTAGCTAGATATTTTTTTTCAGAGTACACAAGTCAGCAGGGTGGAAAAAAATCCAGTTACATATGAGAGAAAATACACTAACTGCAATACAGGATTTCTTTTGTCAATTTTTTAAAATGATACCTCTATATGAAGTGTTTATGTTTTAAACAGAGAAAATTTTTGGCAATATTGAACATGTGCATACCACAAAAGGACAAATCAATGGTTGAGGCCGAGTTAGAGTGTTGGTTTTCAGTTCTAGCTTGGACATAAAACTAAGCTTATATGAAAGAGGTTTTACAGCACCTGCTTTATCTTTTAGCCTTTTCTTCCATACTGACTCATTCAGCACTTCCAATATTTCCAAAGCACTGAAGAATTATCTGAGGCAAAAAAAAAAAAAAGAAGGAAGAAAAAAGCCATAATAATTGCTGACTCTCATATGGCATTAAAAAAAATATCTGTCTCCAACTCCCCTACATCCTAAGCAAGGTTGCTGCCCCTTGTCTTTGCCTCCTTGCTTCACATACATTTACGAGTACAGTTTGCCTTCTTTTTGAAGCAGTAACTACAACAAAAAGGCAAAACAAAAAAAAAATCAGTTTACTGGATGCTTGTGACTGACCACCTTCTATGCTGGCCAGTCAGGTGTGCTGGGGCATTACTGGAGTGCAGGTTTCTGGTCTTGATGCAAACAACACATTTCCCAGTGTCTAAGACCTTTACTGCCATCAATCATGTCCTTAGTTATCAGCACAGGCATTCTTTCAACCTTGCTCTTTTATTTCCTCTGGTGGCTTTACACACATTTATTTCCAGTCATACTTTTTTTCATACCACTCTAACTTTTTCTGTCTATCTCTATGTACTGGCTTAAATGGCTTTACCTCTGAGCTGTTATTGAAAGGAAGAACCTGCATGACCCTGACTTCACACTCCTGTCCCTTGATTTGAGTCACTGCTAGGGAAGACGTGGAGGTGCGTGAGTTACGCCAGCCTGAAAACCAACCCTGCAGCAAAAGGATCAAGTTTTGGTCAGATGAGTGAGCAAGCATGGCCTGCTTTGCAACCAAATAATCATGACTGTTGGCAAAGAAGAAAGGAGGGAAGGGAAACACGTGCCTAAGAGTGGCAGACCACTGCTTCCAGTGGCAAGCAGCACTAAATTTAGCTTAAGCCAATGTCATACAACGCTTGCACAAATAAGGATAAAACAATAATTTTGATTCTGCCATTACCAACCCCTCAGGCCATACTTAATTATTTCACAAGGAACGGCTGAATGAGCTGCAAAATATTCAGTATGCACTGGCTCACCGCCCTGACAGAGTCTAAGCCTACCTACTTAGGCAAGTAGATAGACAAAACTTAGGTAAGTTTTGTCCACCAGCATTTTGGCTGGTATTTTATTTTGGAAGAATTGCCTAGTGCCCCTCTTCCTTCCTCTTAAAACATACTTTTTTATTATTATTTTTATTTTGCTCCCTTTTATTGCTCTTGCGAGTCTAATCTTACGAACAGAGTTGCATGACCACACATTCTTCCTAGAACACAATTATTACTTGAGCTTAGGCAAGACTGACATTGAGTTACAAACACTGCTACTGCATAGAATCTTAGAATCACAGAATCCTTAAGGTTGGAAGGGACCTCTAGAGATCACCTAGTCCAACCCCCCTGCACACGCAGGGTCACCTAGAGCACGTGGCACAGGACTGCATCCAAGCGGGCCTTGAAGATCTCCAGAGAAGGAGACTCCACCACTCTCTGGGCAGTCTGTTCCAGTGCTCCGTCACCCTCACTGCTAATAAATTTTTCCTTAAGTTCATGTGGAACTTTTGGTGCTTCAGTTTGTGGCTGTTTCCTCTAGCTCTGTCAGTGGCCACCATCCTCCCTGCTGCGCCCCGCGCCCAAGCAGCGGTGCCGCCATGTGGAGTGGGCGCATCTCCTTTTCCAGTATGAAAACAATGCAGAATATCTAATCAGAGTAGGGCTTTATGGCCTCTCATTCCGACGACTGTAATTTTTGGGACCCAATAAACCTTTAGTGCTGTAAGAAGGAAGTAATCTTGGTCTCCCTTAGAGGGATCCACCTGCTCTTTTCACAGTCATGACTTTGCCCAGTTCAATTCTTGGTCTAGATATCAAACCAGAAGATCTCATAATAAGTGTAAATTTACTGAGCAGAATGAGACCTATCTTTAGAGACATCCATCACCATCACATCCATTTATGAAATTACAGAACTCATCTCTTTTTTTTTAGAAACAAATTTAAAGTCACTGTTTATAAAGAACTTATCAAAAACATAATGCGAATGGGATGCCAGAGGAATAAATTACTCTCTCATCTGAAATGCATAATTAGCTTTTGGTTAAGTGTGCAATTAACATTAAAATTTACAATTAAGTATGATGATGTTCTAATCTTACCTTCTTTAAATGAATAAATGAATTTAGCTTCCAGCATTACTTCTTTGAATCCCCTCCCTTATCAGGTGAGTTTTGCAGTAGCATCCTGTCATTCAGGTGACAACTGACACAAAAAGCTCTTTAAAACATTGCATTTTTGCCTTCTGGGCAGCTACAGCTTGGGGTCTGCTTTCATTTAGGCTTTTCAGTTTTTCATTGGCAGCTGCCACTCAGCATAAGTAGCAGTTGCTACACTTCCCTTTGCCATGATGCTTCCTGCAAAAACAGAATGATGTTGCTTTGCACCTTCTTCCCAGCTGTGCTTACAGAATGAGATGTGGAATAAAAAGAAAAAACACAAAAATATTTAAAGTTATTTCATTTGACCACACAAAGCCTCGTTGAAGACTTCACCTTACACCTGGGATGGGTTAAGAGCTCAAATGTAGTCACTTAAGAGGACTCAGCTGACTCAAACCTTGACTTTGACAACATACTCCAAAGTACAGACACAAAGAGCTTCAATTCTCTTCAAAATTAGAACAAAAATACATCATCTCTTATGAGGAAAAATGGAAATACAACACATCTAAAAACTTGTTACAGTTTTAATTCTGAGGTGCTCAGAACCCAGGACAATCAAGGCAAGTAAAACACATGACAGAGACTGGGAACTCCAATACCCTGCACCCTTCCAGCATGCAACACACTGGCAAAGGGTGGGCTGCTTTTCTCTCGCAGGGTTGTCTAGAGAGGAATAAAAACTTCTCTTGCTTCTACCTGATGTTTTAGCTTGAACAAAAGAAAACTACATCAGGCCTCTGAAAGTTCCTCACATGAACTATGCATTGAGGGATGTGCAAAGTGTTCTGGCATGCAAAGATTTGGGGCTGGCCACTACCAATGATTTTGTATCAGTCGGGCTGTGCTGTTATCCAAAGAACTCACAGAATTAGCTGGGATGGGGCCTGCAGGAAGGCCCAGAACTCACCCCTCAGTATTTGATCTTACCGATACATCGCTTTGGAGATCTGCTGTACCTATCCATTATTACTCACTACCAAGAGACACACAATACACACAGGAGAGGAAAACAAAACATAACAAACACCCTGCTTGCATCATTCCCACCTAAAATCAAAACCTTTTTTTCTGATTTTTTGTTCTTCTATTTGGATGTGGACCAGGTAGCCTTGTGCAGCTGCTAGGCAACCTGAACATTGTATTGAGTTGTACCTGTATGCATTTGCTAAGAATAAAATATTACCTTTGAGATTTACTCATAATAAGAAAACACACTTAGTTGAAAATACAATAGCTTTCCTTTCTGATCAGTAATTAGCAACTATGGGAATACAAAACTGTTGATCAGGAAATAATCCACATGTACACCACACATGCAGAGAGAGATTATAAATCAACTCCTCATAACTTTACCATAAGGAAGTACTTCTAAAAATATATTTTTATAGATGGCAGTGCTATAAAATTCTAAGAGTTACATTATGCAGACATTAGAATATCTGCATAGTATTAATAATGTATACATAAAATATGTTAAAGGATAAAGGATAATTGCCAAACATCATCTAATTAAAAAGTGAACTTTCTCACTCACAAGTCATTTATTCAGTTTACATGCAGCCACCACTCTTAAACAAGACAAAAAGAAAAAGCTTTAGAAGATTCCACATTGAAGAAACTCCAGAATCTGTTCACTGCATGTTAATAAAAATGGTAATATAAACAGCATTTAAAAAAGCAAAAACATTATTTCACTTGATCCCTCTCAGAACCACTTTACTGTTTTGTTCTCTAGCCAGCGGAACTACATTCTTCCTTAAAAGCATTATGAATATCTTTGATATGTCCTATTTCTCCATGTCCCCGAACTCTAGAGAAAAGACATTCTTTTCAAGTCTTTTTTGAGTAGATCATTTCCCAGACAGCTATGTGCCTAGCACAGCTGTTAGGAAATCTTATTATAAATACCAATTTGGGTGCTTGAGGCTTTAATGTCAACAGAGCAAACAGGTTTTGATTACATCAAAACTGAACAGAGCAGCACTCTGTTCTTGATCATTACATCTGACAGCTTATCATATCCCAATTCAAAAAAGGCCTCCCTCAAACCCAACAAAAACAACAACTAGATCTCTATCTTAAAAGCACAGATCAGCTTCTGCTAGAGATACTAACTGCAGGACAGGTCAGACAGATTGCAACACTTGCTGACACATCAGCACACTGTTAGGAGTCTACGTGCCAGGTGGCTAGCACTTGAATGGGTATGAATTTATTTAGCTTAAAAAAAAAATAAATCAACTTAAATTTATTTATTTAAGATTATTTAATCAAAGGAAGATATTCTGCTCTTCTTATCAACAGAGGCCAAAGCAAGTGGACATAGAAAGTCATTGCGATTCAGAAAGTTCAGTGGTAACCATTTGGGAGATCTTTTTCCCTCCTTTGAAACTTATATCAAGGTTATTTGTACAAAATCTGCAGCCTGCCAATTCTCATCAGCCACAGCTGCACACACTTAACTGAGCTGTGTAAGCATGGATGTGCTGAAAGAGATGCAGGTCTGCGGTGCAAAGAACATTACAGGTTTCTAACAGTGTGACTTTCTGGATTTTATATAGAAATTTCAAGTGGTTAATTTAAACACTTGCACCTTCTTCCTCACTTAAGGGGAAAAAAAAATCATATTAAACCCAATCCTAACTGGATGAATCCTAATCCAAATACGAATCTTCGATGCTCAAAATTAAAAAGATCAACATGGCTGGAAAGTTGTAAGTAAAGGCAAAGTGTTAAATGTCAAGTGACAGTGTTGAACAAATGGAAGCAGGGAGTCCCATGCTCACAGCTGGAGGTAACAGTTATCAGCAGCAGACAATGGGGAGCAATCACCTTCTGGCAGGCTCCCCTTGACCTCTGCCTTCTTCCCTGCTCTCTCACAGCTGCACCCCACCCTAAAACCAGGTAGTTTCAGGCTTAATTATCTTCTGATTTTACCTCCACTGAGCCCTCTTCAGCTGTTCCCAAGCCATTTTGTCTGTCACTGGAAGGAGCTCTGCAGAGCAGCCACCACCAGTGCCACCGCACTACATGTAGTTCCAATGCCATTCTTGCTAGTAATAGATACTGAAATGTAGCAAGTTCCTTCCTATAGCTCTTTCAATCCAGTAACTGCCTTCCATTTACAAGCACATGCTGCTAGGATAAACTAATAATTAGTGAGTCCATTTCTCTGTGTCTATGTGGGGCTTTGCTTTTTACAGAAGCAGAAAGGGTTACGCAAGGCACACTTGTAACACGTTGCAAAATAAGTTTCCAGTATTCCAAAATACGCTTGTGTTACCTGGTACACAATAGCTTACAAAAATAAATATTCTTCCAGCTGTTCTCAAAGATGACTGTTTACTTCTTGGTTTTGCAAAAAGAATTACAACAGTCTATTTTGCTTTTGTTAAGTGACAGTCACAACATATACCATTTTTCATTAAATGTTGTAAATTTAATCCCATTTTACCATTAAATATTTCTCTGAATATGGCTCAGCTGAAATTGAGCCATTGCCACCTTCCATTGGTAGTCAGAATAGACACTGTAAATCATTTTAAAAAGTTAGAAAACAAGTAGATAGAAAAACAATTTCTTTCCTACACATAGTTTCGGTGCGTTAATAGCTCCACTACTGCATGTAACCTGAAGCTACATTGACATTATAGGTTTAGGCTTATGACAGGTAGGACGTAAACAAGTCCAAATATTCTGGCTTTCTTTTTCTTTATGCTTGTTTTTGTTTTAAGATGTACACACCTAAAGCTTTTGTTAAGGTTCTTAAATCATGACGCACATCAGGGATTCCTGCAAGGAGCACAGAAATAAAGAGCACAAGTCTCCCCGGGAACTGTCAAGCACTGAAACGAACCTTTTATTGAAAATAAAAGTTCAAATCAATCTTGTTGATACTCCAGTATTACAGATACTTTAGCTAGTGCACTCTGCAGAATCAGCCTGACAAACTATCCCTTTTCATGGAAAGTTTAACATTATTAAAGCCTATTTTTCCCCAAAAAAGCCTTTGAAACAGATTTATGTAAAACTCTCCCAATTCATTTTAATTTCAGTACCTTTATAAAAAACATGCATCTTTCATGGTTCTTTTTGCCTTGCTTTTACACAATTCATTGGATAATTTCATGTTCTGAGGTTAACAAAATCAAATATAGGATAAAAGAGATATTACATTTCTTAGTGAGCCTAAAGTCTGAATATTTCCATAACTCAAACTCTTAATGGAAGCAAATAGTTCCATGCCATGTTATCTACACTGGTTTCAAAGACAGGATTTAGCAATAAAAAGAGGATCTTTCATTAAATCATTTGTTGTGTCTGGCACCCAGCCACATAGGAAGGAAAAAAAAATCATATAAAATGAGGAAAAAAAAATCCTCATTTTAGATTATCACTCTGAATTCATGACAGTCACAATGAGAATTAATGTTGTGATTGCTATACTATTGCATTGAGATCTGATAATTAAAGATTAATTCTAAATCTGCTACATATGGATCAATTAGAAGGCTGTGCTCTTGGCTGCGGCAAGGGTTGGATGGAATGCTGTGCTCACCTCCGATACTGAACCTAACCTGTGGGAGAAACCATTAATAGACAGATATTCTGTGTTACTGAGCTAGCTTCTGGAAGTTGTTTAAGCGAATGATAGCCTAATCTCTACTCTTTGAGATCTTTCTACAAAAGAGAAGAGAGTTTTGCTCAGGAATTCAGCTGAGGCTTTTTGGTACTTCAAAATAAGGTAATCTTAGCCTAGCTTTTTAAAACGTATTTAATAATTCACTGGGACACAGAGAGATAAGCACTACCAGGATCAACCCCATAGCACGAAGGCTATTTAAGTAATTTGTCAACTTCTGTCGTGAAAGAAATCACTTGCTTTTTGTAAAAATAAGCATCACGAGCTATTCACAAAATTGCTTGCCTTTGGTCTTCTGCTCTGCACTTCAGGAGATAATAGGTTTTGTTTGCCTTTTTTTGCTGGCCTTGGATGCTGTAACTCGAAGTCTGAGAAAGTCCCAAGGTGGTTTTGTGAGCAAAGGGACCCTCCAGCTTACCTGTACAAGTTCAGCCACAGGAGCAATATAAATCTATGCTAATCCACAATCTATTTCCAAAGAAGCCATATTTTACCACCACACCTCTGTTAGTTTAAAACAAAGCATTTTTTGAAAATGCTGGTACTTACCCAAATCTGCAGTTTCACCCGCTTGTCATTCCTATAAACGGTTTTCACTTTGAAGTCAATTCCTACTGTGCTAACGAAGGCTGGTGTAAACGTGTCATCCGCGTATCTGAAGAGGAAGGACGTTTTACCCACACTGCTGTTGCCAATGATCAGGAGTTTGAACATGTAATCAAAATTTTGATCTGAAGTATCTTTCTGCCTGTATCTGGCATCTGTTACTGAAGCCATCTAAGAAAATGACAAACATTGAAACAGAACAAAGTTAAGAGCAGTTAGTGTTTGTTTTCCTTAACTGTACATCCTGGGTTTAGCTTCTCTCTCTGCTTTCTAACAACATAAGCATTATATACTCAAGAAAGAGGAATGCATCTGGAAATCCTCTTCATAAAGTCTGACTTTTAATTTCTGTTATTCCTTTGCACTGGTAAGATTTTCAAACCCAACAAATGCACCCGTTACACTGCTTTGTTTTAAAAAGAAAAACAGATGGCTACTGCTAATGGTTCATATACTAGTGGGAAAACAATTTTTACTCCAATGGCAGGATGCCAGTTCTGTTGCTCTGATAAACTTAAGTACTGCAACCAAAAACCGAAGTCTTTGACAGTGCACCATATTACACAATGTAGTAAGCTGCCACTGGGGCAGGTATTTCCTTTTATACCTTTTATAACTATAAAAGGAAATCTGCATTACTATCTCATGCACCACCCTAATTAGATTTTTATAAAAGCTCTTCCTTCAAAAATGAAAAAAGAGAAAAAAAAACCTTAGCCATAGGATGAGATAAAACATCAGTGGGCAAAAAAGAACTTCAGTTAACAACTTTGAATCCATCCAGCATTTACCTACTCTCAGGACTGTGGAAAAAAAAAAAAAACCACAACAACAACAAAAACAAAAAAGATGCAGCCACAAAGATCCCTCCTTCTCTGGTGACCCTGCAAGTGACTTCAGAAACCGAAAAGTAATAGGGGAATCTGAAATACTGAGTCAGCTGGAGCTCATCAAGCAACCCATCTGCTTCAACGCACACAGCTCAGATACTTGATAGGAAAAGGCCAGTGTCCTTTTCCCTATATTTGTGTCGTTGCCTTCTGCTGTGGTACAGACTGGATTTATCACAGAGAGGAGCAAAAAGAAGCTTGGAAGAATTTCCCCCGTAACAGCTATGCCAGCTTTTCATCTTTAAAGTTCCTTTCAAAACCTAGCCCAAGTCAAACAACTTGGCCTTGGCCCCCAAGAATCAGTCAGGAGGTTGCGTGAACTAGGACAATGACAGCAGCGCCTCTCCCACCAAACTAGGACATGTGTTATTGACTTGCTATGTCAGAATGCAAGATCTGGAAGGAGGCTGAAGTCTTTTCCTCTGCCAGCATTCAAAGAAGTTAATATTTCCTTCAACGTGGACTCACAGGCATCTTTGGGAACAAAACTCCCATCAACATCTACTCTGAGCATTTACCTGAATACTTCCCTTTTTTATCAAGTCTCATCCACATACAGGACTTCACTCACTTGCTGGATGGGGAAAAAAAGGAATACAAAAACGCAGAACAACAAAGAAGTTTTTAAATCCTATATAGTTAAATGTCTATAAACCGAAATTCTGTTCAAAACTGATTTGAAATAGGATATCAATTTAACCTAGGTTCCCAAAAGAGGGGAAACAAACCAAAGCCATCTCAATCCAGACTTCAGTACAGTATGTACAAGTGTTCAGCTCTGGTTAAATACAAGCAGTTTTCTCACACAGACAAGGCCTGGTACAGCAGACAGGTTGTTCATAGCCTGCACATTAATGAGGACAGCTTCTGAAGAACTTCAGCAATAGCTCAGGACTCAATAGCTCCACTGAACACGGTAATATTTTCCCACAAATGAGTATCTACAGGATACACTAAAATTCTGATACATACAGGTCTTAACTTCAACTGCTATTAAATAAGATTAAGGTCCTTTGCAAGCATTACAAAAAAATCAAGTACAATTTTTCTTCTGACTAGTGTATCAGAAAAAAAGTCTTTATTCGTACTTTGTGGTTCTTATTAGAAATTTTTAAAATGATGGATTCAACACCAACTGACTTACACGCACATGCTCATGGAAATATGCATACACTGCCAGTTTCAAATAGAAAACTCAGCTGCAAAAATAATAAATCCAAATGATTCGTTGATTTGTGGCATCACCAAGCAGAAGATAGAGACAAGTTCTATATTTGAGTAATTTATCTTCCTCATACCCACATGTGATTTCTACAAATGCCAACGCACACGTGCAGTTGCTAACATGGAAAGAAATTCTTCTCCATTCTGCTCACAGGGCTTGAAGAGTGATTTGTCCTCATCACTTGAAACCTGGTCATTTGAAGATGTACAGGTAGACCTTTAACGAAGAAGTATCCCACTAATCAATATCATTTTCTTCTACTACCCTCATGGAATGCACTCACATGCTTCAAGACAGCCTTTTAACTGAAACACTGCAGCCTCCATTAACCCCCTCACTGCTGTCACCCAAAGAGAACCTGGCTACAAATGCTACTTTCAAATCTCAGTTAAAAAAGCAATTACAGAACACGACCAGCTAGAGCAGCTTTGTTAGAAGCACAATGTAGCAAATAAGATCAAATGACAGTTGGACAGAAAGTGCTGTTGTCATAGAAGCACAACGGTCGCTGCCGCGGGCTCACGACCGTGCTACGCGAAGATGCTGCAGTTCGGTTCACTGAATTATTAGAGGCAGGGTCAGAGCGCAGAATTTTCAAAGGCGAATTCTATCTCCTTGCTTCAATTTGTCTTTTCCCTCTCTCTCCTCCGATCAGTAGAGTGAAACTGGAAGGATAGCCGTGCTAATGACTGCAGATAGCTGGTGAAGTTGTACTCCACAAGCATTTAGTCTGGAAGGGTTCACAAGGCTGCATGAGCATACGTGCTTGTAGCCTTGAGGAAGAAATGAGCAGACCCGTCTCCTCTTCTCATGCTTCCCTTTGCTCACCCACTTGTTGTCCCATCCCTGTTTCCTGCTTATGCCAATGCTAATAACTGCACAGTGAGCTGATTCCTGGTAAAAATAATTCCTCCTAATATTTTTTCGAGTTTTCCAGGCTAGTTTTTTCCTTAAGTTGGTTCTGTTGTCTACTCCAGTAAGCAAAGCTGAGCGACCAAAGAGTGGGAAGGGATGGCAGTCGCTGTGCTACCAAGAGAAAGGTCCATGTAACCACCCCTCCTGCTGGCCTCCTGCACTGAGCCGGAGAGAGAAGCGGAGAAAATATCAGACAGCTCCCTGCAAACTCGTCCAAATAATGCAAGAGAGAAGCTTGCAGTGGTTTCTATCTTGACTGTTTTGAAACAGCCCTCAAGGAAATTCCTCTACAATATTTAACTTCATCACAAAAAAAACACATTGTGCGGAAGAAGAAAAGCTGCCAGTGAGAATGTCACTGAGAAATCCTTAGTATGAGCCCTTGCATCTTTTGGTTGTTTGCCTGGGTAGCCCATTTCTCTGTAGGTAAAAGCTGATACGGACAACTTATTCTCCCTATGTTTTAGAAACAGGATCAGAGTCTCAAACATACCCATTTGCTTCTAGTTTTGTGAGAATTGGCTGTTGCATAGCTAAAAGATACATATTGAAGGAAAAAAAGTCCATAGTGTGAGCTCATGTTTTATTAGACCAAGAATCCATATAGGAAGACCACTCTATGAATATTGTAATAACAATAAAAAAATTTATTTAGAGCTTATTGGACCCGCAAGAACGTGCTCCTCAGTCAAGATGTCTCTCCAGCCTTAGTTTTCTACTTTGGTCTAAAGCAGTTTAAGAAGCAGCCAGTTGCCCTAAGATACCTCCAACGGAAATCAGCTTACACTGGAACCAGTGCTCAAATACATCATCAAGATACTTCCACGCAGCTTCATTCTTTATGGTTTGTGACTATCACTGTAGCGAAGAACCAAATAGTTTTGCAGGGTAACATGAACCATCCAAATATTACTGCTCTTACAAATTAGTAACATTGGTTAACTCTTACCCCAGCTCTTCAATATTTAGTGCCTAAGCCAACTCCTATGAAAAGCAATATACAAACTGTCTAAACTGATGCTGTTGGAAGAAGCGGATGGAAATCAACTGGCGTATCTTGCCATCTATTCACTTCTATAAAAACAACTATTGACTTCAAATGTTTCCAGTCATTAGCATTTTGCCTAGAAGCTAGTAGTTCTTCTAGATCTGCTCACAGGCAACAAACAATATTGAGCCTTTTCTGTAACAGCCACACATCCTTGTTCAGAGGCATGGGTGTTTTCATGTCCCACTCTCTCTCACAATATAGCAAGGAAGGAGTCCAAATTACCATTGGCAAAGGGTCCTCCTGACTGCTCTTAGTCACTTTAGTCAACAGGGAAAGGCAGTCAATGCTGATGGAACTTAAAGCTATACATAAAGTAATATTTGCACTGAATCCATGTGTTCTCTGTTATGAATTCTGTGTATTTCTAAAAATAAAAATAAATTTCAGTATTACCATTGCATATTTCTAAGCATCAAAGCTTTTATGATAGCATGCTAGTTCAGATTAGCTCCAGCCTAGCTTTACATATGTTGAGCAACTGAGCCTCCACTGTTTGTCTGACGTGCTATTTTGCTGGCTGACAAAGCTATTGTGGATAGGGAGCAGTCCTGTGTTGCATAGTCAAAATTTTCTTTTCATACTTCCATTTTACTATTTTGATGTTCCGGGTATTAAGATTAGATAACAAAATAAATAATACACACAAACACAGAATATGAAGCTATTACCATCAGTTTAAAGTAAATTAGTGATAACACAGGCAACAAGAGAAGGGTGCAGCTGCACCTTTTAGACTCCTTGGATATCCATAGTTACTAGCAAATGTGGAAGGAAAACAGGAGATTAGATACAGTCACTTCATAAAAACAGAAATAATGTGGCTCGGTAAAGGCAGAAGTAGGAAAAACTATATAGTCCTAAAGTCAAAGATTATTGACCTGCCCAGGCTCTTCTGGAAATATAGGAAAGCAGCAAATGCTTCTGGAAAATAGAACAGACTATGGGAACTACTCTGTAAGTTAGGGAGTAGGGAAGAAGAGGAAGAAAAAAGAGGGCTAAACCAAAAGATTCCTTTCATCTCTAATATTTACTACTTAGCAGTAATCCGTGAGAAATGTTATTCACTTGCAGCATATCCTCTTTTCAAAAGACTTAATATTGTCTTTTTTTTTTCCCTCCATACAATATCTTAAGGAGTGCACCTATATCAAAAATAGCCTAGTTCACAAACAACACATTTACGGCACTTCTCTGTTATAAGATCTCACTCCTTTATGTCTTCTGTCATCTGTTTGTTTTTTTTTTTTCAGGAATTAAATTAAAACTTAAATCAGATTTCTATCAAGTAATGGATTTTTTTTTTTTTACAGCCAATGTATGCTGCCCTAAGAATAAATGTAATAAAGGAAACTCATAAAGAAAACACAGCCATGACCTTAAGGAGACTTAAACAGTGCTAGAACTACAAAAGAGATTCAGCAGAAGTAGCAAATGCGTTACAAATAACTAACATAACAGCTAATAAGTATTGCAAAGATAGTTACCAATTTAGATCTATAATCCATGAGACAGATGGAGGCTTTCCTGTGAGTATATGAATCAAGAGTGGCCACACTGTTGAACCTGCGATGTAGAAGCAAAAGGATTACAGCGTTTACAATAAAGATGGATAATGAGAATATTACATAGGGGACTAATGAGCAGATAGGTTAGATTGTGAAAACGTGCAAGGGCCTGAATGTGCTTCACTGGGGCAAAACCCCATAGTATACAACAAGAATGGAAACACTGCTCGAGTTACTGACAGATATTAAGTTAACAGTAGATATCTGCAGCCATCAGAGATTATGGAGATTAATCTAATGTTTAATTTCCAGGTAAATTCTAGAAGTGGACACAACCTCAGAAATGAGTCATTACACATTTCCTGCAGAAAGCCAGCAAAGCAAATGGTACCAAGGAGAAGCTGAAGCATATCTCTATGTATTTTTGTTTTGCACTAAGCCTGGGTCAAAGTCTACTCAGTTACTGTGCTGCAAAAGCCAACTACAACAGGACATGTAAATGGCTGCAGATCCCCTTGCAGAACATCCATATAAAATAAAGGCCTTAAAGTAATAGTTATTCCAGGTTTAGAGCAGAAAAATCTAACAGCATTTAGTCCTCCTCTTCATGGCTAATATAATCTAAAGGCTAACTTTGCCCTAAGTGCTTTTTCTTCTCCAGTCAAAAAGGGCAAACAGCTGTTTCGTTGTCCCAACTTGCACTACATGGCTTTATGGAGCCTGCTGAAAAACTCGGACAAATTCAGACTTTGTGTGAGTAATAAACTGTAGCTACCTGCCCTGGGCCAGAATTTGGACCAAACTCTTTCTCATAATCCACACAACTGTGTGCCTTGCTTGGCACACAGAACAGCTCCATGCTCTTGCACAAATTATTCCACATTTTTCAATTCTGATTCTATTTCTCTGTGTCTTCACAACCCTGTTCTCTGAAACAGTTCATTGGTTTTTGTGACAACCTTTGTCTCCCACCTCAGCAGCGCCCACCATTTCAGCAAACTTGTTTTTGAAGCTTCATCCCAACAGATTAACTGCTCCATAGAGAAAAAAAAAAAAAAGTCAACAGACAGCAAAGAGCAAAAACAAAAGGAAATCTCCGTGTGTGTGTGTGTGTGTGTGTGTGTGTGTGTGTGTGTGTGAGAGAGAGAGAGAGAGAGAGAGAGATGGAAACCTGAAGTGGATTTTTCTATCCAGAACTAAAAAATATAAACATTAATGAATCCAGATGTCTTAACATTTAGACTCTTGCAGTGAATTTGCTCCAGAATTCACATGGTATATGTGCCTCCAATATATACAGGAAAGTTTCAGGATAAAAACCTTTAAAAATGAGTCCTGTTATTTATATTACCCTTCCAGATTTGGGAGCAGAGAGACTTCGAAGAGTCTCCTAACAATTTGCTGGATGTAGAAGAAAACAAGTCAAGAATCTTTGGATATCATCACTTTCTATCAGCTCCCCGACTTCACATTTAGGCACACAGCAGGCTGGAATTGTTGTTAGAAAGATTTCCTCGAATCAAATCGATCTTCCCATGTCTGGAACAATGCCTCTCCCATTTCCTGCCTAAATGGGCAACATCCTTACACTCCATTTTGGGACCATGGCAAAACTCACACAAAGAAAGGCATAGTTCCATTATTTTTAAAATGGCGAAAATGTAAAGAAATAAAAGTTTCTGTATTTTCACTCTTGTTTTTGATCAATTTCATTGTGGTCATTTTATTATCACTTGGTTTAACACCTGTTGACAAACATGCTACACTACGAGATAAAAAGATTTAACTGCATAAAGTCCTCTCTTTCCAAAGGAGGACTTCTAACACAGCCAGGTTCCCTGCCCTCCCAGCATATGCAGGGAATGATAGAGATTCATATCCTCTTTTTGCCCTGGAGAGCAAAAGCAGAGTAGATTTCCTCAACTGCCTTAACATCCCAGTGAGCCAGGAAACCATGGGAAAACAGCCACTTTTGGGAGTCACGGACCTCTGGCTTGCCAAGGCCGACCCTGAGCCTAGCCTTGTCCCCAGAGAACAGCAGGAGCTGAAAAGGTTGATCCTGTTACAAAACACACAGTCATTGAAGCACTTGCTTCCTGTTACAGACACTGCAGCGATGGTTAGAGATAACGGATTCGAAACATCAACTCTCTGGTTTTATGTTTCTGCCTCAGTTTCCCCATGCATAAAAACGGAAATGACTTAATACCTCGAGTATTTCATTACTGAATACACTGAAGTAGCATGAAGTACTTCAAGTAGCATAATGAAATAAAATTTTAAAAAGAGTAATACAGGACGACCCCCTCTCAGTTCTGCTGCAACACATTAAGCCCTGTGCTGATCTCTCCCCAGCCAGGGGCAAGCACTAGCTAACTTCTGTGCAGGGAGGGAGCCTCAGCACAGAGGAAGCGGTGACCACACTCCCTCAATGTAGTGGTTGATAGAGAAAGCTCAGATACAGGACGAAATTCACACGATTCAGAGATACTGACTTCGGTCACATGCAGATTCAGGTAGACTCTACCCCATCAGGATGCCCAAGACAATATTTACAGATTTCTCTGTATGACCAGGAGGTCGGAATTCTTTCATTTATAAGAAAAACAAGTTGGTATCCCAACCTAACAAGGCACCTGGAGATTAGTAGTGCCTTGTAATAACCATTTGTAAATCTGAACAGCTTGCAGCCATGGCCAGCTCAGGATGCCTCTGCAGGGCAGATGGAGTTGTATCTTGCTGCCTTTTTTCCTCATCTCCAAAGCAGAAAAT
Source organism: Tinamus guttatus (assembly GCF_000705375.1). The sequence goes on along the minus strand of NW_010588933.1, from coordinate 306,160 downwards.
TGATGGTGAAGAACTTAGTATCTCCATGCTACCATGTTCCCCCTGCTGTGAGGTAAACCAGCTGCTAACCAGGACTAGGACGCAAGTGCCCTCCCTGACAATTCTCATGCTTAAATTCCCAAACATAAGCCTTACTGCTTATTCCAAAGACCATGTACTCTCACACTGCAGTAAGTTAAGCACAAGAGCTCTCTAAGCACTGCACAACTTTAGGCAGAAGATACAGTTTTACAGAATAGAGAATAGTTGAAATTATCATGTCAGGACATTTCTCAACGTCAGCCTGATATAAGAACTTAAAAAAAAAAAAAAAAAAAATCCTTCCTCAGCCTTTAACTAGCAACAGCCACAGACCTGGGGGGAGGTTGGGAGGACACGAGTCTCCTTCCCTTGTGTTACCACTAGCTGGTGTGATGCAAGATCCATGCTGTTCAGATTATGGTGAAAAAAAAAGTCAGAGTAAGAAAAGCTCTTTGCAACACACATCAACTAACACAAAACTTAAGGGATGCTGACAACTCATGTGCTGATAAATACATCACACTCATTGCCTTGCTACAGGTAAGATGTATCAAGAAGAACTATTGAAAATAAATTGTGAAGTGTTCAGTGGTTTTTATTACCTGTAAATGTAGCAGACTTGCAAAAGGACAGTACATTTTTGTCAAAGTTACAAAAACTGTCTGATTTAAAGATTGCCTTATTTGCCTCTCATCTGACTTCTATCACAAATTGTCCTGACAGAACCAACTCTTGAAGACAGCAATCACACCAAGGCTTCAGTATAGGTTTATCTACATATATATATATATATATGTATAACCTCTTCCAAGATAGCAAGTGCAAAGAGTAAGAAGGAAAAGCTTTTAAATTATACGCTCATATACAGCGGCATATGCGTTTATCTTTCACCCACTATAACCTAATGCCAATAGCCTCATGATCAGACACTGAAGTTAAAACTGCCATTCCATTGACATTTCCTACTTCTACAGACAAAGAAGAAGTGAGGGGAAGAAAAAAAAAAAGGCAATCCAAATACAGGAGTATTATTTTAATCTGGAATGAATCAAAAAGCATGCACAGAAACATGAACCATTGTCTCATACCAAGGAAAAAAAAAACAGGTTGGAATTTATCTCTTTTGTGGTCAGGTTAGTGGCACTAATCTAGGTCAGATCTACCCAACACGCTGCACAGGGACAAGAAGGGAGGCAAAGGACAGTGGAAACGCTGGTCTCGGTGAGGCTGCCTGCGATCCCTCAGTATGGCACATTACTGCAGGGCATCCCCGTGCTGCTGGCACAGACGAGAATCCATCACCTCAAAACACATGGCAGAAACGATGCTCGTAGTGCACAAGCTGGAGAAACGGGCAGTTTCAGGCTTTTTGTAAATGAGAGGGGGACGATGAACCTGCTTGGCCTCACCGCGTGGCAGCGAGGCACAGGTGAGATCTCCTTGCCTGGCCATGGCAGCTCTCCCCGCTTTAACAGCCCAAAGCCAAAATCGCCCGTGTCCCAGGAGCTCGTTTCACTACCGTTCACCTGTGCCGAGCTTTTTACTTTCTTGTATTTTTTTCATTGTTCGGTGAGCAGCAAACAATCCCACAGAACGATAGAGACCGGCCAAAATCACCCGCTAGCTGCAGGGCAGCTCGGCAGATCCGTCTGATGATCCCCCCAGGCTCTCCGTCTATTTTAAGTATAAAACACCACTATTTCACCTTTCACGCCCAGTAAACCCTCCTTTCTTTTTGCAGAGGAGGTGCGTACAAGCGCTCCCTGACGCGTTTCTCCCCAGCTGCCCCCGAGGCACAGCCTCTGCCTGGGCACCTCCCGGCGCCGGCTTCCCGGGGCGCTCGGCCCGGGGGACGCGGCGCGCCGAG
>NW_010588933.1:292481-304006 GCF_000705375.1 Tinamus guttatus | reverse complement strand
TTCCCTACAAGAGCTTTGTTAACTCTGAAGCCTACTGATGACAGAGCTAGCATCATGAGCTACTATTCTAAACTGCTGGCCTGGAGATCAGCTGAAGTGGTCACAGCTGATCCTCCCAGCTTCAAAATCCCACAAACAGATCCCAAGATCAAGATGAGGGACCTAAACCCCCAATCTAGTCTATTGAAAGAGCTGAGAATGCTGTTTTCAGAGGTGATCCCCTCAAGAAAGAGAACAAGATTAAGGGTGTGTGTTTAAAAGGCTCTCCAGTGTGATGGATCAGGCTCACCCTCAGCAACCACAGTCAGGCATTTGGGGCTGCATCAAACGCATCGCGGCGGCTGCTGGTTTTGTCACCGTAACTCAGGTGCACACAGTCACTTTCTCTGCTTGTAAAGCTTTTTGCACAGCTGGTGATCTTAAACAACCATCTTAGGTGTGGATTCACCCAGCTTTAGTACAACCTTTCCCTTTACAACATTTTGAGGCGTACTTTTTTTGCTACATCTTCCCCAGGGCAATGGGCTAGCTGTGGCAATGAGAGTGTGTGGAAAGTGGGCAAGGGCAGCAGTTCGGTTTAACTGGGATATATCCAATGCCTGTCGCTGCAGGAGAGTCACAGCGAAGCTTCAGGGGTCTCTAGGGAGCATCGCGGATCAGAGGTAGGACATGGCTGCTCGTCTTGGTTCAGGTCAGAGCCATCCACTGGCAGCCCTGGGGACACTTCAGTTCCCAAATGATTTTCCACCTTCACCTAAAATGATGACATTTGCCCTTGAAACTCCAGCTGAAATTACCATTGTGTGGTCAAGAATTTAAACAGTGCTGATTTATGTCTTAAGCAAGGGAGCAAATTTGTGTAGGCAACTTGACATATTCAATACCGGAAGGAAGCCCCAGCTTCACCGTAATAATTATTTCACAGACAGCCCAACAGGCTGACACCCACAAAAAGCTTTTCAGCTCTTTGCAATTCTTTTTTTTTTTTTTTTTCCTCTGAGAAGTATGTTTTCTGCATCAGGCCATGTCATGGCAGCAGTGGGGACAGTGCTCAGCACTTGTCTTGTGGCTGTGGACAGAAACCTGCATCTTTGATGCCAGGAACGCAGTATGACTTACATTTACTTCTTGTTTGTTTTTGTTTAAAGGTTTTATCTTCTTAGCAATCACACGATTTAAGATGCTGTGATCACAGCCAAAAGCACTGAGTCACTTCCAAAGGCATTTCCAGAATTTGCCCCATTCCCACGATGCCAGTGTTTATGTTCAACCACACACGAAAACATTATAAAAGCCATTTCTTGGTCAGGACTAACTGAGAGGAGAAGAGATGTATGTAGGTAATAAGGAGACAGGGGAAATTATAGTGATTCTTTTCTGAGGCTGTTTCAGGAGCTGTCTGTCACTTGTTTTCACTGTGTTTCTCTAATTTAGAAAGTGAATATTGTTTGCACTTCTACTGCACTTTGCATCCTGGGTTTGACATTGTACAGCTGTCTGCTCCTGGCACAGCTCCCTGTGAGGGAGACCTGAGTTATTTTAGATTTATAGCTGGGCAAATGGAGACACCGCGCAGGAGAGAGCTCCCACGAGCGCACTGAGAGGGAAGGGAAGAGCAGGTGTTACGCTTTATCTTGTTACCTGACATGTACATCTGTCTGACTCTCACACAATGCTCATGCAAGCACATTGATCAAGCATATGATACACAGAGTCTGCTGCACTTACGCCATATCTAACTTAAGTTACAGCATCCTCACACTAAGCAACTGACCCAACAAAATGATTTTAATTTTTTCTAAAACTAATATTTTATTTGTTGCTTTATTTATTTTATTTATCACTACAGCAAGAACAGCACCAAGGTACCTAAATGAAAGATGAGGGCTTGCTACGTGCGGTGCTGTAAATAATAATAACAATCATGACCCTGAGTTTAAAAGGCTCCTTGTTTGAGCTTGTGATAAGCAGTGGTCACATGTAGATAAAACAATATCCCAAAGAAGCACAGTTTGCACACAGAGCAGCAGTTTCTGCTCATTGCCAGCTGTTGTCTAGGGAAGCTAGAATAAAATGTGCCAATTGCAAGGAAAAGAAAACCCAAATCCTCCTTATTCAAATAGGTAGCATACACCCAGGCACTTTTTCTTTTCAGCATAGTGTGCACAGACTAAATGCACCATGCTGTCTCCCCAAAATGTGTGCAAATGGGTTTGCCACCACAGGGATAGAAGAAGGGGAGGAGACACCTGTGAAAAGGAGTCATCTGTGTTGGCCAGAAAAGCTGAAGGCAGGAGCAGCTCAGAAGTGCCTGCTGCTTTGCCAGCACCCAGCGCTCGGTGAGCCATGCCAGGACATTCCCTGCCTGCACCCACACGTGCTCGGAGGGCTGCTCTACGTGTCCCGGGACATGTGCCAGTGAGGGTGGTGTGTGACAGTGTCTCGTGCTGCTTGGAGGCAGCACCAGGCATACTGGGAGCACGGGTCTCCCCCTTCCAGGCTAGTTACGAACAGATAACTTGGCTCATTCCTTTTCTCCTTAATCTAAGGAACCTACTACTGATTTAACCATCACAAATTGGAGTCATGACATTTGCCATGGCCTGCAGAGGGTACCACAAGTCTTGGCCCCTTTTCTCCCTACTTTTCTGTGGGTGGTACGTAGCACTGTGGGGCGATTCCTCCTCCTGGCGCCGTGCTGACGTGGTGATATCCTGCTGGCACCCGCGAGTCAATCCCACCTCTTTCAGGAGCGCTGCTCCCGGGACAATGGTGAGCCTGGGGATTGCGTGTAGCCGCTCCTAGCACTACACAAACTCTGAAAGGAAAAGCAAACGGAGTTTATTTGACTAACCTGCTTAACCAATCGGCCCCCGTTTCTTGGAGGAAGAACAGAGGAATGAGCTAATTCTATGCCAAATAGTTTTGGCACAAAACGGCTTTTGCTATTTTGACAACCATTTGTGATTGTTTCCTGGTTCCCTTCAGACAGCAAACTCCCCAGTCACATCAGCCCTCAACACAACTTGCACAGCTCCCTGGAAGTGGGATGCAACCTTGTAGATAAGCCTCAACCTTTGGCTTTCCTTTCCATAAAATGGACACTAATTTGCTTACTCCAATGACAGCCGGGATGCTCCAGCACTGCTGATGTTCTTGCCTCTTGCACTTTTGTTCCCTGCTGCTTCACAAGGCAGAGAGAAGGTTTCCAGAGTCTCTCGCTGACACTTCCTTCAAGCCTGCTCAGCCCCAGGTGCACAGAGCAACCTCTGTTCCCAGGCAGCCAGATGGCTAGCTGCAATCGAGTCACTCTTTAATTAACTTTAGATTTTTTTTCCCCTCTGTGGTTTGTTTCTGGGAAGAAGGGAGATGACAGCAAGTTTGTTTGTATGAGGTTGATTTGGCTGGGACCTACGCTACAGATTTTGAAGTGTCTTTTGGTTTTGTTCTCCTCATGAAAGGGGGAGAAACTGAGGATCCAAGGAGATTTGGGGAATGGATAGAAGGAAGTTGTGTATGTATACAGGTTTATTGAGAGTCATAAAGATAATGATAGAAAAACATTTATATCATTTATATATAAGTAACAAATCAAGAGAGATATGAACTGGCTTTTGCATTTGTTAACTAGCTGCCCATAGCAATCAAGGCATGGCAGGACAAACATCATATTCTGTCACCCTAGCCAGGAAGGCCCCAGATCCGCCTTGCTACTGAGAAGGATGAAAAAGTTTCATCAAGAGCGGAGCAAGAACAAGGGACGACAGGGAGGCAGAGGCTGTACCAGCTCACCCTGTCCATAAGGGTAGGACACAGCCATTACCTAAATGATGCCACAGGAGGAAAAAAAAAAAAAAAAGGGCTATATTTTTTCCATTAAAAGTAGCAAAGTCTGGAAGGCAGAAAGTGCTGAGGGAGAAGAGACACATCGGAGAAGAGGTGAAGAAAAGTATTTTTGAACTGGAATGCTCTTAAGTCTAAAAACTGAAATACACTTCCCAGATCTATCATGGAAGAGAGATCCCTATAGATGGAGAACTTTATAGATACTACCCTGAGGCCACATTTGCTTCTGAAATCAGAGTGTTTTGCCCAGCAAGGCTTTGGGACAAATGATGTGCACGTCACAGAGTGTAATTTCATTGCAGAGCTAAAATGAGGGCAAGGTTGCTGTGCAAGTGTGCCTGGTAAATCTCGGAGTTGCACCCTGCTATTTTGCATTAGTAATTGCTTTTTCAATTATGTTTTTTGACTCAGATCCCAGATGAACAAGCAGAGTCCTCCCCCTGGTGGCAAGTAGGAAAAACAGCGGAAATTAATTTTTAAAAGGGCAGGAATGAAGAAATATCAGAGAGGACCTGTTATTAGGTCAACTGATAGAGCTAAAAAATTACGATTTGTGCAGAACACAAATCTTTTTTCAGGAATTGAACTATTTACTTTGAAGGCTGATACAATGATACAACTTAAGAATAGTTACTGAGCTTAACTGGCTTCTTAATTTATTAGTCAATTAGCAAGAAAAGCAGAGGATAAAACCTGTAGAAAAACTTTAGTAGCTGAGCAGAGTAATTATAACGTGCAATAAATCCCTTCTCTCCAGCCCCCACTGAGTCACTGTCTTTTAATGTCCAGCTGAGTTACAGTGTCCAAAATGCCTTAAAGGAAGACTAGTCTAAAAACTAGAATTCATAACACTACTGAGCCATAAAAAAAGGACTCACTGGACATGTTGGCTCAGCTAGCTCCTCAAAATCATCCACAGAAATCTTATTTCTTTGTGTTTGTTACAGTTATCTTTTTGACTCTTTTTTTTTTCCTCTGCAAGTGTCTGAAGACATTCTCTGTTCAGTCATACAACTGATTAATTTTGTCACATTAAATGCAGAGCAATCGTTCTTAACATTTGTTTAGCTTTAAAATGATTACTTCAATTTCAGAACTGAAAGAGAACTTCTGTGCTTGAGCTGCTGCCCTTCCCCTTCTCAACTGCATTAGTTAGTTTAATAAAGATGGCAAGATTGTATTAGCTGAAACTTCCTTTTTTGTTTTATTTATGAGTAAAATGCTTCTTTCCAAAACATATTGAACATTTGATTCTGGTAATCTAAAGAGCCACTAAAACCCTTCATTTTTTTCAGGGAAAATCTTCCATAAAGGAACACATAGAGACTGGAGAAGTCCCAAAGATCATTTCCTGAAGGACATGGGGAAAAAAGAAAACGTGGCAGTGAATCTTTAGTACTTCCTGGGAACTGCAAAGAAGGATGAATAACATGCAGGTATGCGCATGTTCCTGTGTGCAACTATGCATGTATATACATACTTATTTTTATACATACAAATACTTTTTTTTGTTTGTTTGTTTCCATCATATTAATACTCCACAACCACAGAACATTTCACGTGAAACTACCACACTAAATCTAGCAGGTAAGAGTTAAACAGCCAAGATAGGACTCCAGAATGCATGAGGAAAGTGAAATGCAAGCGAGTTCAGCAATTCAGATGTTGTCATCAGCAGCACAAAGTCCAGCTGGAGGCCAGTCACTACTCCATGTCTCCCCTGAAGCAAGCTAGGAACAAGATTGTTTAACCTCTGCATGAGTGACCTAGAGGATGAGACCAAACATACCCTCAGCAAGTTTGCAGATGATTCAGACTTGGCAGAGGTGACTGACAGACCGGATACTTGTGCTGCCACTCAGAGGGACCTTGACAGCCTGAGAAATGGGCAGAGAAGCCTCTCATCAACAGGGAGAATTGCAAAGTCTTGCACCTGGGCAGGAATAACCGTATGCACTGGCACAGGGAGAAAGGTCTGGAAAGCAGCTTTGCAGGGAAGGACCTGGAGGTCTTGATGGCCTCCAAGTTGAGCATGGACCAGCAGTGTGCCCTTGTGGCTGGGATGAGCATCACCAGAAAGTCCAGGGAGGCAATTCTAACCCTCTGCCCCATCACTGGGTCCAGCGCTGGGATCCCCAGTAGGAAAAGGACAAGGATACGCTGGACTGAGTTGAGCAAAGGCCACAAAGATTATTAAGGGACTGAAACATCTCTCATGCGAGGAGAGGCTGAAAGAGCTGAGATTGGTTAGCCTGGAGAAAGTTTACCTTTTACCACCAAACACTCTTCACATATCTGTGTTTAAAAATGTTTAATTTTTCACCTTGATACAAAAATACAGTACAATGTGATGGCAAGGCATTCTCCAAAAAACATTCAAAGAATAAAGGGAAATCCCCATAATGCTTCTACATAACCCACCTTCATTTCATAAAACAATCAAAAGGTGAGTGCACAAGGAATAAGTTCAATTTCTGCCCACAGGCAAATAAAGATAAATCACTACACAAAGTTCTACATAAAAATATGTTTGCAGAGCTAATAATTTCACATGCTTCTTGAACATTCATGAAATTTATTCTACTTGGTTCAGTGGCAGAATTAATGATTAGGAAATGTCTGAAAAATGTCTGGCCCAGGAGCATGCCCCATTAATCTGAATATTGCCAGTAAAAACAATGAGATCACATAATACCAGTTAGCAAAGAGGGATCAAACCCTGAATAAACACCAAAATGTACTCCAGTCACACTGTTTGTCCCCACATGAAAGTTTTGCCCCCCATACCTCCCTTTTAACACATAATATTAGTGGTTGCTGTGCTACAGGCAGGTACAGGATCCCCTTTCTGGGATCAGTGTGTTTGCACATTACGTAGTTGCTAGTAACCATTACAGAACCAACCTGCTGTGCAGAGAAGGAGATAACACTGTAATTGATGCATGTGTGTGCATTTCAAACGGGGTTTAACCTAACATTGTCTACAGGAGAATTATGTCCCTCCTGTGTATCTACATTCTTAGCCTCCTTAATGATTTAATAATTAAAAAATGAATCATTTCATTTTAGAGTTTTGAAGTGATGAAAAAGCATCATTCAGTATATTTATTATAGTTCATCTCCCAGGTGTTTTTGTTTGAAAGCATCACCTGTCAGCTTCTCCTGGGCCTCCTTCATCCCTTGGACAACTGTAAGATTAGACAGAGAGATATCAACTGATTAATCTCAAGACCAAAACACCAAGGTCTCCTGGTCATGAAAGTGTTCTAAATCAACACAGACTTACAGAATGCACATCAACAAAGTACCCATGGGAAAAAAAAAAAGCAGAGTTGCACTCTTCCCTCTCGCAACATTTTGCAGCTGGATCATACGAATTGTGGGGTTTTCCATGCCACAAATTCAGAGACAGCTTAGGGCCTACAGGTGTTACCCTCTAAGGTGCATCCTAATACTGAACATCGTTCCTCAAAGGAGTCACTCATTCACCTTCCATGTAACAGCTTCCACCCATGCCGTGAAATACGATTATTTTTCCATTCAAAACCAATCTTACTTTTTTCTTCACACTCCCCCACTAAAGATGCCCTTTAAACTCCTTTGCACATACCTTGATCAGCATTGGTATAGAAATACTTGTAGCTGGGATTTCCTTTCTCATTGATGATCTCTGGGTGGACTTTTCCACTGGGATCTATGAAAAACAGAGAACAAACAGGATATTTAAGTGGTAAAAGCAAGAATTGTAAGAGTCCTGTGGATTCAACAGCTGTGGATGTCTTACCCATGAAAAGGATTCTGGGAATGTAACCTCCATCTGGGCTAAAAGCTTCATCCTTTGGTTCTTCATCATCCTACCAAAGCGAGACAGAAGAGAGGGCATATATTAGTGAGGTATCTAACAAAAAATAGTGTTTATTTCAAAGAAAAAAGCTGTTGTCTTCAGATTCCAGTTACATTTTGAACAGAAGAGAACTAGCTGCAGTAGCTTCCTCTTTCAAAGGAAATAAGGATATTTTCACCCAAACAAGTATCATTTGTGAAAATTAATTATTTTTACTGTATTGTAGCTTTTACATTAAGCAAACTTCACTTCAGTGTTGAAATGTTTGACACGTAATGAGAGAACGAATATAAATTCCTTTATTGCTGCAGTGGAGTAACTCAACGTGCAAATTGTTAGAGATTACAAAGGAGTCAGATTCATAACCACAATTAAAATAATAGTATTGTTTTAAAAAGAAATCGTATCATATTCAATCAGTTGTATCAATCTATTCTGAATACCTATTCAGGAATGCAGGATTAAGATGCAGCCAAGATAGGATGAAACCAGTAAGGAGGATTCCAAATTCTTAATTATGTAGCAGTAGCATAGACATGAGCCAGAAGAGAGCCTACCTCAAGGTTGACCATAACAAAATTATGAGCAAGTTCAGAGATCTCCTTGGATTCAGCAAACTTTGGCTTGTTAAATTTAATAAAAAAAAAAAAAAAAAAAAAAGAGGGAGGAATTAGAAAAAAAATGTACAAAGCAAGTACAGAAAGTTTCAGGTCAGCACCAAAATCTCTACTCCATTCCTCCTGATGGAAAGCAGGTACTATTCAATGAGCTTGAAAAAGCGCAATATTACAGCTGTTGATTTGCTCTTATTTAGACATCGCCGGCTTTCAGTAGCACTAATAGCAGTAAAGAAGTGCTACATTATACCATTCGAAGTGAAAAAAAAAAAAAGCTAGCTACACTTTGCATGCAAAGTTCATTTTTCTCATGGCTACATAATTTTATATGATTTAAACACAATTTGTATGGAAAAGTCAGTCAGAAAATTCAGCAAGGTGTAGTACTAAAGGTACCTACCTTTACAAGCTCCACACCAGGACTTGTGGATGATAACCATAAGAGGCAACCCACTTCAAAAGAAAAAGAAAAAAAATAGTCAAAAAAATCTTACAGCTGAACCTCTAAACCAAATTCCATTACATGCATGTTGTGAAAATCAACACACCTACCTACAAAGGCCGTAAGTACTATAGAATAATGGAAATGTAAATAGCTTCTGCTGTGGCTTTGTTATCTTGCAAATGGTTTTCCCCATCTTAAATGTGTAAAAATAAATTTATTATAAATGCCAGCCAAAAACTAGCAGGCTTTCTCCTTGCAGGGTTTGCTCTTAGTTCAGATTTTCTTAGGTGCAACCCCCTGGTTGCCAGGCTAGTTTCCAACCTTTGGTGTGCTGCAACAAATCTGTCATGGCTGTGACAAGTGGCTGCACAAGGAAGGGCATCATGTAAAATTGAAGCACAAATTAAATGTAATGTAAAGGACAAAAGTTAAGAGTATAAGTTCCCTGTACAATTAACAAGCAGTTACCTGTAAAGACTAGAGTACTGAGTTCAGTGTATTAAGTGACCATATGTATATTACTCCTTCTCTCCCCAAACAATTCGCCTGACCTTCATTACTGACCCATTCCTACAGGCTGTTTCTATTGCTCATGTTTTATTTAAAAATGTTCTTAAAATACTCTTAGCATTTCACCTTCTGACAAAATCAGGTCTACCAAGTTCAGATTCTCTAAGCTACTACTTTGTAATGTATTCAGGCTACATTATGTGTTAAAACAGGGACCTTTTACTCACCAGGAACTTCCCATATCTCCCCGTTATCAGCAGTGAACCTATTAATCCATTACTTCACTTTCTGGAGGAATTCAGAAAGATATGCAGAGAATGTGGCATGTAGACACACACTAATTTTCAGGAATGCAAGGCAAAGCCAAGTTAAGTTTTTTGGTATTTTAAGTTCTGAACATTACCTTTTTAGGGGTTAAGAATAAGGTATGGCTCTCAAGAGTTGTCACCCACAGAATTTAAACAGCTTTGCATGTGGTGGCAAATACATTTGTTACCAGCAGAACTGAAGGGCAAGTTCTTACTTAGCTGTACATCAGTTTGAAGGGAAATCTCTATGCAGCAGCATCCAGTTAAGGCCTTCAGAGCCAGGAAAGGAAGGAACTGACATTTAGAGTAGTTTAAACAGAAGTCTGCCACTTCTACATAGCCAAAACATTAACATTCTCTTTTACAAGATGACAACACGATTTTGCTCCTTTCTCCAGGAGAGGCTGATTTAAGTCTGGAAAATACGTGCTGCTCTTATTATCAAGGATCAGTGTTGCATGTCGGAAGAGTTCAACCAACCGTAACTGGTACAGAAGCACACTTTCTTTGTTCCAGCTAAGAAAAATTTCCAAAGCAGATTGTAAACGGAGGTGTTTGCAACCTTACAATATAATCTCTGAGCCAGTGAGAACTCACAAAAGTTTTACAGAAACTGAATGCATTTTCCCTACTTTATTCTATTTACTCTGACTAGGAAGTGAGATTATATACATCAAAGTATTTCTGTAGTCATTTCTCAGTTCCACAGCACAAAGGCCCATTTAGTAGCTAGTATAATGCATAAACAGCCAATGCCAAGGACCTCAGTTAAATAAACTTCCTGCACCCTTTACCATCTCCTCTCAGATAACACTACCTGCACAGTTCAAATCAAACTCCATCCAAAAAAGGCAGGTGAATCATCCATTGAAAAATAAAAGCAGAGAACTAAATGTCAGCAATATACCTCATATGACAAAGACTGAAATAAGCTGAAAGGCCAGAAGAAAGCTATTTAACCACAGATGGTAAAGACTCATGGGAGAGTTTCAAGGTCAGACCCAGAGCAGACAACAGCATTTCAGGTCATCTGTGTTGAGCGCAATCATTCTTAAACAAGTAATGTATTTAAATGTATTTAATAATGATCTTGCAGAGAAAAGCCATAGCAAGTTTTTTTTTTTTCCATAAAACAGTCTTGCACATAAATTAAGACGCCACACTCCATTAAGGCACGCTGTTTCAGGTTTAATAATGAGAGGTTCGAGCTTGCTAAACCAGCACGTTTCCGTTGTGCAGCATTTGCAAATCTATCTCTTCGTTTTGGCAGCATTTTTTGGAACAGTTGCATCCTAAAAACACTACCTGCTCCAGCCCTGGAACAGAAGTCTCTTCTGCAGCCTAACATATTTGGAGAGAGCCTTAGGAAACCAGTCCTCCGAGCCAAGACACATCCCAACGGCCCCAGCCATCACCTTTGCACTTCCAGTTTTACATGCCCTGATTTGGCAGTTTGGGTCTCCACAGGAGGCTGCTCACTTGCCTGAGGAGCTGTCCTTGCCAGGAGATGAGGAGAACAGGCTGTGTGTAGGGGCACCTTCTCTGCGGCTCCTCTTCACAGCACAACTTGCTCAGCTGCTGCAGGAACACAAGACCCATCTTCCCACAGCTGCAGCCGCCAAATCGCACATGCATTGGGCAGGACACGAGCTCCTTGGGGGCAGCAGACAGACAGCAGTAGCTGGAGGCCCAACCCGGGGCCTCACTGGATGCTGCGGCTCAGGTACTGCAGGAACATGCTGGCCAGCTGGGGCAGGTTCTCGTCGCAGGGCTGTGTCTTGGCGTAGCTGATGAACTGCCGCCGCAAGCGGCTCAGCTCGGCCATGCCCAGCGGGCGGCTCAGCCGCAGTGCCTCGGCGGCACCGGGCACATGGATGAGCTCTCCGGGCTGGGCACCCGCGCGCTGCGCCTCCAGCACGGCCGCCAGCACCTCCTGCGTGACGCAGTCGAGGCGG
>NW_010588933.1:275422-289316 GCF_000705375.1 Tinamus guttatus | reverse complement strand
ACTGCTGGCTGTAGCACCGCCCTCCGGCTGGGGCCACCTCCAGGGCGCTGGTGTCCCCTCACCATGATTAAGACTTGTCTAGGCGGGAACACGCTGGGTTTTGACTTGTTATTTCCCCCTGTTAAACGAACACTACTTTGGCGACTCTCGAGAGTTATCCCAGGTGTTCGGGAAGGTTAAAGCCGCTGCCAGCTTCGCTGGAGACTTGGGTTAATTTGCAAAACCTCCACTTACTTCTGCGAGCAGCAACTCTGCGGGCGCTCCTGCTTTGCAAAGCTTGGGATTTCTCTCTTCCCTTTTTAATTGAAAAAATATATTTATTAAAAAAATAAAAATAAACGCTATCTTTACTAGAGGAGGAGGCATAGCGAGCCGCGGTGGTGCCGCACCGGGGGGCGGGGCCGGAGCGTCACGTGGCGCGGGGCTTCCTTTCTCTGTGCGCCTCTCTTTCCTTCCTCGGTCGCCATCTTGTTCACACCGCGTGTTGGGCTGCGGAGGGGCAGCAGGTGAGAGCGTCCCTGCACCCCCCGTCCCGCTCCGCCCAGGCCCCTTTCGTCCTTCCGGGCGCGCGGCGCCCTCCGGTCGTGCCGTGAGGGAGCGGCTGGCGCCGCGGTTCGGCCTGGCCGCTTCTATCCCCCCTTCCTCGGCCGCCCAGGGAGCGGGGCCTCTTTCCCGCGCCGTGCGGGGTGGCAGCGAGCGGCCCCGTGGGCCTTTGTCCCGCCGCCCTGTGCGCTGGAGGGCCCCGGCGCGGCCTCCTTCCCGTCCTGTTCGAGGCGCGAGTCTCGTCGTCCGGGGGGTGCCGGTGGCGTCTCGCAGCGCAGGAGGCGGGAGGTGCTGTGTGCCCGGCCGGGCCCCTGGAGGGTTATGGGGACCCCCTTGGCCGACTTCCCACCAACTGAACCGAGTGTGGAGCCCATGGCTGAGGTGCTGGAAGTCCCTGAAGGAGACCCGCTCATACGTGAGCTGCAGCTAGTCTGAAGCTGACTTGTGTGCTTAAAATATTAGTGTGTATTTTTTGGAAGTCGTATTAAGGTAGATTAATTAAGATTCTCTCTGGACTTTGGTAAAGGAAGATGAAGATATCTTTCTTTATTTGCCTTTTTTTTTTTCCTTTGTGCTCTGTGTGCTGCTTGGGGTCAGTTCTGAGCAATTCAGGCTGCTCAGCCAGTGCCAACAGTGAAATGATACGCTTGCCAATTAACTGTTGTTTTTTTTTTTTTTTTTTTGCCAAAATTGCTGCAAACCTGAATTTCCTGGTAATCTGCTTCATAATAATGTAGACACTTGGGCTGAATGCACTAATGCTTTGTTGTTGTCTAGGTGGTATGGTTTTAAAGCTTTTTGTTTGCCATGTATTTGTTTGCACTGGTTTGGAGAACTTCCTATAGTGTTTTTTTTGGAGGGAGGGAGGGAGCAGGGGGGATTTTTTTTCCTTCCTTTTTTTTAAAAAAAAAAAAAAACCTGCATTTTTAACTGTATTTCTAGAATGGGTTGTGCAGACTATCCTTTTTAATGTTTCGTTAATTAGTTTGTAATTATATCTCATTTTTTAGGAACAGCACTATGAATCAAGAAAAACTTGCCAAGCTCCAAGCTCAGGTCCGAATAGGAGGAAAGGTAAGAAAAACACAAAATACCCAGAAAGCTGAGCTTTTTTCCTGTAGTTTATGTTTTGAAGGTGAAAATTCTCTGAAACATATTTTCTAAAATATATACTTAATTTTATAGAAAATCTAATCTAAGTATACTTTAGAGGCCTAAAATATGATTCCGTTATGATGGGGATCATAGTACTGGTAGCTACAATGTGTTTTTCTCTCAGGTCACCATCATTGAATATGCAGTTTTTAGTGTGTGCTTTCTTTTTAATTTGGAGTTCGACTGTGATCTCTAGTAGCTCAGGGTGAGCTTACTTGCTGTTCTTCCTTTGTATTGGAAACCTTTCGGGAAGTTACAATCCTTCCTTCCTTGGCAGCTCCAGGGCTTGCCTAACTCTACACTGAGCTGATTTTTCCTGTCCAGTAGGTAGCTGCAGAGTAGGTAGCTAGTAATATGACAGCAAAAACGTATACCTAGCACAGTGTTGGTATTTATCTTCTAACTGTAGGTGTGGGGGGGTTTTGGTTTGTTTGTTTTTCCTCTTTTTTCATACAAAGTTGGTAAAGTAGAGATTATGTAAATTCTGTCAGTTTAGTTAAAAGAGTTTACTTGGTAATAAAATCTTGAACTCTTTAAATTACTGCATTTGTGCTTCATCTTTGGGTGGGGGCAGGCAAAAAGAGGTAAGAAGCTCTAAGGAAGTGCTCTTATACATTGCTTACTAGTATTAGTCTTACAGTTCACTTTGTAGGAAAGTACTGAAATGGATCAGTGTCATTTGTCTTAGAGTTAAAAAAGAAAACTTGAAATTGAGGTTGACTTCTCAACTGTAGGTGATGGAAAAGAATCATTTTTGATTGTAGACTTTAAAGAGGCATTGCATCAAGTGTGGTGTGACTTAAAATTGAGATGTAATGAGATTAAGCATTACTGATTTTTGTCCCTTGATTCTTTTCCAGGGAACAGCTCGCAGAAAGAAGAAGGTGGTGCACAGAACGGCAACAGCTGATGACAAAAAACTTCAGAGTTCCCTCAAAAAACTGGCTGTAAATAACATTGCTGGCATTGAAGAGGTATAGTGATAAAATGTTTTCTCTGTGAATTCACTGCTGTGGTGTTCTTTTTGTTGGTGGTTGTGTTTATTTTAACAACACATTTCTCTCCCCCTGAAAGTCATAGGTCTGATTGCTGAAATAGTAAGCAATGTCAGAGTCTTATGCTGGAATGGTTGTGTTGACAATAGTGAAGTGATTGCTCTATCTCAGCTACCTCAGTGCATAAATACCTAGATGATGGAGAAGTTTCTGCTGGCCACATAGTGATGATGAAAGCTAGTAAGCTATTTGATATGTATATATATCTTGCATTAACTGCAGAATCGAACTTCTCATGATTCTTGACTTATTGAACTTCAGAACTTCATTGAAGAGCTGCAAACACTTGTTTACTGTGCGTACCCTTTTAAAGCAAGAATCATGTGGTACTAAATGCAAAGTGCCTGAAGAAAGTGCTAGCTACTCTGTATTATCAAATGTAATTCTTTTTACTGCTTGTAAATGAACCAGAATTGTTTGCAGTAGTCACAAGAGACTCTGACATTTTTGCAGCACTGGAAAAGACTCTTAAGGAAATGACTCCTCTGTTGCATAAAGAGAAGTGGAAAGTTTTCAGATATGCCTGGAATATCTCTTCATTTTTGTGTGTATACATATTTTAGCATAAAATATGATTTGGAACACACTGACATTTTTCATACCAGTGAAAATGTGAAACTAATATGTGGGAGGAGAAAGTGTTCCTTCATCATGAACTAAATGTTACTGTAGTGCTCATTAAGCAAGTACAATATTTAATCTGTGATTAATTGATTTAAGCAGGGTTGGAAGTTGCCTCCAGAGGTCACTTAGTGTATACCTCTCTCCCAAAGGCAAATACAAATTCAGAGTAGAAGCCTGGTTTGCCTGTAAGTTTTCATATCTCTGCTACAGAAGCATTATAATTTGTCTGTTTACTTAAACATGATGATGTATATGCTGTGCTACACAAATGTAAAAAGCAGTTCTCTTTTTTTCATCTTAATCCCCCTTCCCCCTCTTCACTGATCATAAGATCTTTATGTGAAGTTAGTAAGATGTGAAGTGTCGTAGTGTCGAGGAAGATTATCCAAAATGCATTTAGCTTAATCATTAGGTCCATAATTCCTGTAATTCATGTAGACTCATGTTGACCTTGGTAAACTTTGTCTCAGTAGAACAACTTGATTACTAATATTGAGTCAAACATAGTAGCTCATATGTAGGTTGTTCCCCCCACTTCCCCCCCTCCTTTTTTTTTTTTTTTTTTTTTTTTTAACTAGTAGCTCTCGTAAAGAGCCTTCTAAATAGAGGGATGATTGTGCCTTTGTGCCTGAAGCCTTTACCATTTCCTGTTGTGCAAGGGGAAGGGCATCCTTCAGTTTTACAGGAGGACAACACACTTGATTTTCCAGTTTGAAATCTATTTTGAATTGTCCTGCTATGTGAAGATAGATAACTTAAGCATTTGCATGTTTTAGTTTCGGCTTTTGTCCTCAAATTTCTTCTCTTTCTGTAATTTATACTAAAACAAATGAAATTTGTCAGAACTGCACCCCCCCCTCTTTTTTTTTTATTTTTAAGTATTACATCTGCTGCTTGGTTGAAGGACTCTTCTTGTTTTCTTAATTCGGTTAAAAGGATTTTTCTTCAGTTAAAGTTAACTTTTCTTTCTTCCTTTAACTTAACAAATGCAAATGTCCCCACACAAATGTGCCAATAGAAGCTTAAATAGCAGGAGCAAAACAGGCTGCTGTCCTGGCACTAACAGTCAATTCTTGACAATTGGGAGAGAGAAAGGGAGCAGGATCGTTGCATGATCATTGTACTTAAGAGACATTGTAGAATTACAAGGAGGAAATGGGACCCTCTTCTAGTGCTAGTTGATGTATAAATGTCCAATTCTATGATGTGTGAGTGGAAAAAAAATGGTGTACTGGGCAATTTCCAGCAAGTATGCCAGATTGTGAATTTTGCACTTTTGCCAATTTTGCTGCAGAAGCAATAACATTTTGCTGTGAGGTGACCCAGATAGCTTGGAATGGCAGTGTCTTAAATTTGTGTGTCAAGGCTTTTCTGTTAGAGCCTTAAACTTGTAAGAAGTTAAAAAGTATATATATAAAAAAAAGACAACTATTAACTGCTTACAGATATAAGGACAAATAAAAAAAGACAACTATTCTTTTACTTTTTTTTCCCTAGACATGCCCTTATTATTTAGTTTATATTCTGGAGCCTAAAAATCTGTGTATGTTTTTCTTTGTCAAAAATATTCATGAGCTGTATGATAACCTAAAAGCTAGTATTTCATACCCAGAAGTATTTCATAAAGAAATTTTTAGCTGTTGAATTCTAACTTTTCATATCTGAATCCTACATTAACTCTTACTTCTGTTTTGGATGGTGTTAGTTCTGAGTATTTTTCTCCTAGTTAGGAGAACTAGTTCTGTGACTTCTTTATGTTTTAATATTTGAATTATTTATGGTGTTCAACAAGATGCTAGATTGTTTTGGTAAATGTTATTATTGCATATTTAAACAGGTGAACATGATAAAAGATGATGGAACAGTTATTCACTTCAACAACCCCAAGGTTCAGGCTTCCCTCTCTGCTAACACTTTCGCAATTACTGGGCATGCAGAGGCTAAACCGATCACAGAAATGCTTCCAGGCATCTTAAGCCAGCTTGGTGCTGACAGTTTAACAAGTCTCAGAAAGTTAGCTGAACAATTCCCAAGACAAGGTAGGTTGTTCTGGAATCCTTCTTCTTCTTTTTTTTTTTTTTTTTTTTTTTTAAAGTTACCATGTTTAAGTTAAAACTTTATTACCATGTGTGTGATTTAGAAGTAATAAGTAATCAAATAATATTTACTTCATTTGTTACCGTTGCAGAATTATTGTGGGAACCCTATCCCCCCCCCCCCCTTTCTTTTTTTCAAGATTCTGTATAGGTAGGTTGTGTTACTGTATCAGATATAAAAATATTAATTACTTTTGATAAATTGAACATGCTTGATATCTATATCTACTGTATTCACCCTGCATTTTTGAATGTGCAGTTTATTTTTTATTCAAAATGCCTGAAGAAAAAAGTTCTCTTTATTAAGCTGACATGAATTCTGCATGAAATATTCAGGAATTGGTGCAGAGCTACAAAAATGAAGTTCTAGTGCACACAAGGATATTGCAGGAAATTAATAAAGAGATACTGACCTCTGGAAAAAATAATTTCAGTATTGATCATGGAGGTATTTGAGTGGGTGTTAATTAAAAGGAAGGTTAATATGACAAAATATTGAAGAATGTAAGAGTAAAAGTTTTATCAAGAAAGACTCATTGTGTGTGTGTTTTTTTTTTAATCAAGGAATTGTTTATTTGTTCATGCAAAATGTGCTTCTGCTGTGAATATAGAGGAAGGAACATAGTCTTTGTCTTCTGCTCTATATTTCCTTTGGAGCAAAACCACAATTTCTTTCAAAAACGTTTTCAAAATCAAGCACATTTTAATATTCTTTGCTGCTCCTTGTAAAGTCACAGGAGCAGGGATGTATTGGTAAAACTTTTATTATAATTTTTGTCACAGTGTGATAAAGAATAGCAATTAAGTATGGACCTGGGAAGGAATCATTCCTTGATTATCTTCTCCTTGGTGAACCACTGTAGAGTTGTTTGAGGAGGTGTGAACTAGTTTTCACTAAGCAACTTTGTAATTGAGGAATAGGTGGGACTTATTCTTGGGGGTATGTGTCATGAAATGAGACCACAAGAAGGATTTTAAAGTATGCAAGTAATATCAGCTTTGCTCCTTGTTTGTAAAAGCCTAGTGAGGTGCAGAACGGTATACTTTTCTTTACAAGTGTTAGTATCAGAGTTCATCTTTTGTGTTACTCCTGCTGGAAACTAGTTGAGATCTTCCAAACCCACCTGGATGCCACCCTGTGCCACGTGCTCTAGGTGTCCCTGCTGGAGCAGGGGGTTGGACTAGATGATCTCTAGATGTCCCGTCCAACCTCAAACATTCTGTGAATATTGGGGTTATTCTCTGTCACTTGTTATCCCCGTGTTTTGTGAGAAAAGGCTGTGTTAACATGTCCACTTAGATCTGAGAATGCTCACAAATGTACTTTCTGCTCGTGCTTATTACTGAGCATTGGTTTACACACATCATTTGTGTGTTTGCTGCCATCAGAAAAGAAAATGCTTTCTATTCTAATGCATATATTTTGGCTTTTATTGTGTGGTTGTCTCTAATTCTGTATAAGGAGGACTCAGCATCAGTTTTCTTTTATAGTTTTGGATAGTAAAGCACCAAAATCCGAAGACATTGATGAAGAAGACGATGATGTCCCAGGTAGGCACATAGGTTTATATGCCTGTGAATTGTATATATACTTTAATTCATGCAGTTTTGGCTCTTGATATATTTCTCACTTGCTAAAAGAAACTTTGTATGCTGAGTAGTGTTAGAACGGCAACAATTTTGGATTCCAGCTTTTGAAAATAGTTTGACTTGGGCAAATTGTTTAACTTCTCAGGTAAAAGTATTTCCCGAGAGGTTGAGTGGATAACATCTGTATAGAGATGTATGGTACAAAATGAAATATTTGTAAAATGGCTCAATAGTTATCAGTCTTTTTTAAATCTGAGCTTGGGGCAAGGATGTTTATTTCTGAATTAGAAAAAAAACACTATTTTTTGAGGCACAAATTTGCTAACTGTTACTAACCACATTATTCTGTATGCGTTAGAATAGTGTATTAGTCAAAGCAACAAACAGTTGATCTAGAAATTCAGTTTCGTTCGCTTTGAAATTGGTGTATGATTTTGCATAAAAATGTGCAAGTCTGTTCAAAATTTTCTTGAAATGTAACAGTTAGTGGGAGTCTAACTGTTGGCTCAAGTCTCAAGCAAGTAGAACACATTTGAGAATCGGATCTTAATTATTCCATATTAAAACTTCCACTCTTACGAGCGTTATTGCATTTCTAGTCCTTTCTGTATGTTCAAACGTGCTTTTCTAAAGCCCCTTAAAATCTCCCAGAGGAAACTCTATGTAAGTAGAGTTAAGAATGACTTCAGCTTTCCCATAATATGTGCATTTTCATTAAGCATATGAAGACAGTGTTATTGGGCATTACTGTATTTATATCTTCATCTTTTTCAGATCTCGTAGAAAACTTTGATGAAGCATCAAAGAATGAAGCTAACTAAATCATTAATAGTTCTGGAAGCTGGCATGGACTAGATTTAAGAAATCAGCTATGTGGTTCCAAAGTTTTAAAGAAACGGAGAACATCATCTGTTAATAGTTCAGTAATATAAATATTTTGTATTTTTATGATGCTGTTTGTTCAGCATTTTCTGTCAGTTAATTTTGCATTTTGCACTTACTCCCAGGATCTACTCTTTTGGTCAAAAAGAAATGTCAGTGCAGTTTGAGGGGTGTGTGCATGTGCGTGTGTGTATGTGTGTGGGTGTACATATAGTGGAGAACAAATTGGAGAACAGTTTTATTTAACCTTTTCCCTTTTTCCTTTGGAAGTAGAAATAAAATGAATCTTGAAATTGTTACTTTTGATTTTCACCAAATAGTGCACATGAAAGTAATGAAGACAAAAGTTTTGTCTGCATTTCCTAGACTTACATCATTAAAACTTGGGTTTAATTTGCTGTTAACTATTGTACTTAAATGTTTCTCATGCTTGTTGAAATGTACACATGTTGTTTGTTATCAACCTTATGTTGATCCCAGGTGATAACGAAGACAAGCTGTCTTAACAGCTTGTTTGGTGCAGTAACTTTTTTGCCAAAAAAAAAAAAAAAAAAAAAACCCTGACACTTGGATGCTAGATAAGTGTGCTTTTTTTCCTCATTTCTAAACTTCCTTTTCTCATCTAACCTTTTGAGTCAAGCTAATGTATTTGACTCCTACCACATAGACTTAGCAGTTTGTTCTCCTGTTGATTATGCAGAGTATTTCCCATGTCAAAAGGAAAAAAAAAAATAAACCCTTCAATTCTCTACCATCAAGTTGCTTCCTGTACATGAAAGGGTAGCAGTTCAGTGCACTAGTTTTGCACCGTAACAGATTTTTGCTTGAATAACTTCAAGCTGTTCTCTTGGCATGACTGCATTTACTAGCAGCTGATGATCCACTGTTGTTCTTTATGGCACTAGAAATTAAATGCACCATGTGAGCAATGTAAATTTAAGAGGGGAGGAATAAGTTGTTGACATTTTGCCTTGTGTTCTGCTAGGCAGTTTGTGCAATGACTAGCTCTAAAGGGATGTTTTTTTGCCTGTATTTTACCTTTGCCTGTAACCTACCTCTAGGTTTGGTGTCATCTATGTAGTAGCTAATTAAAATCGCAAATGCTCCTCGGGCATAAAGAGAATATTGGTAGGTACGATTGGTACAGTGCAGTGTTTATGACCTTCCTCTAAAATGCTTAATGTGAATCCTTTTTTTCAGAGGCTCTTTGAAGGCCCTTGATGTAATGAGCGTTATTACAGTATAGCAAGACATCATTGTAACCTGTGTTGGGGCAGCTGTGGCTTGGGAAAGCCATTTTTTTCCTCTGCACCTGTCATGTAACTCTGGCTTAATTGAAACATATCAGCTTTTTATGTAGCTTCATTCACTAGAGAACTGTAAAGTACAAGGTAAGCAGTACGTGAGTTCTGGTAACATCAACGAACCAGGAAGGCAGAGCTGTAGTGGTTTGTCAGCTGGACAATTTATTTTGTAGGTTTTGTTCATTTTTTCCTGTTATATTTTATATACTACATGGAACTTACTACAAAATAAAGTAACAGTACAAAAGAGGAATCGCTCCCTCTTGTGTGTTGTCCCCCTTCCCTTCAGCGGCAGCTGAGGAGCAACAGGCGGC
The DNA here is from genome assembly GCF_000705375.1 of Tinamus guttatus. The sequence continues at coordinate 279,753 of NW_010588933.1, read as the reverse complement.
TGCAGCTGCTGTTTTAAATGGGAATGTGGCCTCAGATGGTTACCCCGCGAGAGACGTGGGCTTAGGGAGGGTCCTCGGAGCCTCAGCACTTGCACTGCCCTATGCCCACTGTCCTCTTCCCTGCAGCACCGAGTGAAGCCTTGGTCTGTTGTGTGGCTAACCTGGAATCAGCTGCAGCTTCACTTGTCCCAGCTGTAAGGAAGAGATGGTTCCTTCATGTGCTCATGGGCTGATGGAATTGCCTTCTGACTGCTGGCTCTGTAAGCCACTGAAGGGCCTAGACAATGGGAAATTCCTTTTTCACTTGCTTAAGGGGTATAAGCAGAGAGCTTTGCAAAATAGCACCTGTGTTGATTTTTGTATGAGATCCCCCTCCCCACCTGGTGCTAATCAAATACTGAAAAATCATTGGTTTCTGATGCAGGAAGTATATTGAAAGTAATTTTGTGGGAGATTAAACATTGGAAATAACTCAAGTTAGTTAAAAGTTCCTCATTGCATTTTTGCCCCGGTCACGATAATTTACATGTTAATCCCTCTTTCCTATGTTTGAAAACAGTAAACTATCTAAATATGCTAGCTGTGTAGTTATGTTCCATTTTTTCATTGTATTTGAAAAGTCAACTTGAGTTGCTGCTGAAATGCTAGAGCTTATCAATCATTAAACTGATTTTAATTAAAATTAATGCATCAAGGTCCTTGTGGGAATAGCATTTTTCTTTGTATTTATTCGTATTGTAAGTGGATAAGTATTTGCGCATGCTAATAGAAGTACAAAGTTAATAGGGATAGTTACTAGGAGGTGTTTCTATAGTAAAAACTCCCCTTGTCAAGATGGACAGGTAAAATATTTTTATCTTGGCTTAGAGTATGGTATTTACTGTATTTCTGAACTCCTTGAGCTTATTTGCTCCCTACTGAACGCTGTCAATGTATTAAAGATACTAGACATGCTCTTTGTAATGCTTTGAAAAAAAAAAAAGTATTGGGCAAATAGAGCAGAATGTAGGGGAAACATCCCCTTGGGCTGCATGTGAAAGAATAAGCTGAACCAGGGATGATTGAAGGAACAGACAAAAAAAATAGGATGAAACATGAACTGCCTGTGAAGTCATACTGAAATTTGCTGATAATTTGTTGACAACTTGCTACTATTTGTCAACTTTCCATGGGAACTAGTAGTTGCTAGTGAAAATTCTGGCAGAAGGGATTTCAAAATAATCCATCTTGGATTCAGTTGGTACAAAATGAAGGCGGGAGGTCTTACGGTTGATTTGCTTATTAGGTTATTGATCTGTGTCTTGCTGTTAACGGCAAGGACCTGAGCAAGTTACCTGTTATGACACAGGTAGACTTGTGGATTGATTTACAGTAGAGATGAGTTCAAGATTTTTCAGCATTTTCCTGGGGCCAGGGGGCACCACCCTGGGTATTGATGAGGGCTGGAGGACCTGAGCCAACTAAGCCCCTGTGCGGAAAATCTCGCTGTCAAGAACTGAATGTCCAAAAAGGAGACAGAGGAGTCCTAAAACTTTATTCGAATAAAGGGAGACACCCCACAGGGATATGCCCAGTAGACTCTCCCGGAGATTTTCCGCACACCCCTCTAGGTGAAGCTGAATGAATGATTTGTTCCACTGGCCTCTAAGGTTAGTCCCTTTCTAACATTAAGAAATTATGTTTGCTCTGCAAGTGGAACAGACTCCTTTCTCTAAGGATTGGAATTCACCTGTGCTCTGTGCTCAAGCCAATGAGGTAATGCCGAAGGGAAGCACATCATGTAGCACTAGTAGCTGTATAGAGATGACGCTAGATGTAAAGGGAATAATTAACTCTTTGCTTTCCTGTCAAATAATTTTTTGTTGTTATTTTTCTTCACCCTTTTCAAAGACAAGTTTGCAGATATAGAAGAACTTCATGGATTCATTCAGAAACATGAGGGCAGCAGTGCCAATCAAGAGTGAGATAGCCAAGCAGAACAAGTGAAGAGAGTTAATTCTATACTGGTCTTGCTGGTACGTTTGAGTGGAAGCATGGGTCTCTGTCTAGAGTAGCATAGTGGGGTTTGGGAACTGGACTGCCTATTTGGCAAGAAAAGCTTAGATCTTCCAGTGCCTTGGTTTGTCTGTATTTCAGGGGTACTGCTCTGTCATACAAGCACGTGGCATGTAAGCTAATGAATGTGAAACCTGTGTAGTTCCTGAGAAGAGTGCTACATCTGTGCAAATGTTATGAAAAACTGCTCTACTTGCACATGATATTAAATGTGGGCTGTCAGTCCTGTTAAATGTTTTCTTGTTGAACAACAGGCCTGTAGCTTGCTGAAATGTGTATTTCCTGGCAACCTGTTGATTGTCAGATTCTGGTATATTAGGCAGTATTTCATTGAACTATGTATTGCAGATAAATTTCATAATTATGTAGCCTGCTTGGAGCAAAAGGAGATTATCTGTTCATTTGAGTTCTCGAAGCTTTTGTTAAAGGTATCAATGCTAAGGCAATTTTTCTCGCTCTCTATATATATACACACACACGTATCTTGTGTATGTGCATATAAGCACACCAAGGACGTTCTGGACTTTCAGCAGACATTCAACTGAACAGTGGTTACAAGATCTCTTCCCCTTTATTCCAACAACCCTGTGGCAGCTATAACAATTGCTTATGTCAGAAAGTTGCACTAGAAAATATTTAATGTATTTTTAGCTTCTGTTTAATGCAACCTAGCAGCTAACAGAAAGAAGAGCAAGTGCCACGTGACCAGCTTTCTGCAGACATTGGAAAAATGTTGTACAAGCTGCATTTTTAGAGCATCAGATCTGATTTTGAAAGCATCTGTGAAGCTGGAAATTTCCAAGCAATGCAAATTATTGACAGATATAGGTAAGTGAAGACTTGAAATGTTAGCAAATTGTCCGGGATACCAAGCCTTTGAATACTAAAGGTGAAGCTTTGTGAAAAGCCTAATGCAACCTGAGGCTTTCTTGCCACCAGACAGAGGTCCTTCCCTAGCTCTCTAAGTGCCAGCACTAGCAGTTGTGTAAGGCAGACTAAATTGCCTTGCTTATCTGGGTATAAATTAATTTTGGAGGGTAAGATTAGTTTCAAAATTGCTTCTAACTCACTGCACCGTTAATGCTGGTCTCACAGCTGTGCATGGCAGTGCCGGCAGTCGCTGACAGTTTGACCCTTCCTCTCCCTGCCAGCTCTGTGTGTTGGATTAACCAACATGTGTGTTGGATTAACCAGTATGGGAAATTGTATCCTGAGTCTTGGTAGTGCTGTTTGAGCCTCTAGGTTCAACAGTTGGTTCTGCGTGAGCAAATGCCTCCAGAGGCAGCTGTAGGCTTGGGGACTCTTGTTGGCTGTCATTGCCTTTCCATTTTGACAGCTGGTTGATTTTCACTGTGAAATGAGTTGTAATTTGTCTTGGGAAGGAAAATGTTCACACTGCAACCAATGTTTTGGTGGGGAGCATGCTTGGCAAAGATGACATTGAGCAGACAGGCCTTGCAGCCTGATCTAGCCTTTTAACCCTGCTTTTACTGCATGCTCTGCATCTGAGGCTCATCTTAGCAAGATGATACAAGGAAACTTGCAGTGCTGCTGCCAGGGTCACACTGAGTTTGGGACGAACGGAAGGATTTTTCATATCGGTGCGTTGGGCAACGAATTTGGTCATATATGATAACCTCTGGCTTGTTTTTAAACAATGAAATGTGAAATAAGGATTCAGTGCAGGCAAACTTGCGAGGCAGAGGCACTGCCTGCAACATGAGCTGAAAAAGTGAACACGAGTAGTCCCAGTGTGGCAGTGCCTGCGACCCAGGCAGCCTGCTGCTTGGCAGTTGTACAGTGCCCACCCGGAGTCTTCCTCCTCCATGACCATTTTGTGACCTCTTTTCAGACAGGCAGTGAATGGTGGTGTTTTGTTCCAGTTACTAAAGTTTTGATTCACGCTGCAGGTTCTTGTTTCCTGGAAGCATCCTGCAAATCCCCTGAAAATAACCTGCAAAGAGAATTTTCAGAAAGGTTTTCCATTGTTGTGCATGGAGGTGGGGGTCTTAAATGGTCTCTAGCACATAGTGTTTAATTGGAAATAGCTTTAATCTATTTACAACCCTTTTACACTCTACAGGGAGTAGTGATGCAGCTGAAGCTTCTTTTCTGTACTTTTTGAAGTATTTGCTCTACTGCAGGAGACTCTGCTGTGCTCTGCGTGAGTGATAGTTGTAATTAGTGATGGCTTGGCTTTTTGCATGCTTCTGAAAGGAAGCAAATAGGACTTAAGTGATATTTTTACTTTGAATAAGGTTTTCTCTCCTTATCCA
>NW_010588933.1:228244-260211 GCF_000705375.1 Tinamus guttatus | reverse complement strand
GGGATGCGTTTTATAACATCTCTAGTTACGTGAAACTGGCCGCATCTCACTCTAAGAATAACTGGCACTCTTGGCATGTCAGACTTTTTGCAGAGGTGGGTTGGTTGCTTGCTCATGAACGGTCTGGTGAGATAGGTGCCTATGACAGAGAGTGCCTGAAGAACTGTTTTTATCTTGCTAACCAGCCCAAGGAGCAAGTAACAGATGAGAAATGATAGGCTTTATGTTTTAGCGTTAGCTATCTTGTTTATTTTTGGATAAGATACTCCTGATTATTTTGTTGCAAAGGTTTTATAGAGGTTCTGTTTTTGAGTGATCTTTATTCATTTCAAATATTAGAAGCTGACTAAAACCTGATATCTTAAGATTCAGCTCTTTCTATTTAAGTATGGATGTATTAGATGAGAATTTGTGAATTATTCTATCCTGAATATTTTGGTCCAGTCTGAAACCAAAACTGGAAGAAGCTGTATATAAACAAGTAAAATAAAAAGATGCTCTATTTTACTAAAAGCTTTTATTTTCCGTGGGTAGCATTTTATTGACTAAGCAATGTTTTAATACCCTGTAGTTAACTTTTATTGACAAATCACTTTTGATTGCATGGAACAAATCCAGACTTTAGATATACTTTTAGTGGTTTAAATAGCATCAAAAACCTACGTTAATGCCTAAATCCAGTAATGCACTTATTTTTTTTTTAAGTTATGGCATGCAATAGAAGACTAGGAGAGCAACCTCCTTAACCCAAGAGAGGCAATTAAAAATCCATTCAGAGATTTGGGGAATGGGAAATGGAGACTGAATATGGACTGAGAATCCTGGATAAGTCTCCCTCTAAATCAGGCCCTGATCTAAACCTAATTAGTTACCTTCGTCAGACACATTATGATTGATTCTGTAATTGTTTGTTGCTTTAGGGTGCCTTCTTTAGTGCATGAAAAAGGAAAGAAAACCTCCCCCAGATTGCAGTATTGAGTCCTGATACTGAGTGTTCATTTTGTGTGTTAGCGTTAAGTTAGTTATTAGACTGGGTCATAAACATTTTTAAACACACAATTCAGGATCTGAGGCCTAGGGCTAAGATTCAGATAAAATACTTTATGCTTTTTTCTCTTTTCATTTTTTTATATAGTTTGGCACGAGTATTAATCTGTCTCGGGAACAAAGGTAGGGCATGAATAAAGGACAAAGATGTATTATTAAAACTTGTAGCCAAAGCATGATAGGTTTTTAAGGTCTGTTGTTGCATGCTCACTAGCCATGCAAACTTTAGCAGAAAATAGCTTGCTAGGTTTTCAGTGTACAGGCTTCTTATAAAAATCATTTATTTTGCAAAAGATTCAGTGTGAAGTTTTGCCGTTCAGTACGCGTTGACCAAAGTATTGACCAAAAGGAATTAGCTTTTGGAAGAGGTTGTGTATTAATGTTTTGTTGATCAGAAAAATCTTTTGTTGTACTAAGCTAAGAATCTTTCAAAGTAATTTTCCTCATAGAAAATCAGGTGGAGCTAATTGTTTCAGTGCACAGTCAGATGTGAATGCTGATGAATGAAATTTATCTGGAATGTTATTGGAAGATATCGATGTAGTCACAGACTGCTTTGAAACTTTTATGTGAAAACTGTAAAGCCTTTTTTTTTAATATGATTGAGATTAAATTGTCTGAAGAAATGAAAAGTTGGTCTGTTTTAGTCTCTATTTAATATTCTTGGAGACTTGCATTTTGAAATGAACAAAAATATAAACTAACCTGCTCAGTTTTCCCATCCTATATTGAGATATGTTGTGAAACATGCCTGTATAATGATGGTGAAAGTCTACAGAATGTTTTTTATTGAGAAGAAATGTATAGTCAAGAGTAAGTGATTGAAGGTAAGTTAAAATACTGATCTTTAAGTAATAGAAGCGGCTTCTACTTTAGTGTTGGTTTCAAACGTTGGTTACATCTTACAGCGCTGAGAAAATGTATTACTAGTGTGAATTAATAGGAACTTTTAAAAGATGTGTGGAGGGTTTTTGGTTTACATAGTAATTTCTACTTAAGTTCTTACTTAAATTAGAATTCAGGATACATATTTATATATGCTTAATTGACTACCTAGTAGAGAAAAACATGTGATATGTTTATCAGCTTGATCATTATTGGAGAGAACCACGTATAGAGAAGCAGCATTCATAAGAATGCAATCAAGTTAAACACTATTATTAAGATAAAAAAGTTTTATTTTTACAAATGCATTAAAATACCTTTCTATTTTTTGTTTAGCTTTCTGAGTTTCGCTTTGCTGAAACTGAAACCCAACTTAATAGAAAAAAAATTGAATTTTATGTTAAGACTCTTTAAAGACATTCTGCATGTGCAGATTTTTAAGGTACCTTGTTAGAGCTTAGTGAGTGTAATTCTCTCCTGTTCTGTATGAGAGGGAATGTGTTTATGTTATACAGAGGTTGTTTAAACTCTCTGTCATTTCTTTAAACGTATTAATTTATGGAGAAAATTACGAAACGTTGATGATTCCAGGACCTTTTCATTGGATTTAATGGAACACTGCACTCAATGCTTTCGTTTTAAAAGGTCATTGTTTCCTGAGTATACCTTATTATATTTTTTTCCTTTTAGCATCATGTATGTGGTTAGTTGGGGATATTCAGGAAGATTGTTGTTCAGAGTACAGGGGCAGGCAAGTGAAATATGAAGAATACTTTTAAGTACGGTTTAGGTTCATTCTTTGGTTGAATCTTTCCAATATTGTTTTGTGATTATATTGCTGTTGTATTTTGAGAAGAGAGAAGCAGAAATATGTAGTATTGATACTCATTTTTCAGAACAACAGCCTTGCTTGTAATACACTAGTGGATAGGTTCAAGATCAGTGATAGATATCATTATCCACAAATGGACATTCAAATTATTTTAAATATTATTATTGGAAAAATATAATTAGTTTCTAAAGTTAGGTTAAAGACAAATGAGGTGTTGAAGAACTTACAGGTGACAGGATGGGGTATGTTGTTTTTCCAGAATTCTTCCTCCAGATCTGCTCGAATGGGAGATGACTAGACTCTCTCCTCCAAGTTATTTGAATTTTACACAGGCATGGCTCCATTTTACTTACAAAGTAAAAGCAGAAAAAAGCAAGTGGTAAGCTATATGAAAAACAGGCATAGAGTCAAAGCCTCGTGATTTTCTCTGTTTTAGAGAGTGTGGAAAAGCAGCACTCTCTGAAAAGCTAGTAAAATATCTTCAGTAGAGCATTTCTGAGTATTCTTGCTTCGGTTTAATTCAGATGTGAAGGTCAGTGAGGAGAACATTAAAAAAAAAAAAGCTTTAACCCAGTTTTACTTCCATCTAAAACTTGAACATTCTGAAATGTCGGCATGTCTGAGTATATGTTAGTCTTGAAGTTTTGGTGTCCATGTATGAAGCTTTGTATATATATGTGTGTATATATATATATAATCCTCAGCGTTCTATGTATGTTGGACAAATCAAAACTTGGATTTCTGTGCTGGATTTTCATTTGCATCAGTTTTTCAGTTGTCTCCATGCACTTGTCTGGAGCCGCTGCTATTAGAACTTCATAGTGAATCATTTGCAGATAGTGCTTATGGCTATGCCTTCTGTATTATGTACTTTGTATACAATATAAAGATACCCTCATCATATGTGTTATGTATTAGTTATATCTCTGATATTTGATGACAACGGAAACTACGAATCTACCTTATGACTCAGTGGGAATCACAATAGTATGGGTTGTTTGATAGAGTATGTTGAAGGTCCAGGAGCATCCAGGTATGCTCAACTAAGATCATCTATGTTTTTCCGTCAGGAATTGTATTGCATGCTGACATTAGATAGTTTTGCCTTATTTATTTATTTATTTTCCCTTAACCTTCTTCTATTAGGAAAAGGAGTTTCTATGAGGTTTTAAGGGGTCGATTGCATAACGAAGTTGTTTCTGCATGATTCTGCAGTTGAAAAGAATGTCGTCAGTCAATAATTTTTCTTAAAATTGTTTTGGTAGGGTTTCTGTTACTGTTCAGTTCCAGCATAGTAACAAAGGTGAAAAGTTTCTTTTTTTTTAGTGGAGGCTTTAGGCGTCAACTGGTATTTAGTGATGCAGAACCCTGCTTTAGGGTATGGCTTTGTATATAAAATAATATAGCACCATGTCTTCACTAGTATCTTCCTGTTTGTTTCCTGGTTGGAACTGAACTGATATTCAAAGTAGCTGGAAGGAGGGGAAAAGAAAAAACACCTAAACCTAAAGTAGACAAAACTAAAACTTTTTTCCTTCTTTCATCTGAATATGCTGAAAATTTCTTCTACGTATGCTGAAGATTTCAGTTTGGTAACTATTTGGGATTGTTCCTCAGCTATTCTTGATAAACAACAGAAGGATTAGGCATGAGACTTTGAAACTATTTTGAGCTTTGGCTTGTGTTGGGAAAACCCCTAGCCCAATTAAAAGAAAATAAGTGCAATCTACCACTTTATGACTATATTTACTGCTAATGATTTTGTTGTGAGTCTTACTGTCCTTTTGTGCTTCAGTTTTCCTAATGAGCAGTTCTGAGCCTGCATAAAAAGACAAAGTGTTTAGTGTATATTCTAAGTGCTGCACCTCTTGTTTTGTTAGTGAAGGGCTCCTTGGGAGGAACGTGTCCCTTCCCTCCTCCCAGCATACAAAGGATCCAGAGGTCATTTCCTATCAGGTGATAATTTTAAATTAGGCCATACTTATGCCAGTGTTTCCTTTGTGCTCTATCAATCACAGAAGTGCCCTAACTGCCCTTGTAATACTTAGCAACCTTATTTCTGTATTCTGCCCATTTTAAAAAAATACTGTAATATAAAAAAAACTGCTTTTATAAAAACATCTGAAGTAGAACTCTTAGTCTTTATACACATGCTCTGAGTGCAAAATTTATATTTATTTATTTTTTTTAGGAAAGTAATAAAGGTGAGTTACAGAAAATTTATGGAAAATTAACAGTGAAGAAGCATACACTGATATTTTTCTAACAAATAATATAATGAACTTAAAGGGAGATGGTAATGTTCAGTGCAGGAAACAGATCAAAGAGCTTTCTAAATCCTGTAATAGCTTCTCTATCTGTGAATGACACTGACTATTAGAGAAGCTTTTCTATTTCTAGATTCAGTTTTGTAGTGTCAAAACACTGCTTTGAACTCAATGCACATGCACTTCTACCTGTTTGTGCTGTGTGATCTAGATTGTTGATTTAGGATCTGTAAAGTAAAAGTCAAGTCAGTTGTAGCTATGAATATATAGTGTATATAGCTAGTGTAAATACAAGAAAAGTTGGCAGATCAGGTGCATGTATGTATCACGTATTATGTAATATGTTGTCTGGTTAGATTTTTTGAAATGTGGGAGATATTACGGGACAAAAATTCAGGATAATTTCATATCTGATTTATTTTCTTGATTTATTATTTGTTATACTTTTGATCTTTTAACCTGGACAATGAAGCAGTTTTCAGCTCTCTTTTTTCTTTTTTTTTTTTCTCCTTGTACAACAGCTTTGCTTTTCTGATTCTCAGGCCATCACTTTAAAAATAGTTGGATTTTAAGAAGAAAGTTCAAGAATACTGACATTAGCAGCAACATGTGGAGCCTGATTTTGGCAATCCAAATTCCTCATTCTGCCCTTGGGAGGATCTCCAGCATGAGCTTTGGTGCTTTGTGTGGGGGTTTCACTCAGGTGTTCACAGCCTGCACTGTTTGGTGAAGAAAACTGGCAGAAGTGAATTTGTGTTGGCTCTTCCAGTGCTGCAGTTCTGAGTTTAAACATCTTGGTTTAAACAAAGTTTAGTTTATATCTCCCTCAGATTAATAAGCGTGGTGACTGAAGAGGTAACACATTTTTTTTTTCTGCTTGAGTTGTGGAGAAAAGAAGCCAAGGGGGATTAAGTAATCTGTTGCAGAAAGGGAATAGCTATCTGGTGGTGAGCTGTTTTAAATAAGCACAGTATGACGTGGAAAAGCTTATATCTTGAACCTGTACATATATCAGTTCCACCAAGTGTTGAATAGGGATGATACTTACCTGTCTTTTTTAGGATATCGCAGCCTGAAGAGTCTGACTGATATAATGCAAGTTTGAGGGCAGGAAGCTGCGCTCGGTTAAGCTGATGCTCCTAAGAGCTGAGTGGTTCTTGGACAGAGTCAGTGCAGTGTGTGGGTCCAGCCTTGCAAATTGGTAAAGGAAATCCCACCATGCCAGCTGAACCACTTGGAATCTAAATCCAGATTCATTTCCAGTGTTGATGACTTCTGCTCTGACCATAATTCTATCGAATTTATGAGAGATTTTGTAAGTAGCAGGAAATATTTTCAAAAGATCTGAAAATGGGGAGACCTATGGATGAGTTTTGTAGTGCTAACTGAATCTGATGGCAAATACACCCAAGTAAAGGTATTTTGTTTATAAACCTATCGTTCTGCAATAAGTTTGCAGAACAAAGGTTCTGCAAGAGTCTTGCAGAAGGTAGGTAGGATTTCTGTAATTTAAATCCTTTTGTTGCCTAGTCACTTTTCTCTTCCCCCTCTGCAGTAACCCCAGCTTCCTCACATAACACCTTAATTCTGTTTTTTCCAAAGCTCTGTAGATATTGATTGCCTATCAGAATGCTGCCAAAAACACATATACCAACTGAGTTTTGCTTGCTTTTTCCTCAGAGGGACAGTCATTTGTATTTGTTTTCATTATGCTGATAAAAATTCTCATTAAAGTGTTTTTTTTTTTTTTTTGAAAAGAGTAGTTTAAAAGTGGACAATGTGATCCCATAACCTTAATTTCCCTAACAGACATGGCTAAAAGAACTACCACATTTTATATACGGTGCTGACCACGTATCCAGTATGTAAGTCATTTTATAATTTGTGTGCTATTGAGACTATGAATACTGAGTTTTTTTAATGGGATGGAGGAAAAACAAAATTTACAAGGCTTAGCACATACCATGTAACTGCACCCAGCAATCCAGTCAGGCCAGTATAATTTTATTGTTTACTGTAATGGCAGCAAAATGACATTTTGTACCTACTGGAATCATATCAGAGGCACAGTTACTCTTTCTGTATTGTTTTTTATTCAATTTCCCTCTTTGAGATTAGATGCTCTTCCATAGTACAGTGGGAATGCATGCTATAGCCTGCTTTCAGAGTTGTATTTTGTAGCAATAGGGGCAGGTATCTCATCTATCCCCCTTCTGAGAGGTCTGTGCTTCAGTAAATAGCCACTGCTTCCATATATGGGCCACTCTGATAGTCAGCAGCGAATGTTAGTTGCTGTTAGGTTACAAAATTACACTGTGAGTGGAATATTGGCTAATTAAAATGATTTTTTTAAATTGGTTCATTTAATTTGGCAAGCTTGAAAGTATGTGTTAAGCATACGTCTTAAATTATATTATTAACAGATCACTTTAAATGATACATGTTGAAACAGCCAGTTAAGTGAAATATTGTTTTACATTGATTGTAAGGATTTCATACTGTGTTTGCATAGATGATGAAGGCTGTATAAAAACCCAGTGCATTCATGCAATGCAGTATTTTCTTAACTGTTTAAGTGTAATTTTAAGAGGTCATTACTTAATTTTAAGCAAAAATCTACCTGCATAATTGTATACTTGCAAGTGACTCTATTAGTGTACTGGCATAATATTCTTTTGCTTTATATTGTCCATAATATTATTTTGCTTTATATTATCCTTTCTTTAATCTTAGTTAACATGTCATCTGTAAAATACATTTTAATCCATAATTTAAATTTGCACACACATCTTCTGTAGAATGAACATAGGTTTAAATTTAGTGTCTGTGCTCCCTCATTCTTCTCCTGTACTTTCCTTTGCGGCTATATTTTCTCTTTTTACTGTTCACCTTCATTTCTGCTCAAATGGCTTGTAGATTCAGTTGTATCCTCTTCTACTTTAAGGAAATGTGTGAAGAGTAGCTCTTCTGAGATAACAAAACTTGTCTTAAGTAGAGATTTCGGATATGCGGATGCTTGAGGGAAGCAGGTGTCTGTATTGATTCTGGATCCTGGAGGTGTATGTACACATGAAAATCTTGTTAAGTAGTGAAAAAGACTGAGGGCTTAAATAAATTCATGAAGGAGCCATGATGTCTATAATTATGAGGGTACGTGGAAGGCAGGATGATAGTAACACTGTTATTTTTTGACCATTTGACTATTATTTTGGCCATCTGATTTTTTTTCTTTCCTTTTAGATCGTTCTTGTATCTAAAGACTTTCATTTATGTTTGCATAACTGCTACTGCATTTATTCCAACCGCTGCTAAGAATGAGGACTAATATTTTGTGGTTAATGAGGTCTCTTTCAGCTGGTTTATACTTGTGGATCTGCACAGTGATGTTAAAATATAATTGCGGGGCGAGGAGGATTCATTTTTTGGCAGGGAAGGAAGGGAGCCCGGATAGCAAAAAAGCGAATGGATACAGGAAGAAGTGATTGAGGATGAAATGTGCCTTGGAGGGGGACATAAGATCGTAAGACCAAGGAATACTCTGCTGTAAACAGAATCAACGATCCTATCAGTGGACAAACTTTCAAAAGAAGTTGCTTAGATTTCCCAGATTTAGCATTTCTGAGAATGTTCCATCTGATTTTTGGAATACGTGGAATCCTTAGAGCTGAAGATGTGTAAGATTTTCTAAAATGGATCATTATTAGTGATTGCTTTTAAAAGTTTTGTTTTGCATCCATTAATGCTTTATTTTCTGTGACAGTGTAAGAGAACTGCAAAAAACGGAGAATACTTTTCTAACTGAATGTTTTGAGTTTGAGAGATTCTGAGTAGATACCCAGATAGATACCTTGCATTATGGGAGTGGTGTAAAAAAAGTGTTAAAGTGTATCGGAATGAAGTTACTCACCATTTTCTGTTGGTTAGCGTTTGTTTATTTTTTTCATAACTGTTTCAAGTATTTCAATTGACCTCGGTGTAAATGAGAATCATACTTGGGAATGGCAGTGGAAGTTGTTTCAGTAAACAGAATTGCACTAAACAGAATTGGCTTGTATTGAGTTACCAGTTACAGATGATTTCAGATGTAATGCACAGTGAGCATTGGCAATGTAGTTAGATCATGATCACAAACATTTGGCAATGAACCTTGTTACGTTTGACAAGGCAAAAATAGTTTATAATAGATCAATATTATAAATATATATAGCAGCAGTTTCATTTCAGCATGTTATAAATAGGGAGGTCAGCACAACAGGAGAAATAAAATTGCTGAGTGGAATTAAAAGTTGCTCTCTTTGAGATAATTTCACATCAAAAAGGAGTACGAGAGAAACATTCATAAAGCTCCACTTTTACTTTGAGATACACAGTAATCCAGCTCTACAAAACATAGGATTAGAGAAGTAATACCTCTTCTATAGCAGAGGAGTAAGGATGACTGCAGTAGGATTGAGAAAAGGAAGTGTCCACCTGTGTTGATAAGGGTAACTTGAGTAGCTGATAGACTGCTTTTCAGGTCTTGGTTTCTGTACAGCTTGTTCTTCTAAAGATCAGCTGAGTGCATAAATCGTGTGGCTTCTAGCTGCTTCTCTCCCCAGTGGGTACAGCTCGGAATTGATGTGCTGGTAAATGGCAGCAGAGCCATTTCCCTCTTTGCCTGTTGCCTTTTTCATCAGTCCCATTCTGGTTGCATAGAGAATTTGGCTTTTATTATCAGGTACGGATTTAGCTAGTGCTACTTATTGGTTTGTCATGGGCTTTCTAAAAAGGACAGCTCCTCGGCAGTTTTAAGCACTCACTGATTGATTCCAGGGGACTTTTGGTTTCTCCTGTGTTGTCCAAATCAAAGAAACATCTAAGTTATTGGATAATCTACATGCTTAGGATAATATAAACTTTACTATTTTATAGATGGTACGTTAGTTGGTTTTTAAGTAAAAATTAACTACCTTCATATACAGTATGCTACATTTTTTAAGCCCTTTTTTATGTTGCTAACTTGTTATAAGGAATCCATGTGTGAATTCAGGAAGATGGCTCCATATTCAGTTAATGTTTAATTTAGTACACTGTGGCTGTTGTTTTGTTAATGTTTTGAACTTGGAGACTGCTAAAACATTTAATTAGAGTGTTATAAAGCTTTAGGTTTATAAAGCATTTGGTTTTGAGTAGAGGTTCAGAAGCATGTGAGTAGGTTTAGGAATGGTTTTGCTCTATTTTTCAGCTATGTTTCTCTGGGGAAAAAAAAAGCTTGCATTGAAGGCTGTACAGTGGTGTAAACCTGTCTGTTTGCTCTTTAAAAGAGTTGGCTATGAGTGCTTTTCAAGGCAGTCAAAAGAAGTTACATAAGAGGAACATGCAGTTCTCGTCCTTAGGTGTTGAAGGCCCAGCCTCCGTAGTGTCCTGAGGAATTTTTGGTTTTTTTTGGCAAGACTATGTTTGGTGTCAGGAAAATAAATCACTTTATTTCTCCTTGAAATAGAAAAAGGACTAGGAAATGGAATTTGTTTGCTGCTATAAACTGTTATAAACCAGGTGTCCTTTCCAGTTGGGCTGCTTGCCATTATTTACTGGAGGGCAAAGGTTGATAGTATTGCTTTAATTTTTCTTGTCCTCCTGTTCCTTTTGACTGCCATCCCTTCCATACTGCTGCTTTGAAGTAACTGCTCTTTTGACTGTGTTGCTGCTGCTCTGGCTCCTGGGAATGGCTCTTTATGGAAAGTTGGCTGGAGACAAAAGTGAAAGTAATAGCTTTAAAATGCCATTGGGGAGGGATAAAGGGAAAAAATAAAGTTTCTCTTTTTTTTCACTAGTATGTCTATGTTGCTTTATGTATCGTCCCTTTCTCTTTATGGAAAAGGCAAACTGATGTAACTTTGAAATAGAGTATCTTTTGTCATAGGTTATCTACCTACCAAAGGTATCTGTCTACCCTTCATAGGTAGGTGGGTGTCATGTCCCACAGAAAGAGCCCCAGTCTAATCTTTGCATTTTTTAGCCTGCATAATAGCAATGTCAGGGAGTTTTGGAAAGTAAAATTGAAGGATATTTGATCTTGAGTTTTTGATGTAGAAGTAGGATTAGCAAATATGATAATATTGTTTATATATGTTATGTTTAATCTCCTGCTGCTAATATTAATATTTCTCATTAAATTATTGTTAGTGTGAGTTGTTACAGAGTTCTCTAATCCTGGAGTGCTATTTTACAGAAGTATTTTTTTAGATAAGGTTTTTGAAAAAAGTGGTTATTATTTGTTGAAGTCCCTTAATATATTAACATTTTAAAAACAATTATTCCTTTTTTTTTGCTTATTGCAAAACTGCAGGTTTAAATTATTAATAAAATAGTTCACGTTTACATGTTTAATTTCTGGTCTAATCTGAAGTCCTTGCCATTGCCAGGATTTTCATATATATGACATAAATATTACTCCTGTAATATCACAAACATTATATAAAGCCTTCACTTCCTTTTATTTGGCATACATTAGATAGAAACTGCCTTGTACTTTATCTCTGCACTGAATGAATTGCTGTTTGAGAGTCAATTTAATGTTCAGGAAAGATAAAGGCCTGACAGCACTGGAGAATGAAGCTCGCTTTCATTCACGGACTGCACACATGTACTGTCCATATGGATTTCTGGGTGCTGTTGTGACATTGTATGCTAAGATTGATTTGGAGGACTGCCAGACAGGGAGGAGCATTCCTAAATAAGTCATTTGTCTTTCTACTTGCATTAATTCTTAAAGAATTTAAATGTGTGTTCGTATGAGATGGGTTTAAAGTTGCTACTTCCTTTGAGAGAAGCCGAGAAGGAGCCATTATGAAGTTACAAATAGTTGGACATAGGTAAATAACTCTTATTCCTAGTATTGCATCATTTGAGTGATCAACTTTTCTGCTTGTGAAGATTTAGCTTTCAGATGAACTGTTCAGACAATTAAAATAATTCATATACAGTAATTGATGTGTTTTCTGGAACTAGCTAGGTCTTTCCACTTGTCTTTAAATATACCATTTTTCTACCAAGGTAGAAGCCTCGTACAGAATCTCTTTGTTGTTGCAGTTTTAATTCGTGCGAGAGTTGGCACCTGAAATATAATGACGGCCTGTTCATACGGCTGTTGCACTTAGTCTCTCCGAATCTCCCGTTGGATGGTTCCAGAGGGAAGACAAGCTAGGAAAGCGAGGATACCAGCACTGAAATCTAGGTTTGCGTTTAGGCAAATGCCCTGTTTAACTGATCTAGCAACAATAAAGTACCTTGCCGCAAACATATTGCTGCCTGCCCAAAGACATCTCACTGTTAGCACACCATGGCGCGTCATCCTTAGTGTAGTTAAGAGCTGGATTCTTGCCTGTGGACGGAAGGATTTTTAGCATCTCCTCATGCTTTGAGCTTCTTCTCCATTTTTTTATGCAGTATCAAAATTGCTTCTTTTTCAGACTCTTTCCATCCATTGTAAACTATTCTAGTTCATGTTAGTTCAGATTACTTCCATTTAATGTTGTAAACATTTTTTACATTCTTTTTCTTTTGTGGAAGATATTTCTGATCAGATATTTTTAGAGCTTTTTTCTTCTGCTCTTCATGGTCTCTTTATTCCAGGCACGTTGCTGCTTGTCAGATTCTCTTTCAATTTCTGTTTTGCTTTTGCAGTAATTGGCAGTCACCCTCTTGGAGTTCCTGAGGGAAATCATACATGTAGGGTATAACCACAGCAGCACCTGAGTGATAACACTGTAGGGCAGGAGTCAGAAAGTCATCAGCGGAAGAGAGAAAAAAATGTGAAAAGCCAGAAGTAAGCAAACTGGAGCAGCAGGGACACTGGGCATCCTTCACTTTCAATGCTCTTTCAATAGGCAATTTTGGGGTGGAAATGTAGATATCTATTCAAATTTCATGGTATCGTTTGTTAGCAGAGAGTACTATTTGTGAAAAATTTAATATTCATTAGCTTATACATGGCGATGAATATCCTTGACTATCTTTTGTAGCTATCCTTTTCCTCTATTTTATTTCAATGTTTCTCTTATATTAATTTTTTATTGGAGAAAGAGGTTAATTGTATTGTCAGCTTACAGGTTTTGTTTTGTTTTAAATTCAAACCCTACATTTACTTCTTTAAGTGTTTTTTGTGTGTGTGTATGCATATTGCATGCATATTTCGTAATACACTTTGATTTTTGGATGGATATTTGTAAGCAGAAATGGCTGCTGAGAGTAAATGTGGAATTGTAGACAATAAACTCTAGGTTCTCGTGATACCTCTTTAGAGCTTTCTTTGGAGACCACTAGTGCTTATTTGGATGTTCTCCTGTATTGAATGATGATGAAAAAAAAGCTATAGGTGAAGAATGGAGCAAGGAGGTGGATCAGAATAAAACCAAATAGCAGCAAATCTCTACTGTTTTTCTGAGTATCCCTTGCCTAGTAGGTTTGTTGGCTTTGAGCAGTTTCAGTATTAGGTTGCTGGGTCAGATCTATTTCTGATCGGTTAAGATTGAAGTTTGTTGTTAATGTGGACTTGTTAATGTGAAATGTGTTTGATCATGATTCAATTGACAGGCCTGGTCATAAATCACCACCAGGGTTGTTACTAATTGATCTATCTTTTCAAATTGAACCACTGTCCTCTATCTATAGGCCAGAGAGGGGACGTGGTTGATAGAAGTAACCTTGCCCTGCTGCCATGTGTACTTCATATCTCTTTAAAAATAACTAAAATAATTTTAAGATGATTAAGGACCTGGAGCATCTGTCCTGTGAGGAAAGGTTGAGAGAGCTGGGCCTGTTCAGCCTAAAGAAAAGGCTGAGAAAGGTTCTTAGAAATGGTTATAAATGCCTTAAGGGAGGTTGTCAAGAGGAGGGGGCCGGACTCTATTCAATGGTGGCCGGCGACAAAAGAAGAGGCAGCAGCTACAGACTGAAACACCGAAAGTTCTGCCTGAATTTGAGGAAAAACTTCTTGACTGTTAGGGTGACAGAGCATTGGAACAGGTTGCCCAGAGAGGTTGTGCAGTCTCCTTCCTCGGAGATACGGAAAAGTCTTCTGAGTGTGATACTGTCAGAGTGCTCCAGGTAACCCTGCTTGTGCAGAGGAATTGTTCTAGATCTCCAGAGGTCCCTTCCAATCTTAATTGTTCTGTGATTCTGTGATTCTCCTTTCAATGGAATTGAATTTTCCCACATCTTCATTTTTGGATGCATAGGAAGCCTATCTGAAGAACCTTGTAATACAGTGAAGTCTATTTTCAAAACATCTAAATGTCTTCTTATCTTGCAGAGGTAGAAATATGCATGGCATCTGCAATTTTAATTGGCATACAGGAATGGTTCTGTTGGCATACAAAGCTGTGTGATTTTATTTTGAATTTGGAAACAGTACTACTAGGAGTGCTGCTGTTCAGTTCATTAGTTTCCTGGAATTATTACTCTAGCTTATTTCTGGACAGAATAATAAACAACCCTGGGAAAACTGTAGTATAACACTGAATATTGCATTCATGTACAGAGAACTGTTTTTTTTTTTTCATCTCTGTTCATTTCGTCGCAGTTTGAAGATTACTTTCTAACCTATGCTGCAGCATCAAAGCACGCATAAATGTTTCAGCTACTTGACAGGTAAAACATTAGCACCAAGAAACCTTAAAGGATGTATTTAATTTAACTCAGCCCTTTTTTGTTTGTTTTTTTTTTTTTTTTTTTTGTCTTTGCTCATGACAGTGTTGGATTTTGGAGCTATACTGACTGTTAAGATGCAGCCTGTGAGAATGAGCACCTGATCCTATAAAAATGCTGCAGTTAGTATAATGAGATATGTTTTCTGGGGAGTCTTTTCTGCTTGGATCCTCCTTGCTATTGAAGGTTGATGCCATGTTGTCCTTTCAAGAGAAGCAGCCTTAAGGAAATGAGGGGAGACTAGGACTGTAGGAGGAATAATTTGAAGACAAAAACAGTTGTTTAGCTATAAAGAAATCAGTGGGAAGATGATGAATTGAGTTTACACATTTCTGAGGGCCATGAATATTTGTTAAGTATCAAAGCTACTAGCTCTTTATTTTTGGAATGCCTATTGTAGTGTAATATAATTAACTTCAGAAGCTAGCTCTATAAATTAAGCATTGCAGTCAAGGTCATCAGGGATACAGGGACTGTTGGAGTTGTTGCTTCATTCTGTGGGCTTACAATTAAACAAAAAATAATTGTAGGTAGGTAGCAATGCATTTTTTATCATCAGCCTTTTTCATCAGAATACTAGAGTGCAGTAGCAGCATAGTACATAGATCCCCGAATTAAAAGCTGTGAGTGTAGTCTAAATCATTTGGAGCCTTGCAGCATTTGCCAAATGTGCCTGTGCTAGCTGCAATCGTGCGTTGAAAAAAAGCGAGGTTTGTGGCAGAATTACCAATCATAAAATACATGTTTATATTTTCTTTTTAGGATCAAGTAGAACACACTGATTCAGCAGAACTGGCTGGTTGTGCTGCAGTCATCATGAGTAGGCACAGGGTCATTTGTTTCTTATCACATGTATGAGAGAAAAAGGTAAGAGGCAAGTTCCATTTTAAAAGATTATGACTGAGAATATGTACTTGAGATGCAGATGTCTTTATGTGTATACATACATTTATACAGACACATGCCTGTACACATGCATACATCTTGTGTATAAGATAATGGAGTATTTTTAGCATTTTGTGTGTTCATTTTTTATTGATAGTAATTGCTTAGTTTTAGAGCAAGAATTTGTCTTATTTTGGGGTGAGGGAAGCAGACTAAATCTTCCTTCCTCAGTCTTTACTGTTAAAATCTTGTCAGTTAAAGATGTGGCTAGTGCTGAACTTTCTGAACAAGCTGTTTATTACAGTGGAAATGCTTGACTTCTTTCAAGGAGTGTTTAGTATAATGGTCACTGAAGGGAGCTGGAAGCGAGTGTGTTCTTGACCATTGTTTCTTGGGGTTGAAGCCTGTCCTCGGGAGCATTAGATCTCATGACTTTGTGAAGTAGATACGCAATTGCATATGCATATAATCATATTATGAGAAAATTATATTTTTTTATTTAGACTATGAACCGAGGATGAAAAAGCAATGTTTGGTTTCAGTCTGATCATGTAGTTTTCATCCTAGGAGTCTTTTGTATGCTTGATAAAGACAATAAAATACTTGAGTATTTTGTTAGTAAAATTTTGCTGAAATATGTTCACACTTTCATACTGAAACATAGTAATCTCTTTTCCATCGAAAATGGACTTTAGGGAAAGTGTATTTTTTCATATTCATATGTTTTTGTTGTTTTTCTTTATAATAATCATTGTTGGTGTTAGACCTGAAGATTTGCAGCTGACCATTTTCTGAGAAGTATCTAGTTGCACAGACATTAAGATTTCATTTAGAGCAGCTGTCAGCTCAGTGATTATGAATTCAAAAAAAATCCCTATATATCCTAGTACACCAGTAAATGAAGTAATAATAATGAAAAGGGCTTTCTCTCCTGATGCTCTTTATTTTGTGCATTTTAGTTTGGAGTATCAGAAACCATCAGTCTAGATTTTGACTAGTTACGTTCTTGTGTGCCAAATGTTTGAGCTGCAGAATTCGTAATGATACATAAATGTGTTTACACAAAGTTCTCTTTACTTGGAGCTTTTTTTAAAAGCAAACTATGGAGAAATGCATCTGTTGGATGAAATTTCAACTCTCAATTTCACATTTAATGGCTAAATTAATTCTGGCAGTTTAATTGCCAGATCTTAATAAATTAATTTTTTCATGGTGTTAGTAGGTTGGATTACTCACAGTGGGATTATAAGGAAATAGGCATAAAGTTCTAGGGCTTCTTTATGTTCCTGTTGGTAAATAGGTAATTTTCCTAAGTTCAATAAGTTCCAAATGTTTATATTCTTTTAATGTTACAAAACTATGCATAATCTAAAATTTTAAAAGTTAAACTTCTGGTTTTTTTTTCAGAAAAAGACAGAAGTCATTAATATAGTAATGTGTATTGTCAACTTCTAACATTGCTTACTTTGGTTAGATATAATCTTGTTCTTGATTTGTGTGACAATGAAAGACAAAATAATATAGGGCTACATTTAGGAATTGTTATGGGTGAACATGGTTTAAATTTTTCTTGCACCAATGTGCATAAATTTGTGGGAGTTCTTAAGTAATTTTATTGGGCTTTTAATTGTATTCCAAGCTTGCAGGAATGATCAGATGTGAATTGGTTTGAAACTTGTGGAAGCTACATGGAATCAAAATGTAGAGGTCCACAGAGGTATTTAAAACCTCTGCTTTCAGGAACTGTATAATCAGCATAGCTCTCCTTCCCATCAACTTGCTTGTCAGTAATCATTATCTTCTCTGAAGTAAACAAAACGGAAAAAATCAATGCCTGTAGCCTATTTTGTTGGGGCCACCCATACTGCAGAGCTTGTGTTTGTGTCCTAGGGAATGCCTTGACTGGATGCCCTTTCTCAGTATCGGAATGCATGGAAATCCAAATGGGATATTTTCAGGAAGCATCACGGTTTGACTCTATTGTGCACAGTTTTAGTACTTTTCAGTCTCACAATATGACAAATGTAGTTTACATTGAAGACCTTAGACTTTTTCCAGGAGTAATTATTGTAATTTTTCTAAAGTCTTGGATTGGATTGTTATAATATTATAATGTAACTTATATAATTTCACATTTGTCCTATATTTGGCATTTTGCATAAAGCAGTCTTGCTGTAGCAAGTTAATTTTGGTTGATGATACTAAAAGCTTGTTTTCAAGGAAAATATTAATTAAGGTATTAAAACAGATTCTAATGAACTTCTCAGTATTAGATACTTAGCTTATAAAGGTGCTTGCCATCATGGTGTTGAAACGAGGAAGAGAAAAAGGTGCAAGAGAACCTCCCAAGCTTGCAAGCTGGAGATAATCTGAATGATTTAAGTATTTCTAGGTACTAGGAAAAGCATCTACTTTTTTCAAGCAGATCAAAAAAAATTTTAATTGGAATGAACGCGTGTGGTAAATTCAACTTTTTTCCAGTTAAAATGCTATGAGTGGTATGTACAATTTTTAGTACAGTGACCTGGTTGGCAGGTTGGGTAGCTCAGGAAGATAATGGGTGTCTGTTGGGGAGCTAAGAATCTATCAGTTAGAGGCCAGAATCTGGCTATACTGCGGTCAGGAAAGCAAATATAGTAGGGAATGTTGAGCTTTTGATCAAGGTGGCTGCTACAATACATTGGTGATCAGTAAGTGATACAGCTCATGAGTGATTTTCCTTGCAGGAGGAGTTAATCTTGCATCCTGTAGCAGACTGAAATATAGTTGTACAAATCTGTGAGTGTGTAACAACTGTAGTCTCTGAATTGCTTTGCAAAATAGCCTTTTTGGTGATGCCTATTGAAATTCATAATTTACCATTATACTTGTTTTTTTTAAAGTTGAATTTTTCCATTTATCTTCAAAACGTAAAATCAATTTGAATGCATCAAATAGTGATGTACTTATGTTGTAATATGACCTATTTAAAAATACCATGTGGCAAATTTCAGATCAGGGTCAATCCTAAAAGCCTGATCTTTGCATTTCATGACATTTTAATGCCTTAGTTTGGTCCCAATAGCTTGGTCTTAGGCAGCTGTTGCCCACAATGAACACAAAACTGTATTTAACACTGTAGCAGTTGAAGTAGTGCTGGTCAATAATTTCCTCAAATCTGTTTGTTTTTACACAATACCCTGATATTGTAAGGGTAGTGTTAAAGCAAAACTTTATAACTCTAAATTGGAATTTTCCTCTAACTTGTTTCTTGTGTCTGTTGTTTCTGTAGTATAAAAGAGCAGGCTTTGAGTTCAGCTGGAGGCTGTCAGGTCTAACACTGTTTCCCACTGCAAAACGAGGTTCTCACCCTCTCATCCTCCATTCGTTGTTTCACAGTATTAAAAGGCAGCTCTGAGGAGAATAACACTGTTTTGGATGGTGTTCAGAGAACAGATCAAATCAAGGTCTCTCCCTTTGGTATATAGGTTATGGCACACATTTCTCAGTGAAAATATCTTCATTGGCACTGAGTGTTTTCAGAAAATGGGTCTAGGCTGTCTTGTTGCTGGAAGCCTTCGGTAGCAAGACTGTTGTATTCCTACAGTTAGGAAGGGGCAAAGTGTTATTCACCATGTGAAGCTGTAGAAGGTTATTTAAGGACTTAAGTTCATCTGTTTCACCCTCGTCATCTTCCTTTCTATCTTGAGAATATTATTTTTTGATGAGACTTTTTACTTCTGTGCATTTTGCTAGTTGTCCAGTGCCTGCATTTCAGGAAAATGAAGGCTTTTAAGACAAACATTTTAAGAGGTAGCAGAATGCAAGTAACTACATTTTTTTAACAACTTTGCAGGCATGAATCCTTCAGGCATCTCAGAAACGAGTGACACAGAGGGTTGCTGGCAGAGTGTATGATTAAGAAAGCAGAAGCAGAGAATTAAAATCTTGTTCAAAGTCACATGAGCTAATCAGTGGTGGAATGAACCCAAAACCTGGATCTTCAGATTATTGGGTAGTTGACTTTCTAGTTCTGCAGGCAATGACATTTTTGACTGATATTGGAGCAATTTTGCTGGTGACCCTTGTGGTTAGACACATTAATGTGGCAATACAAGGAAGGTTGTACTGCCATCATCATTTGCTACCTGAAACGTCTTAAAGGCTACTGCTGCCTTTGATGACAGTTCTGTTTAAATTCTCAGATGAAGGTCAGTGTTTTTCTTGAATGTAAAAAGTTGAGACAAGGCCTTGAAATGCTTAAAGTAGCATTGATAATGAGCTGTGAGGGCAAAGGCATGTGATTGAGTTTGACGTTTTCAGTGCAATATAGTTAAATATATCCTTGCTCATCAGTTACAATGACAGTGCTTTAGTAACTACTGATAAAAAATCTTACTCTTTCCTCCTCAACCCCCTATTTATTGTGGTGGAAAAAAAATCAGGGGTCTATATAAAAAAGTGCATTGATATGTAATGGAAATAAAGGCTTCAAATAAGAGAATAGTGGAATGTTTCTTATGTAGGTTGCATTATGCAGGTCCTAAGTCAAAATTGCTTAAGAAAGGACTGTGTGACTTTCATTTTTGTTATGTTGCCCTAAATAGAAGTTTCTGAACAGACAGGACATCTCTAAATTGCAGAAATCGATTTGAGGTGCTGTCTGTACATATCTTTCTCCCAGATCCTGGACAAATCTCGCTTTACCTATATTGGGGTCTCTCAAAAAGACTTGTCATATTACATGGAAAATGCACAGAATTAAGCATAAGGAAAGATGATTGTTTTGTACATTCTGTAGTATGGAACACACCGTGCTTTGAAATGGCACAGGTATTCTTTTTACTCGCTGATTATCTTGCTCTGATAGTCAGTATTGAAAAATGAAGCTGTGTACTCCAGATGTTCACAATGCTATTGCTTCAGATCATGGCTCATGTCAACATGTTTACATCTTAATTCGCGTGTAGCAGAATTTTTAAAACCAGATTCTATTGCAGTTGTTTGCAAATGCTTTAATCTTTTTTTAAAAAATCTAGATTTTGTTTAAATTTTGACTTTTGGGGACATATTTATTAACTTTGAAGATAGTAAACAGCAAAATCAAAAATGAGTTTGGGGAAGTTGTTCATCTGAATTAATCAAGTTTAAGCACACAAATAATTTTATTCTTGGGAAATGCTTTTTGTTTATGCATGTAGTACATATAAGTTTTGATTATAAAGCCTGTCTCCCCTTCCCCTCCCTTTAAATTGGGGCATTATGTAGTGGAACCTTTCGGAATGATGTTTAGATATCTCATTGCAATTGCTCTCTGTTTGGCAGGTTCAGACAGGAGTCTGGTGGTCTTTCCCTGACAAATGGAGAACTATTTCCAAGCAGAGGCATATAACCTTGATAAGGTTTTAGATGAATTTGAGCAAAACGAAGGTGAGTCATTTTGAACAAAATTAGAGATGTATGTTAGATGTACTCTACAAAGAACACCACCGCCAAGGAAGTGGTGTCTCCTTCCTGCTAAGGAAGAGAGACCTATAATCTCCTTTTTGGTTTTGAGTTCCAAATTGATCTCAGAACTTCTGAAAAACATCTGGTAACTTTGTTTAATGTTTCTTCTGTGTTTGTTAGTAATGTTCTTCTTTACCCATTAATCTTTTAAAATTTATTTCTCAACTGTTTTCATAGAAAATCTTCCATAGACTTTTCAAAGAGGAGTTTTATGGAGCATGATCTCAGTGGCAATATTTTTATGACTTATTTTTAACAATTCGGGCAATTTTAACAATAAATAGATTTATATATTAAGCTTCTTTTGCAGTTTTCAGTAACTTAAACATAGAAATGTTTTATTACGTCACATAAATTGTAAAATAAAAGTTGCCATATTCAAAGTATAAAGTTTCTGCTTAGTCTAATCACTGCTTTTGTGCTGTCAGGGAGGTTGAAAATTTTATAGGAATTGCAGGGTTTTTTAAACCTCTCTAGGTATCTAAAGTGTATTAATCTAAAATATATTTAAGTTGACTGTGCAAGTTTAACTTGTTATACTAATTGATGTAACTCTAAAGTTCTTGAATTCCAAAAACCTCATATGATTATGCTATTAGTGGCTCACTAAGGATGAGTTAGTTTTGTAAGATGTGTTTTACTGTTGTATCTGTATTTGAACCTCTATACATTTGCGTTTGAGCCATTCTAATGTACCAGAGTTAATAGAATATATAGGAGAGTAAGTTCCCTTAAAGTGGAGGGGTTGCATCAGTGTTCGACAAAATGTGTTTTTTACTGACTTAATTTTTCAGATGCCGCTGCTTCACCTACACTGTTGGGTGCAAAGTGGAATCAGATTCTAGATCCCCCTTCTCGTCGCCTGTCGTTTAACCCGCCCGTGGCCAACGTGAATGAAGCTACAGCTCCTGATGAATGTCAGCAGAGATTAAAGTCTTTCTCCTTGTCTCATTCGGTGAACGCACCAACAGGAGGAGGGGTTCACTGTGCTAATGGAAAGGATTTTAGTATAAGCTCAGAAACCCCCGTTATGTGGATTGATGATCAGGCAGCAGCAGATGATCAATTAATTAAGAGGAATAGCAGTCGAGATGATCAGTCTAACACTGCAGAAGCAAGAGACAAGAAATGTGGAAATGTAGCTTGCTTGTCGGAAGAAAAAAATGTACTAGTGGTGGCAGTCATGCATAACTGTGACACAAGAACACTACAAAGTGGTGATTTGCTGGATTGTAAAAATTACAACAGTCAGTCCCTAATGGACACTATTAGCTTTACACTGGATAATGAAAACCGACAGAGTGATCAGTTTAGTGTTACTGTAAATGGATCAACTGAAAAAGATACAGATATAGAAAAGCAAGTAAATCAGCTCTGTGCTGAAGATGACTCTATTACTCATTTGATTAATGCTTCATCTGAAAGCCTGTCCATTGCATGCCCCTCCTCTCGATTAAAGGATGATCTTAGTATGAGTAGAGATTCACTGTTTTCAGACACTACAACTGCAGGGATTAATGCAGTGACTCTATTACAGAGACCAGCTGATGGTGCCATTAAAACACAAGAAAATTGTATATCAGTTGAAAATTTTACTAGTAAAGCCATTACTCAGCGAACGGATCTAGAAGCTAAAACCTCTTGTTGTTCAAGTAACGAAAGCTTAACTGTAGAAGCCGTGGAAGAGCAAACACCCCAACAGTTTCCATCGAGGCTATCTGGGCTCACTGAATCTTGTCAACCTAATGTGGCTGGAAGTGGCAATTACAAGGAACATGTTGCAGAACATTCTGCATCTGAGGATGTTAGTGGCGTTGAAAGTGAAGTTAGTGAATGTGATGAAAATCTTGGCACAAGGGAATCGCTCAGCATAGTGGAGTGTTACCCTGAATCTCAGGAGATGACTAATTGGGAACTGACTAAATTGAATGAGATGAATAATAAGCAAACTCTGGGAGAGAATGAAAGGCTTCTGCAGACAAAACAGCCTGATGAGGCTTGTAGTAATAGTAGAGAATGTGGAGATGGGGTGATGGAAGCAGGCGTGGACTTAAAAGGAACTGGTACAGATGAGCTTGAAGGGCCCAGTCTCTCTGAGGTTGTGGGTACATCAGCAGCAAGCTCTTTGTCTAATGGTTGTGATTCCTATGGAATGCAGAATCCGAGTGTTGCTCATATTCCAAAGACTTTACCCTCCAAGGAAGACTCGGTGACAGAGGAGAAGGAGATCGAGGAGAGCAAGTCAGAATGTTACGCTAACGTTTATGAACAGAGAGGAAATGAGACCACAGAAGGTGGTGGTCTTATTTTAAACAGCACTGGTGACCAAATGAAAAAAAAATATTTACATAACCTCTGTAGTCAGGTCCCATCCATGCAAGGACAAACATCACCAAAACCAGTGACTAATATGCAGTCTATTAGTGTTCCTTTTGGTGGTGCGAGACCTAAGCAACCTACAAATCTTAAACTGCAGATTCCGAAGCCATTATCGGACCACTTACAAAATGATCTTGTTCCCCCAAACTGTGGAGGTAATAGTAAAAACAAAAATGTCTTTGGTAAGACACAACTAGGGGATACGTTGACAGCAGACATGTTTGCTGGTGACGCATCTTTAAATGTCTCTATTGCTGATGCTAATGGGGAACACTTGGAAGAGTATGAATCTGGAGTCTCTAGTAGTCCGTGCCTTGCAGTAGCCCCAGATAGTCCAGACAATGATCTCAGAGCTGGTCAGTTTGGAGCTCCAGCCAGAAAGCCTTTTACGACTTTGGGTGAGGTGGCTCCAGTTTGGGTTCCAGACTCTCAAGCACCAAACTGCATGAAATGCGAGGCCAGATTTACATTCACCAAGAGGAGGCATCATTGCAGAGCGTGTGGGAAGGTAAGCTCCTACTCCTTCCATCAGCCTGAGCTGGGCTTTTATTTGTGACCTTGAAAAAATGGAATCAGAGAACTTCCTAAACCACTGGCTGCAATTACCTGTGACATCTCTGCCTAAGGTGTTGGATCAAATTTGATCAGTTAACCAAAAGAAAAAAAAAGTTTTTAAGATCTAATCCATTTGGTGTTCTAATAGAAAGTGACTATTGGTTATTCATTTTTGTAAAAATGATTATCCTCTAAGGTCAGGGTGTTAGCTGATTGCAAGCTTTAGAATGCATTGGTTTCATGTGGAACTGCTATAAAATGGCTAAGCGCAGGAAACTAGTTTGCAGAAATACCTGCATTGACAATCCCATTAAAGATACTGAAACATATTGATGGGAATTGAAGTGAGCTATTGAGTTGCTGACATTTATGCTGGTTTAGATGACTAACCAACTTTGTTCTTTTAAGTCTTATTTTCTAATTTTTCTCACATTGCTTACACTATTTTCATGGATGTATCTTTACTTCTGAGGAAAAAATATACTATATTCTCTGTAACGTGATGAACAGATACATGTTGAGAAATTTTGTAATGAAGACAACAAAAACCTAATTTTTGTATTGTTTTGTGTTACATAAGAAATATTGTTGACAATCTTTTGTTGGTTTTGAAAAATTTTCCATACATGTCATCTAGTTCAACACTAATTCATATGCAGCAAATTTATGATAAACACTTCATTTGTATAATAATTGTAAATGTATTTTTATTGAAATACAAATTGGTGGTGCATAGCAAATAGGAATGTTAAGAAAAAAATATGATTATTCAAAAGAGGTAAAGATTTTTTGTCAAGTTGATATTTATAAATAGCTTTTAAGATAAAAATAAATACTAAAACCCACTAAAAATTAGAGTAAAAGAAACTTTGGTTCATTTAGGCCCTATCCAAAGGTTGCTGAAGTTGATTGAAAGACCTCCTGGCTCCTATAGGCAAGATGTTTAGCTACCAGCAGAGTGCAGGGAAGCAGAACGACTCGAACAGGACCTCAAAACAGTGTCTGGAAAGCTCACACTCTTACGCCACCTGTTTCTGGAAGCAGCCTAGCAGAAAACGCTGGCTTGTTCCTCTGTAACAGCCTGTGCTTGTCTGCCACGTGCCCTTTAGTAGCGAAAATGCGTAGCCAGTTGAGTAGATTTTATTCAAATTTGATTTTGAGACATGCTGAAAAATCTTTCCCAGAATATTGACTGGTATATACATGCTCCTTAAGCATTAGTGAAGGAGTTTCAGTTGCTTATTCCTCCCCACCCTGCGGCAGGTTGCAATGAAGTTACCTGGAACTAGTAATCCCAGGAGGTCAGTATGCGTCATAGGAAGTTGTATGCCTGCTTTCTGTGTGCACGTCGGGAGTACCAGAGGGCTCAACACCGTTCTCATTGCAGTTGAGGCTAAGAAATTCCAGCTGAAAGAATTATGTTTGTCACTGGTATTTTATCTTAGCTTCAACCTGTTAAATTATACTGTCAGTTATTCAGGTCATACTTTTAATTTTTATGAGTTTAACAAATGTGACTGAACTCCATTTACAGTTATATTTTCTATTCATTTTCATGCTTTAAACAAATTCATTGCTTGCATTCAGTTGTTTGCCTGCAATGACTGAAGCCTTGAGTTGCAAAAATGAGAAGCAGAGAAGAACTATAAAATAGAATGTACATGAACATATACAGCAAGGCCAAGAAATGTAGCTTTTCTGTTTGTTTTAACTATTGAAGACGAGCCTTGAAAGGACTAAGACTGTTTCTCTGCAGCATTGTTTTGGATGATGTGCAGGGAATGGGTAAAATAAAAGGCCTTTCTCCTCTGTAGACAAATGTTTCTCAGATGTGGAAAATGCCTATATTGGTATTTAATATTCTCAGAGTGTTCTTAGAATAATCCTCAGAAAGTCTTGTTGCTAGAACCTTTTGTTAGCAACTGTGATCAAAACTCACGTTGCACATGTGCAGTCAAAAGCTGCTGCAGAGAATTCTGTGATAATTCTTCTTTATGCCTTTTAATGCTTTTTTCCTTTTTTTAGAAAAAAGGGCAGTCATTAATAAATGGTCAGTATCAGTGTAAGTCAAATAATACTCAGCACTTACTGCAAAGTACCTTACGCCATTTAATTCCTGTAATGTTTCTGGGAGGAAAGAAACCAGCAGCTCTGCCAGGGAAGCTCTCTAGTTTAAGACATAACTGCTCTCTGCTGCCTGCTCTTGCTCTCTGGTGAAGACAACCATGCCCAAAGCAAGTCTGCTTGAGCGTGTGCCCTGGCTGCAGGTGACTACTGAATCACAGTGACGCTTCCAATGTATCTATTCAGTGCATGAACCAGGTAAAGACTGTGTCTTCAGCACTTGCAGTTAAATGTTTACATGGCAGAAATCACAAGAAGAAGGATTTTTCAACACAATCTTCAGCACAACAATTTCCTTTTGGGCGTTACCAGCATCAGGAGAGAAATGTTGGGTGAATCTTCGTTGCATTTGGGAATGAAAATCGCATTTGAAAATAGTGACACCTGGGAAGTCTGTCTGTTTTTAATTTCAGGATAATAACTACAGAATTAATGGAAGATATGAACCTCAGGGGAATGGTAGAAATTAACACATTTACAGTAAATTTGGAATAAAATTAAGAACCTGAAGAATGTGTATAAACACATTTTATTTGCATTTTATTAAGGCCAAAACATTAGTACCATAAAACTTTCTGTGCCACTGCTGTGTCATTTATTTATTTATTTATTTTAATAAGCGTGAGATACTGAGATAAATGACTTGGTTATTTCTGACAAGAAGACCAAATTGTCAGTTGTGCTGGGTTATATTCTTCCCCTGTCTTCTTACCGTTAGAAAGCTAATGCGCTGAAGAGGGGAGATACAGATTTTCTGTCATTTCGTTTATTTTCTCTTTTAATATTTAGATCATTGTACTCTATAGCCTTGCAGAATGCACAGTAAACAATAGTTTATCAAAGGGTTCTAAATTACATATTAATTATTTTGCCCTGTAGTTCTGGTAGAAAACATAGATGTTTCCGTGTCCAATGCTGAACTTCTGACTGGAAGTTTCTCTTAGAGAAATGGAGTAAAATAGGCTAAGATGTAACATTGTTAGTAATATTCTTTAAAGTTCTTGTAAATTGGATTAAAGTGTAAATATAGAAAAGTGATTTTGAAAGTATGTTTGCAGGGATTTTTTAAAAATCAGTTTCTAAATATGTGGAATTTATTCCCTCCCCCCGCCCCCATGAAAATGCAAGTATATCCACACGTACATGTTTGTTTCTGAAATGTGTAAGTTGACATAATTAGCAAATATTAAAAGTGCCTGAAATGAGACAGGATCACCTTTCTTCACATTTGATTCTGAGCTATTGTGGTGAACTCAGAGTTTACTTTAGTGGGTTTTCATATACTTCCATCTAAGAGACTGGGAAGGTAACAGGCTGCAAAGTGGTCATAAGTTGGTGTGAGTTTTAATTTGTCTGAAATGTAGTTAAGCTTATTAAATTGAGTAAAGCTTATTTCGTCTGAGGAGCCTGTGTAGTTGGTTGTTTACAATACAGAAATATGGAGAATAATAAAGAAATATTTGGGGAGATTAATGAAATGTCCTAGATCATAATAACACATAGCTAATTGTACATGAAAAATCCAACTAAAATTAAAATTTGAAATTCTTTCTTGAAATCTGAGCTCATTTATAATGGAGCTGCTGATGTTTCTAATCTGAGTGGGATATAACCATTCTGCATGTAATGGGTACTCATCAGTATCTTCATATGTCACCTAAACAGCAGCCCTGAGAAAATACTGCATTGTTGTTAGTATTTAAAACAATTAAGAAACCATTAGGACACCCTGATTTGTCTGTTCTGTAGGATTTTAGTATTGCAAGGGCTACTGTAGGATCATGTCTGCATGCAAGTGTTTTAATGCTAATGTCATTATGCTTTGTAAAATGCCTTGTTTTATACATGGAATATTTAAAAAACGTTTTTGATATTCAGTTAAGTGAGAAATAAGTTGTTGTCTGTGAAGAGATTAAAATGCTACTGAGTTGCTAATATAGATGAATTGCCCTAGTGCATGTAAAAATGACTTATTAGAATTATTTTCTTGCACATTTAAACATAGCTGACTCTGGGAAGTCCTCTTGCTTTTCCTAAGACTGAAGTTAAATCCAAAATTCTTCATTTTGTGAGAGGTTGTTATGTGGTATGAATTTATTAGCCCATTGTCATTTAAGCCAAACATACCTTTAAAAAATGCCTCTGTGTAGTATCAGGAGGCCATGCCTTCATGTAGTGCACATAATTCTACTGCAGCAGGATTGGTAGGAAAGTGGCCCTGGGCTTGGTCACTGTGGCTTTAATGGGAAAATTCTGCTAATTTACACCCATATTCTGGATGTCTAGAGCTGTACAGGTATTCTTTTGTCTGAGTTCATGTGTCTGGCACATTTTTTTTGAATTACACTGTATTTTTTCTCCTGGGTTCCAGGTTTTTTGTGCGGCATGCTGCAGCCTGAAGTGCAAGTTGCTGTACATGGACCGAAAGGAAGCCAGAGTGTGTGTAATCTGCCATTCCGTGCTAATGAACGGTAAGTGGAAGGAGGATCTGAAATGCAGAGATTCACTGCCTCTGTGCTGACCTGCAGTGGGGTTTTCTTCTTTTTTAGCCTGCTTAAATACTCCATTTTTATGAGCAAGTTTTCTAATGTGGCAGAGATCTTCGGGAAACCTGCTTGGGTTTCCTGTGGATATTTGGGATTCCTAAATGGAATATTATTAACAAAAAGTTAAAAATGGTAAGGTTATAATGAGTTTGAAAGCTCTCACACGTGAATGCTGTTCTGCAGAACTGCAGAAATTTTGTTGTGGTTGTTTGTTTATTCATTTATTTTTAAACTTGGGAGGTTATCCAAAACACTTCCCTCTGTCCTGTGATGTCTGTGTGGATAACTACTGCATTCTTATATTGGATACCCAAGGGAAGTTTAATGCAGTTGTGCCCCTCTAAGCTATGCACTATGTAGGAATTGGGAAATAGTATTTATCCATAAAATAATCCATTTTTTCTTGCTGCTGGGTTCTGAGTTTCATGTGCTAGAGGAGGAAGTCTTACCCAGAAAGCGGTCCACAGACTTGGAGAACTGAATTCTCATCCTTGCTTTGGCCATTTTACTGGAAAGCCTGTCCTACCCAGTGTGATGTCAGGGCTAAAATGTTAATGTATAGGTGAGACATGGGATGCGAGAAGTAAGAGGTGGACACAAACTTAACAAATAAAATAAATCAGGGTTTATATTAGCTATGCTTGCTATAAGGAAAGGCTGTATTTGCTTTAGATCAAGGAGCCACCGGATCTCATTAGTATTTTGTCCTTTATAGCTTTAATAGTTTAGATACGGGGTATTAATCTGGGCCAGCATAGAGTATTTTTGCCACTATAACCTCAGGCTGCTGAGTATTTTAAGAAATTCTGGAGCTGGCAGTTACCCTTGGGTAATTACAGTGTCCAGTTGACACCGAGACAGCTGCTGCTGAAAGACCCAACATTCAGTTTTTATGTCTGCAGTTCACAAGATACAAAAACTGGGTTTGGTTGACAGAGAATCCACGTGAGTGCTTAAACCATGAGAAAACCTGTCTCCTCATGAGAAATTCCAGGCACTTTATCTTTGGTTTATTAATGGCAAGATGAATAGGACCTCAGTGTCCAAGTATGCATCTGGATAACTGCAGCTTGATGACAGAGGTTCCTTCAGTGGTAGTGGAAGGTCCGACAAGTGCATTTTGGCATGCTGTGAGCAGAATGAGAAGTCGGGCAAATTCCTGTTTGAAGTGCAGACTTCCAACCATTAGGATAACTCTCCTCATTACTACTGGGGAGTTCCTGTGGACCTTCCATTGCTGGAAATGTCTGTCTAAAGTTTGAAGGTTTGATTAAAAAAAAAAAAGAAGAAAGAAAGAAATGCTGCTCTAGTTTGACAAAGAATTAAACAGGAAATTTCTGTTCTTTGGTGGTATTCAGACAAGATAATTATGGTTGTATCTTTACATCTTATTCTATAACAGATTACTTGGGCTGCTGTTTTCATAAAAATCTGTTATTTTTTGTGTCTAGCTAAACTTAGAAGTCCACAGGTTTATTTTTCTCCAAAGAAGTTCAGTGAATATTCATTTGAAAGTAATGGTGTGCTTAGTCTTGAGTGTCGAAAATTAGCAGACAGTTTCTGTTACTGAACAGGAGTAATTCTTTTCTGTCTCAGAAAAAGATTAAAGATTAATAAGACAATCTTTGTGCATTGCTTGGAAAAAGAAGTGCTAGGTTTTAATTATTAATACTTCTTCACTGTAAGCCAAATATGTAAGGTGACAGAAAATTGTAGGTTGTAATATCAAAGAATTAAGGCCAAGTCTTCAAGACTACATTGTTGAAGGGACTTTAAAATGTTACATTTTGAGATGTAGAAGGTAGAAGGTGTACAAGAACAAGACAGTACACATACCTGGCAGGGGTAGCTGCCTCCTTTTGTGGTGAGAAGGATTTGCTTTCAGCTGGGGATAGGAGGCATCTGAAAATATTTCAGTTGAAACCAAAAGTGTTCTTGTAAAAAGGTATAATAAAATTGATTGCGCTATAATGATTTCCTTTTAAAAGCCTTTCTGTCCCCTTGCCAGCATAGATGCACATTAATGGCAGCGAGCAGTGACACTATAGCTTAGTTTATTATAGGGAGAGTGCTGCTTGCATACTTGGCTATATTTGCCTCTGAGCTACATCAGCTTCAGTGTTTCTGTCCCTGCTGCAGTGTTTTGCAGAGATGCTTTCGCTTGCTGGTTAGCTACTCTGTAGCTAATCCCTCCTGATCCATGCAGTTTCTTTGTAGGTTCAGATTTTTTCACTCAGTACAGCAGGATAAGCAAAAATATTTGCACAGGTTTGGAAATAGGGGTCGGAATGGTATTTTACAAATAATTATTTCATTTGGTTGCTCAGTTTCAAGTTCTCTGTGAGCATTTTTAACTCTTTATCTTTTCAAGACCTAAGTGGATGCAGAATTGCTGTTCACAACACTTCAATTTAATTAGTTTTTCTTCTTGAAATGTAAAATTCTGGAAAGGGCTCAGGTGGCACGATACTTGCATCTGATTAGAGGGAATCTTTATTTGTAATAAAAAATAAGCTTGAAGGTGTAAGCCCTGATTTGAATTTCCTGGTACCTTGCCTAGCTACAAGCCTTTCTTAAAGCTGTAAAATAAATAACATCATGAAGATATATTCTGTTTTACTAGCTAGGAGAGGTTTCCCCGAGATGCATGTTATTGACAGAAGTTTTAATATGTTCTAGTTCAGGCAGTTGAACTGAGGCTGAAGTCGCATCTTTGGTAATTAATAGCATAAACTCTTTTATAGTTAGGAATGTAAGTCGATGGTACTGATCTGTCTTGGATATAAACAAATGCAGAGCACTTTTCTCATGTGGAAGAGAGAAATCCACTCAATTTTCCAGTAGGTTATAAAGCACTCACAGTAGGAACTGAAGCATTCATGGGCAGGTTCTTCTTTTGGACTATAGTGGCAAAAATTTAAGAATTTAGCATTTTAAATTCAATCTTTGTAAAGGAAACAAAATGCAGGATGAGGAACTAAGCATCGCTGAGGTCTAAGTCACTGTTACCAATTTCAGAAAATATTTCCGAATGGGGTGATACTTCCCTTGGATAGCATCAGTATTCTGTGCGTTTTTGCTACTTGTTTTGTTATTTAAAAGTTTCCTGGCCTTTTAAATAAAAGAAGAGAGATGGCCCTTGGAAGGCAGCAGAGCTCAGAGCTGCTATAGCTGAGGGCTTAACACACTTTTATGGAGTGTTAGGTACATTCCTGTGTGCTTATGTTGCTTGTTCTTTGTTTGCTTTAGCTCAAGCCTGGGAGAACATGATGA
>NW_010588933.1:170254-228200 GCF_000705375.1 Tinamus guttatus | reverse complement strand
TCTCCTTTCCCTCCTTTGCAGCAGGCTCAGGCCTCAGGTGCCCTGAGCTCTCCACCTCCCACTGTCATGGTACCAGTGGGAGTTTTAAAGCATCCTGGAGCAGAAGGTAAGAGTGATTCTAGTTTGTTTTTCCTTTCAATTTGGCTGTAGTAAAAAGCTGGTAAGAACAACCTGAACTTCATCCCTTCCAAATACCCTAGTTTGTGCAAGTTGCAATATTCTCGCTCACAACAGGAGATCACGTTTTTAAGGAAAAGTTAAATTTTTAAAGGAAGTTCTTGGTGGATGTTTGGCTTAGGCTACACATGGTGCTGCTACAGGCAGTGGAGCACAGGATGTCTCAAGTTCCTTCCAGCCCACATTCTCCTCTCTGTCTCTCTCCCCCTTTTCCTTTCCTTTTTCTTTACTCAAATTTTCCAGTCAATGTTGCTGTGAGATGTTAAATCCAATCTTTTTTCCTCTCAGTGGCTCAGCCTCGAGAACAAAGGCGTGTTTGGTTTGCTGATGGGATCTTACCCAATGGAGAAGTCGCCGACGCAGCAAAACTGACGGTGGCTGGGACAACGTCCACGGGAACCTTAGCAGTGTCACACGATCCAACAAAGCCTGTGGCGAACAACACTTTAGCAGCAGAAGTAAGGAGGCCTTATGCCATGCAATGTCCAAAATAAAATACTTGCTTTGGTCATGAATATTACAACTAGGGGGATTTCAATAAGACTAATCTGGGAAATCTGTTGCGGCCTGTTTTAATGTATTGTATTGCAAGTGCCTTCACTTTAGCGTTTGCAGAGTGTGGAAATAAGTATGTTTTGGACTGAAATGAGCTATTGTATGGCAGGGTATTAAGCAATGTTTGAGGTCTATGTGCTAGATGGCTTCAAAGTTTTAGGCTGTACAGCTTGTGTATGGAGGATGCTTGCGTAATGCTTGTTTCAAAAAAGCCGAGCCAAGGTCAATATTGTGTTTGAAACAATAGGATTGTCACAGTATGAAGCAGAAGAATATTTTGTTTGACACATTTTCTCCTAAAAAGATTTACACATGAAAATGCAGCTGTAATCTAACAGTTTTAAAAGCACTATACTATTCTGTATGAGAATTGAGATTTTGCAGAGGGTCACAGGAGTGTAGATACTCTCTTTGCTTTTTGAAAGGCAGGTGGGTATGTGTGGTTGTAAAGAAGGGTGATGCAGTCTCTAAGTGGAGGTTCACACACAGTAGTCATCGTTATTATCATCTTTTTAAAGAACCAAGTTACTTGGTATTTCTGATTCCCTGGCAGAGCCAAAACCGCTTCGCTTGCCTGTAGCAATCTAGTCAGCCCTCTCTTACACTTTTGTAATGTTGTCCTTTCTTGTTGTTTGTTTCTTGTAGACTGATAACACTTCAGTATTCTCGGGAAGTATAACTCAGGTTGGCAGTCCTGTTGGCAGTGCAATGAATCTAATTCCTGAAGATGGTCTTCCTCCAATTCTCATCTCCACTGGAGTAAAAGGAGGTGAGAGGAAAACTTGGCAGCTGGCTTTAATGCTTACCATTTGTAGTTAACCCATTGAGTACTACATTTATTTAAAAAAATAAGAATGCTGGCAATATGCTGAAGATCTGAAGAACTTTGCAATGTAAGTACTCATATGGCTAAATGTCTCAACACACAGTTACATCATCCATCGTTATTAATTTCCAGGAAGAGCCCAATTCTGGCAATGAAATTACAGTAAATGGTAAAACAAAAAGCAAAAGGAAAAATAACCTCAGTCCAGAAATAGGTGCTTTTTTTTTTCACTAATCGAACTGTAAGAAATGTTCTACGCAGAGATACATTTTAATTAGCCATATGAATATTCATATTTCCCTTTGAGGAAACTCTTGGAACATTCACTGTCTGAGACATCCCAGAGTACTGAATTTGATGGCACCATTACACGGCTTGGCCTACAGTGAAGTTTTTAGTAATCGTGTTGCCCACTCCCAGAGTATCCAAATGGATAAAGATCAGAAAAAAGAAAGACTAATTTTTGTTCCTTTTTTGTTTCTCTGACAGTTGCTTTCCTCAGTCTGATTCGTGACATGCTTTAATGCATTCCTGAGATTAGCTTATATTTTTTTTTGTTTTTTTATATTTCTATTCATTTTTTTGCTAGCAGAATGTATTTCTGATGTTAAGCAGGAAGTAACCTTTTATTGCATGCTACTGTCAAAAAACAAATATGCAGGCAGCATATCATTTCAAAACAAATCTGTTCTGTTCTGTGTTAGCTGTTCATGTGGGTGCCTAATTATTCAGTGTCTTTCACAAAAAAGAAACAAGGAGTGAACTACTTAAACTCCAGTGTACTTTTCTGCACATAGGCCACACCTTATGAGCACAAAAATTTTATATAGATAACTTCATGTAAATCTTATTTTGCAAACTAAGTTCATTTTCGTTTCATGTGCTGTCACATACTGGATTCTCCTTGCAACATTTTACTTTCAGTATTGCAATTCCATTCAAAAACATTTTTAACATTAGAAACCAGAATTATCTTTCTTTCTAGATACGTATAGCAGAAAAGATGGTACTTTTCTTTCAAAATCTGTTTTCATCAGTGCAATCACTTTTTTGTTAAAGTCTAAATGAAGAATTATAATCACTCAAATCAATGAAAAAATATATTTGTTAGTCATAGGGAGCTAATCATAGGGGAAACTACAGGCATTTCCTGAGTTTTCCGTTGGGATCCATTTTATGAAGGATTTAGACTGTGTCTTTTTTAAATGTTGGTTTATGTAGTGTTACTCCTTTTTCTACATTCTTATTAGTTAACACACTGAAAGGTTAAGTTCTGTGTTGTAGCTATGGACTGTATGCTCTATTTTCAGTCCAGGATTGATGCTGCTGTGCTTTCCTGTCATATAAATAACTTCATTATCATTTGGGATTTCATGTGAAAATGACACATTTGGATTTCTGTTTTTTTTTTTTCCTACAGTAGATTTAAAAAAAAAATAAAAACACTTGATTTATGAAACAAGCTCTACACTTTCGTAAAGGAAGGCGTGTACAGGGATTATCCATGTAAATACTCTTTATGTTTGAATATACCTAAGAAACAAACAGTTGAACTACAATACTTTGGATAAAGCTTTTAAAATGTCAGGCAAAATGCGTCAGAGCCTGACTTACCTGATTCTAACAGAGTTACCAATAAGTTAATGGCTTCACTTGTTTTTTTTTTTTTTTTATAGACTATGCGGTAGAAGAGAGACCTTCTCAGATCTCTGTTATGCAGCAGCTAGAGGATGGTGGCCCTGACCCTCTTGTATTTGTTCTAAATGCTAATTTGCTGTCTATGGTAAAAATCGTAAATTGTAAGTTCTTTTATTAAATAAGGCTGGGGGTGTGTGTGTGCGCGTGGCAGGGAATGCGTATATTATCCCTAGGAATGACAGCATTTTTATTTAATATGATAGTCTCTGAAGATGTACGTGGACTTAAAATTTTGTACTTAGCTATATTAACTTATAAAAGACTCTTTTTGCAGTGCTGTAGGCATGGATGCAGATAATTTTGTATATGAAATATAAGTTAGAGTGATTCTGGTCTCAAAAACTGAGGCTGGAACTCCTGTCTGACTAAGTAAGACAAGCTGTTTTATCACTCATTCTTCCTCTGGTTGCTTACCTCATTTCCCTGTCTCCCTAGTCTAGGGAAGGCACACAGAATCCCATAGTAATAGGCTGGTGCTGTGGTTCTGTTCCTCATACACTTTTCTATGCCGTGCATATGTTTATGTGCACTGTGGGAGGGAGAGGCAAATGGGGAAGCGTATAGGTTGCCTCTCGTTTTAGTAATTCACCTGGTCTCTGGCGGGTAAGAAAACCTTATTTGAAAAATTAAAAAAGACAGTTTTATAGCAAAGTGTGTTGATTCTGTTAAATAT
Source organism: Tinamus guttatus (assembly GCF_000705375.1). The sequence goes on along the minus strand of NW_010588933.1, from coordinate 224,271 downwards.
TCATATAATAAATTAAAATGTTGCTTATAAATCTGTCGGCATCTGGCTGGGTAGCAGTATGTTTAGAGCTATGTGTGTGTGTATATATATATAAAATATTGTAGTAAATATATTCTCTGTAAGTGAATTGTGAAGAGCATGTTGTTATTATTACCTTCATATGAAGGAAAACACATCTCATCATAACACCTGACATTCAGTTATGCAGAGAGGAATAGAGATCTCCCTCTGAAACTGGTTTAGCTGTCAGGGTTGTGAAATGCACGGCCAATAGTCTGGCTTCGTCCCCTCTCATTGCCCTTCCCGTTTAATCTTATGCTACAGTTTGGGCACAGAAGCTGCTTCAGGTCTGCTCTGTGGTGTTAATCCCAAGATCCGAATGAGAGCTGCAAGGCTGTGGCTCTTCCATAGCTTCAAACCCTGAACTGTTGAGCTGCTTGGGTTGTGCTTGCTTGTAAGGTAGCAGATTTAGAGTGTAATGTGTGTGACAGATTACAAAACCATGCGTGCTGTAAAATTGATTCTTACAAGAGCTGTCTTTCTGTAGTGAAATATAGGCATGTTTTGTGAAATTCTGATTTGATGTGTGTTTTGATGTGTTTTCCTCTGCAGATGTGAACAGGAAGTGCTGGTGTTTCACTACAAAAGGGATGCACGCAGTGGGGCAGTCGGAGATAATAATTCTCTTGCAGTGTTTGCCCGATGAAAAATGTTTGCCCAAGGATATCTTTAACCATTTTGTGCAGCTTTATCGGGATGCCCTAGCAGGTAGGAATGCTTTCTGTTAAAAGACTCAGTTGGTCAGATGATTGTACTGGGCCAGACACTCACATTTCTATTTTTTTTTTTTAATGGCTACTTTTCTTTGAAATAATATAAAAAGAGAGTAAGGATAAAGCTGACAGGTCTAAATTTTTATTGATGGCTGCTATCTACACTGTCTATTATTACTGCTATTACAAACAGAAGTCCTAGTGAGGTGTTGCTAACATGGGGAACGGCTCCAAGGACCTTCCAGCCTTCCTATGGGTGCCAGCACGTGGTCAAGTTTGACATGTAAAGGTCTACATAGATTATTAGAGCAGTTGGTTAATGGCAAGTGTAGTAGGATGTCGAACAGGTCTTCCACTGGAATCCTTCTGTTTTCTTCTGTTTCTTCAGTAGGGGTAGTTTTTCAGAAAGCAAATTTAGAGAATCACAGTGGATCCAATGTTTTCAGTATCCTGAAACCAGGTAGTTCAAAAGTCTGACTCCTTTAGCATGTCTGTTGCCCCATGATGGAGATAATGTTTATCTTGTAAAGTAGTATATAAAAATACCTTTTATGTATATACATATATGTGTGTATAATACGTCTGGAATTGAATTGTGGGTGTTGCAGCAATTATTTCCGGAATACTGTATTTTAGTATCTCGATCACCAGATTGCACTGTGTAAACCTTACATTTTACATTTGTTGGGTAATTGGGCTTTCATTTTTAGCTATTGTTGGACCTTAGAATTCAAAACACATTTCATAATCAGGTGAAAATAAAAACTAATTTTCTGAAGGTGAAGCAACATCACATGCAGTGCAGAACTATACACTGAAAATAATTAAAATAATTACCAAGATTTTTGTGTCATAAAATGTCTTGATACAACAAAGGTCAGCTTGTCCAGAAAGGTAGGCAGGTTCCAAATATGCTGTTATCACATAATCATAATGCAGTTCATACAAGGTGGAAGCAAATGCAATTCCAAACCTCACTTAATTTGCAATACCTTATATTCTAATTATGATGGCATTCAGAGGGAGACAAAAAAAGTATATATATAGATATGCACAAATATAATTCCAGTTTGTGTATATTACAATGCGGCTCTATATAATTACACTTGAGAAATACATAATTTATATCTCCTACATAAGATATTTGGAATTCTTCTTTTAGTGCTCTAGAGGTAGGAATTTGATATCCTATAACTGCAATGGTGCAGAGAGCTGCTTGCTATTGCACAGCTGCTAATCAGAAACCAAATTCAGTGTTTAAGAATTCCACTCTTTAATGCCCTTTTGATAATATTTGCTCTGTGTCATATTTCAGATACTAGTCAGAAACAATTCATCCCCTGAGTTGCTATATGGTGTAATATGAAACAGCACTGAAGCTACCCTAGAACATTGCACCTAGAGAAATTTCCATAACATTCTGTAAGGCCTGCCTGTCAAGATCCATCCTTGCTTGCTTTCCAAGGCCTTGTGTATGAGCGAGAGAAGTATCTCTTACCTTATTTGCAGCTCTGGCTATTTTCAACATTATCCAGCCAGAGAGGCAGGACTGTGGTGCTATAGGGACTTCAGTTTGGAGGCGCTAATACCTCGGAAATGGTTAGCGGTTCGTGTGCTGTTACAGATGCATCCTCGCTTCCAAATTTGTTCAGTTTGGAGGTTCTGCACTTCTTCTGGACCTTACATTGGAGAGATTTAAAGAAAATGAGAAGTCCCTGTAGAAATTGGGGCTATTTGAAGCTCAGATGTCTCTGCGCTGCCCAGAGGTTAGATGTTGCTCGAGGGCAGTCCTGTCCCCTGTGCTGCTCTCGGCCCTTGGCAGAAGGAGCTTCTGGCATGGGCGAGTAGGATGAGCAGAGCCCAGGTTGTCCTTCAGATCCAACTCCCCTTTCAGCATGGATGAGGTTTCGGTCTGTTGCAGTGATGCTCCAGACCTTCATTAGTTTTCATTTTAAGGGAAGTCTTCAACCTCGAGCTGTAATCTCGTGTTAGGGTTTTATAATTGTAAAACAGTGAAGAGAATTTGAAGGAAAAAAGTTTCACTATAGCTTGTATATATGTGAGGCAGCATAAATTGCAAAGTTGTTAATTAAGGCAGGTATTAATTGTTTCTCTTTATTTTTCCTCTGGCCCCTTTGTCATCAAGATCCCTGCTGTGTTGCTTAGTTTGTTTGGAAATTGAAAGCTCGTGGTTTCTGTTGTTGTAGTAATCCCCTGCTTGTCTGTGTCTGTTGGCTGTAAGCCTGGCCAGAGGTCCTCTGAATGGAAATGGAGAACTTCTGTCCACCTGAATGGGTTCTTTGAAGCAGTTGCAGTGTTAATGTAGAGCTGCTAGCTAGGCCTTAGTGCATCGACTTTTCTCTGCTGGACTACAACAAATGCTGTTGTTACTCCTGTAATAAAAATGCAAATCTGGCAGCTGGGTTTATCTCTGTATTTTGGGGGTGCTTCTAGATGAGGATGGAGAGATCTCCATTGTACTTTTAGTATATATTTTTACACAGGCTCTTTTTAATTAAATAAGTTTATGGCTAATACAGAGTGGATCTATAGAGAAGTCCCTGTAGATGTTCTGAATGAGAGCAGGGTGAGTAGATAAAGCACCTATGCAAGAGTCTTCTACCTTAGCTTTCCTGGTATCAACTGTTTCAGGCGAGTCCAGAAAGGGACCAATAGGCAAAGTGTAGTGTTCAGCAGAGGAAGACATCAAAGTGAAGAATCCAGGATAGTATGGACTCAAGAGAAAGTCACATCAGTGGATACAGGCATCATTTTTCTGAAAGACTTCATAAAGCTGCCTTGCATTTAAGGTCAAGAGTAATCCAGTATAATTGAGAACAGAGTAGATACTGATTTCCTGCAAAGCTACTTTAGATGAATTTTGCACCCTTCCGGCACTTTTAAAATAATAATATTAGTTGTCTAGTGATAGGTGCTAGAATTTAATATTGGGAAAGGCACCTTTGTGTTCACTCCAAGATTACACCAAGTTTATCTCCTTTAGAAAGAATGTTGTGATGTTTTGTAAACTAAATTCCAGGCCTTCGAGAAGGACAGTGTTTTTGAGAGTTCTTCTCACAGCTGCACTTTCTCTGTGGAAAAATTGTTGCGCTTGAAACCTGCAACCTTGTAGCGGGTTGGCTTTCACCTTGGTGAGCTGGCAATATTTATTTAAAGTAGCTGTATGGCAGATTTAAGTACTCGTGTCAATACAAATAGAAAGGGTATGAAAGCTTGCTCAGAAACATGAATGTTCAATAGCTTATTAGTGAGATCTTGACTTGGAATATGACAGATAGTAAAGGTTGACAATTCCAGTCAGATATTTTTGGGAGAAGTCCAAGAAGGCTTTTTGACTTGGGCATTTAGGTTGCAAAAGGCACTGGAGCGTCAGGTAGGAAAGTGCCTGTTGTTTGATTCTTCCCATGCTCTCCATGAAGCAGGAGGTGTCATGTCCTTATGGAAGGAGTTGCAGCTCAATTATTTAATCCCAAGAGTTTGTCCTCTTAGGAGTAGGAAGCTCTTGGAGCCTGTGCTGCCGCAGCTGCCCTTGTTTGTGGCTTGTGGTGGCAAAATGCTGAATAGCTGAGTTGCAGATTCCTCTCTTGAGGGTTTCTCTCGGCCTCAAATTTTGTTGTTAAGGCAGCCCAAGTGCATGAGCCTTAAACTCCATCTCCTGAAACTGGAAAAATCAGTAGTCATCCCCTTCTGCTGCAGCACTTGGCATCTGTCACAAGGGGAGACGTTTGACTGCTTTGTCACGGCACCGGGCAGAGCTTTGCGGCACCAGCCATGCAGTCGTGTGCAGCTTGGCTTTGCCTGGCCACTTTCACCCAGAAACTGCTTCAGGGTACAGAGTTCATGGGGGTCTTGGCCACCGAACCCTCGCCTTCTCTGAGACCTGGAGAGCTTGGCTTGTGCAGCACATGGCAAAAAGAATCCAATGAAGGTACCCACAGACTTGAATAGTTTGGAAAATCCTGCCCTTACTTGGTTTTGGAGATAGAAGAGCAGCCTTTTCTCTACAGACTCAACAGGAGTGGTGGTTTCCTTATGCCAGCCCTGGCTTCAGCGGGGATTGCTCTGGCTTGAGACTTCCACAGAGGATCAGCTTAAGGGACAGATTTGACACCTTGCCCCTCAAACCCTACCAGCCTCTTTGCTTGGTTAACCTGCCTTCACCGACCAGCATTGTACCTGTTACATTTGCCGGTGCCTGCAAATGCTTGGATTTAATTTTTAGGCTCTTCTGCAATATAAAATGGAAAAGGTTTAATTTGAAAATCATATTTGCGTTACTGAGGATGTTGCTATAGTTGCATTTCTGAGGTGTGGTTTTCACTTAAACTTAAGACCTAATGCTCTCGTGTGTGTGTGTCAGTAAAGGGAAACCACCAGCTGCTAAGAGCAGTTAATGTGCCTGCTGAGGAAGAAGGGGACAGGCATTTCTTTTTCTCTGCCTTGAGTTAATTTTTTTACACACATTGCAGTATGAGTTGGTGGAGGAAGAGCAGAAACTCCTACTCAGCAGTCTCTGGGTGGTGAACGGTGACTCTGAGAGGCAGCTACAGCTAGTGAGGAGTGTTGACTTCTCTGTTGTCCTCTATGCTCTACAGAGAGAAGGGAGCATTTAAGCAGAGAAGGGCAGTGGCAAGATGCGAGGCCAGCTCTGTGTCTGCAGGAGGGGAGCCCCGGCACTGTGGCTGATGCCTCTAACGAGAGCAGTTGCTCAGCAGTGATGTGATTGACCACACTTTTCTCTCTGAAATTACTTGTTTCTCTTTGAGAGAAAATCAGCACTATAAATAGTCATATCTTCCTATGGAGACCAGTGATGAGCTGTTTTGTACGTTGTTTGCGTGCTACTGGTAACATTTGAGAAAAGGAATCACACCATGGTTCTTTGCTCCAGTGGTAAATGCTGCACTGGATGCTCTAAGGATCTAATCAACATTCAGATTCATTCAGTCATTCCAGCATAAATGTTTTTGGAAGTTAAGAACATCAAAGAATGAAAATTTGAGAAAGAATTAGTGGTATTTCTCCCCCGTGTCTTTCCTAGTTGCATTTTTCATAAAGGATACTAATTAAATAAACACTCATTTGTGTAATTTCTCAAATGACCCAGATCTTTAATACGTCTGGGCAGGCACTCCAGTGCTTTGCATAAAAGGAAGAACCACCAGGGGTGGATCGTTTGACCAGGTTTCTAAATTCTTGACATAGCTCTCAATCTTGTGAAATAATAAGCATTATTTTCCCCATAGGTAACGTTGTGGGCAACCTGGGACACTCCTTCTTCAGCCAGAGCTTCCTCGGCAGCAAAGAACACGGGGGCTTCTTGTACGTTGGGGCTACGTATCAGTCCCTGCAGGACCTGGTGCTCCCCACGCCGCCCTACTTGTTTGGCATCCTCATCCAGAAGTGGGAGACACCCTGGGCCAAAGTGTTCCCCATCCGCCTGATGCTGAGACTTGGAGCCGAGTACAGGCGTAAGTATCGTAGTGCTGGGTGCTGCAATAGTTTCTGCAGGAGACCAGCTTCTGGTTTAGAGAACACCAACCCTAAATTGCTGCCTTTCAAAGCCATATGAGCTTTGATATGAGGCAAGAAAAAGACGTTATTGCTCGTGCTTCCAATCCACGTGGCATCCAAGTGACAGCACAGCAGTCCCGAGGTTGTGACATGACCTGCTGCCCTCCTGCAACATCTGGGCTAGCTGGTCAGGGAGGTTTTCTTGGAAGCAAATCTAGTGCTGAGCAACTGCTCATTGCTCCCTTAGTGACCTGAAATAGAGAAATGTGCAGAACCAGCTGACTTTGCTGTATTTAGGACAAATTATGGCCTTTAATGCTAAACTCTTACCATGGTGACATGCAAGAATGTTGGCTTTTAAATCTTAAAAAACACATGTTCATTATACAGAGAAAACTACTGTATGTCATAGGGCAACTAACTTTGCACTTTTTAAATGAAAATTCTGTTGCAATTAATAATGAGTTGAAACTGAGGTAAATCTTAGCCGTTATCATAAATTTAGGATAAAGTAATTTTCAAAAGACACAGGCCATCACTGGCTCAAAGAGAAATTATTGGAAGTCTGTCCACCATGGCAGGAGAAAAATCTTTAAAACTTGCTTTCTGAGCAAGAGAACTGTGGACTAAACTTGACTAATGTTAAAGGTGTCGATGTTTTTGCATGCATCTGTGAGGTTTTTTAAGTAGTGTATTTATTCCTGTCTGTGTTTAAAAAAAACAAAGATGTTCATATATAGGATGTGACATCTGTTTTTAGTGCAGAAGCAAATGTTTTGGTACTCATAGCTGGAAGTACCTACTCTGGACTTGGTAGGAAGCTGAGGCTCAAGTCCTTCCTGCGGCCACGGGCTGGATTTGGGCATATTCCCTGGTCCCGTGACAGCTGGGATTGCAGATTGCCTCCTCCGTCCCCTCCAGGAAGAGGCTGCCTCTGTGTACTGGCTTCCCCAGGCACATCCTCTTTTCTGGGTGGATTTGGCAGATTTGGGCTGTTTGTCCAGTGCTGCTGGATGTGCAGCAGAGCAGTTGCAGGAGTCGCTCTGGGCTGCTGGATGTCCAGGAAACGACTCCTGGGCATCCGCACAGGAGCCGAGCGCCGCTGGGCGCAGCCGCATGGAGCGTGCCTGGGAGCCGGGGCGCTTGCCTGCCCGGCAGTGCCTTTCCATCAGGAGATGCTCGTGACGGTCCCCTGCTCTGCTGAGCACTTTGCAGCTCCTTCTGACTGCGTTGGGAGTCGTGAAGATGTGCTGCCTTCTGGAAACCAGGCTGGGTGGGGGCTTGGGGAGAGCTCGGGAACCTTCCTTCTGACTCCCGTTCAGAAATCCTTGGCATTATATGTTCCTGCATGAGTCACGTCTAAGGCTCAGTTAGGGCTTGCACGTCATGTAGCCAGATCCGTATGGTGTGCACTGCATGGCTACCTACATGTTTTATAAGCCTGGCCAAGTCAGCTAAGGAATGTGGAAATTTTGCACCATTGACACATTATAAATGTGGTCTCGATTCTTTCTGATGTCCTCCATAGAGTTCTTGCTGCATTTTAAAGAACTGTGGAAACAGAAATGAAATAATTTTTATAATTATCACTTGCATATGTTACACATTCCAGCTGTAGAACCAAAGGCCTTTGATGCTATAGAGGGGGGCTGGAGGATGGTCATAAAAAACGAGACACGTTTTCCATGAAGTATCTTGAGAAAGGGGCAGGTCATCTTTGCAATCCTTGTCCAAATTGCTGTGTTCAGACTTTGTTTGGTACTTGCAAGTGTTCCACATGATTCTTACTGCTGCTGGCACGATGGGCATGGAGGCAGAGCACACATGGAAGGCACATTATGATAATGCCACACTCTTCTTCCCTTCTGCATTTAAATCTCTGGTCTTCTGCACAATTCTCCTCTTTTGCTTTTACCATAGTCACCTGAGAAGATTGTCTTTGGTTTTGCAGCATTTCTCAGCAGGCAAATTGGAATCTCAGCTTTTTTGTCTTGTTTTCCCTAGTTTATCCGTGCCCGCTGTTCAGTGTCAGATTCCGTAAGCCGTTGTTTGGAGAGACGGGACACACGATTATGAACCTGCTTGCAGTAAGTGCCAAGTTTGCCCATTCCAATGGTGTGCATGGATCAGCGGGGGAAGGACTGTGCTCTTGCATATAGTAGCTGGCATGCTTAAAAGACCAGAGGAGGAAATAGTGGGCATTTGGGTGAATGATCGGCTGTTACTGATGCTGGATGTCAACTTTTGACAGTGTGGTAAGTTGTAAAAATGAGCCCATATCAACATGCAAGGCCTGGCCACCTGTGAGAACACTTTAGACCTGGAAATGAATGCAGTAACTGCTCAGGTTCCTCTTCGGAAGTGCTGGGTCATTGCAGTGTTCAGCTGCAGCTCGCTGGTTATACAGCTTCAAGCGAAACCAACTTGCAGCTCTTCCTGCTTCGCTGATATTTTCAATGTAGAAAATTATCTTTGATACATGATCTAATCTTAGTGCTAGAGAAACTAATGCCTATGCAGTGATGCACAGAGAACAGCCTTTTTATATACAGAAATGACATCCAAGGCTGGAGACTACAGATTTTTTGGTGTAAGAAAATCAGTGAAATGACTAAGAGACATCCTAATTTGTGTGTGTGTGTTTCAGTTACGTAGGCTGCAAGCTGCGGTTCCTTCCCCCTGTCCCTGCCTTTCAGTCACTGATTGCAGTTATTTTAGTGGGCTCGCTAGTGGTCACTGGCTTAGTTATGAAACCTCCTATTTTAATGATGGTTATTTTACATAACTTTCTAAAAAAAATTACCTGTTTTAATTACTAGGACTTCAGAAATTACCAGTACACGCTGCCTGTGGTCCAAGGTTTAGTGGTTGATATGGAAGTCAGAAAAACCAGCATTAAAATTCCCAGCAACAGATACAATGAGGTAAATGCTTAAATAAAATGTGTATTTAATGTTCCTTTGTGGTTGGAGGACCTGAGATCTAAATAAATTTTATTTTATATGCTACTGCTAATGAAGCTGTCTCGAAACAAAACTATGTGCATCATGCATTTATATTTGGAGAGGGAATGAGGATGTGTCCACAGGAAAAATAGGCACGAGTCAATATTCTATTAGATAAAAAGGAAGGATAATTTCACCATTTCTTCAGAACTTTTAATAACTTTCATATAAAGCGTAAGTGTAAATAATTGAAATTATTGAGTATTGAAAATACAAAGATTGCAAATACTGTTCTGACTTGAACAGATGAACTGATAAGCTTCACACTTGGTGTAAACTAGGAGAAAAAGTACATGTACTTTCCTCATCTATGTTGTATGTGTGCATATTCTGCATTTAATTGTTGGATTGCTTCCTATTTTATATGAAATATTTCCATGTATTTGGATTTTATTAATTTATATTTGATTTCTGCTATGAGAAAGCATTTTTTCCTACTAGTTAGGATTCAGTGTGGTTGCTAAAGCTGAGTGACAGAGATTTGAACCATAATGAAAGAAAACAAGGGAGAAGGTGGTAATTTTGTGGGCTGTCTGCCTGCAGAGCAGGGAGCAAATGGTCAACTTGGTATTTGGAAGCAAACCAGCAGTTAGTGACCAAAGGAAACCTCCTGGGCAAAATGGTGTTTTTAAACGTGCTTCTAGCATCAGATGAGAGTACAGCTGTATCTCATGGCGGAATTACCCTGCAGGAAGCATTCGAGTAAAATAATAGTGAGAGTGAAGAAGTGCCTTAAAAAAGGAAGAGTTGTTCTTATGTGAAGCTTGAAAACATGAAGCTGGTGAAGTAAGGAGGTCTGTTGTGAGATGTATCGGTTCCTGATGATGATGATGATGATGATGATGTGGGAGCACAGGAAAGGTCACTAACGCTCACACGCGATCTGAAATGACTGAGTTAAATAGCTGTTGGCATGCAAGCTGCAGGTTAATAAGCATTAGCTGTGCCTGGCATTCGCAGATGTGCTACCTCGCTTCCTTGCTAGACACTGCACAGTGCTCAACTTTGGGGAAACTCCTGCATTGTGCGGGACAGCAAAATCTCTGTCATGCTTGTATTCTCTTTCCAGGTTGAAGCAAGCGTTCAGCTTTTAAAATGGCTTTTAAATGCTATTTATTTAACTTTACTGTATGCAATCCACTTGGAAAGGTTGAATTTTAGAGTTTTTTTCCATTGGAGATTTTTTAAATAGGTAATACGAATTAAACCACAAGACCTTTACTTGTTTCCTCTTTTAAAGCATTATTTAATTAGCAGAGTGTCATTTGAGCTATCAAAGTTAAAGACTCATTTGAAATCTTATGCAGGGATTATATGTGGTGAATTCAGATTGTAATTGAGAAATTAAATATTTAGTATATAGTTTTTCTTATTAAAGACATAGCTTTCCTTTCAAAATGATCTTCATTTCCTACCACTTCCAGTGGAGGTTACCTCTCTGGCACTGTTTGGTCCCTCAGCTTTGGTGGCTTGTTGGGGCACGAAGCACAGGGGCTGTGTCCCATATGCTGGTGCTTCTGCCTAAGCAAAACAGCGGCCGCTGCTCAAGCCACAGTCCTGGCTTTGGAGCTAAAGCTAAAGGTTTGATAAACTGGATAAACGGAATACGCTGCTGTCTGCTGCAGACAAACTTCATCAGGTCCCTCCCCATCCGTTACACTGTGAGCAGGGGGATGAGCTCCTGTTCCTGGCGCTGCAGTTGAGGCTTCGCACAAGGCGGGGAGGGCTCCGTGCTGTGCACAGAGTACTAATAGCTGCTTAATAATTATAATTAATAAATTATAATCCAACATTTTCCTTCATTCTTTTCACAGTGGTGCATATGTGTAATTTAATTGGCTTTTTGCTACTTTAAAGAAAAAATGATTTCTCATTTTCAAACAAAGCTAAGTGACTGGTTCAGTTTTCTTTGGGGAGCAAAATGGAAAATTCTTTTATCCACGAAATGGAAGGGAGGATAAAAGGAAGGAATCAGTCTGATTTACAAGGATATTTTGGCAAAGCATTTAAGTAGATGTTAATTAGCAAAGCTGAAATGAAGGTGTAATCGCAAAAGTTGATGGGTGCTCTTTGGAGGTTTCCTTTCCAGAGAACTAAAATGGTATCTGGCTGTCTGTGATTCAGGTTTCTTTAGAAAGCCTTTGAAATAGGGACCATTGATCCCAATTTCAGAAATTCATGAGAATGAGACATGGAGAGACTAAAGCTTTGATGTCTGTCGAAGTGCAGACTCATGATGGAGCTGGGGTTAGTGCCATGAGTCCAAGTCCTGGCCTTTCTGTGGAGGCAGGATTTTTACTTTGTGACTGCATCATCAATATTATCAACAACTTCAGTAGTGTAAACAAGGCAGACATTACATTCAAGTTCTTTTTTAAGGCAGCCCTTTAGGGCATCCAAACTGTGCAAGGCCTGAACCTCTCTTTCAAAGTACACGTCTGGCTCTGAGTGCTGAAATCTCTCTGGACGGGCCCGAGCCCTTTGCTCTGTTCGACTGCGTGTGTCCGAGAGCCGCCTGTTTGTGCTGGTGCCGCCTGAGTGGGGCGAATGCTGAAAGCCTTTTTGTCTGCAGATGATGAAAGCCATGAACAAATCCAACGAGCACGTGCTGGCGGGAGGCGCCTGCTTCAACGAGAAGGCAGACTCGCACCTCGTGTGCGTCCAGAACGACGACGGCAACTACCAGACGCAGGCCATCAGCATCCACAACCAGCCGCGCAAGGGTGAGCGCGGCGCGGGGCCGGGCCGGGCTGCTGCGAGGGCGTGGGGCTGCGGGAGTCTGCAGCACAGGGTGTTTGTGTGTCACAGGGTTCTGGTAGCTCGGAGGAGGTAATTCAGTGTTCACAGCGCTGCACGGGCAGCTTTGCGAGCCAGGCGTGTGGCCCAAGGGCGAGCAGCACCCAGGGCCACCTTGCTGTGCCTGCCCTTCGCCCCGGGCAGGGCTGTGCTCGCGGTGGCAGGGGCACAGCACGTGGCCTGCATCCCGCGCACAGCCCCGGGATGCTGCTCCGGGTCAGCACCGCTGCTCCGGATGGAGCAGGGCTCCGGCAGCCTCTCAGGAGATCAGGCAGGCCGGAAAGAGTCCTGCGCATTGCTGCTTGCTGCCATGCACAGCTGCATGGCCAGGGCACGAGCTGCTGCGCGGCCACCTCCCTCCTCAGCGAGGAGAGCGGTTGCCAGCTCTGCCGGGGTGCCGGCCTGGCCTGCGCTCCACGGGGAAGGAATAACGGGGCTGGCTTTAATGGGGGAGAAAGGTAAATGAGAGCAGCCACCGACAGCTGCGTGGTAGTAACCCACCCTCAAAAAGCGCAGAAACCCTTCCGTATTCACCTCAGTTAGACCATCTAATTTCCTGTGTTTTCTGTTTGTTTTCTTGTTGCCTTAGGCTGGAGTGCAGCAGCAGGTGTGCGCTGAGAATTTAAATGGCAGGGGCTTGGGGAAAAGCTTACAGCAAAGGCGTTGCCACTAGCTCCAAATAAGAACAAGCAAGACAGAGGCCAGCTCTCAGGCTGCCAATAGCTCCGGGCACTCAAGGGGGTTTATACTGGCGTGGGGCTGTTGCACATATCTGAGTTCTGCTCCTTTTCCATAGGGCTGAGAAGAGGGATTTCCAGCAGGGACCTTGTGATGCTTAGTGGCCATTTAAGAGAATTCTATTTTAAGTTGCCTGGTTTTGAGCTTTGGCCAGGGGGTTGGCGTTAGTGTGAGATGTAAATAGCCTATGTACTAGCTTTGCCAGTTGCGTGGGAACATTTAAAAACCAAATTATGTGCTTGCTTATGCTAAAATACAGTCCTGAATCTTAGTGTGTGTGTGTGTGTGTGTGTTGGGGGGAGAGGGAGATATATGTTAAATATGAGCCCTTTATTAAGGTTGACAGAACTGTTTTACAGTTTAGAAAATCACAAAATGATTTGCCGTTGCTTAGCCAAGCCTCTGATGTGAACTGAAGTCACGGTACCTGTGAGCAGGTTCTTCCTGATTTAGATTAATTGCCTCTCTGGATGATAGAGCTGTCCTACTTGGGTCTCATATAAGGCTTGGTTTTGATGAAAGCCCCACTAAATCACTCCTGCTCTTGTTGCTGCAGTGACTGGTGCCAGCTTCTTTGTGTTCAGCGGAGCTTTAAAATCCTCTTCGGGTTACCTTGCCAAGTCCAGCATTGTAGAAGGTAAGAACAGAATTGCTTGCTTAAAAATTCACTAGTTCCCTCTCTGCGTTGCTTTGCTGTGTCCTTACTGGGGCTCTGCTGTTATGCCTTGGGCATTTGAATCATGCTCTTGCCATCAAACCTGGGGAACTTGACTGAAAAAGAACTAGTCCAGGTGCTCTGAGACAGCGATGGAGGAAAATGAGAGTAAGATGTGAAATACCAGTGAGCCTGGGCTCAGCTCAGCGTGTTGAGGTGAGTGAAGAAACTGAGAGCCCAAGAAATGGGGAATATGTAACCCTAACCCAGCAACCAGGAGGTGAAGCCCTGCTAAACATATCATCTTCCCCAAGTAGCTCTGCGTTATCCAACACTGTTTAAAAAAAAAAAAAAAAAAAAAACCACGATCCATAGGCAGATAAGAACATGCAAAGTCAAGACTGTTGGTCTAGGATGGCTTTGATTTGGTTGTTCAGGTGACACATGAGCAGACTGTGTCCCTGGGGCTGAAGGGCAGCCCTGCTCGTTAGCTCAGCTGTGCAGTGTGGTCTAAGCTGGCTGCAAATGGGCTGTGTGGGCAGCAGTTTAACTTGAGCTTTGTGGTTTGGGAGGGCTGGGCAAGAAGCTGATGCAGAGAGTCCGCTAGCAAGCAGGGCGCCCTCCTGCTCCCCCTTTAAGCTGATATATCTCTAGATAGATACACATACATGTCTAGGATGTTAGGCCAATTCCTGGGGCTCAGTTGTTACAGTGCAAGACTTTGAGGCACAGATGGATGCAGACCAGCAAATTAGTTCTGCAGTCATTTAGATTGCTACAGTCCAAATTCAGTATCTTAATTCTGCCAATAACAGGCAAGTGCTGAAGTCTCAGAAATGCTGTCACTTCTGTGTAAAGCAAAGTGAGGCAAATGAATATGTCTCTCCTGATCTCATAGATGGACTTCATGTTATCCTTGTGTGTTCTGCCATGAGCCTTGCACATCTGAGGAAGAGAGGAGATAAGGAATGGTCTTCTGCAGCACTGATGCATATAACACTTAAAATAGCTTCTGCACTGTGCGTTTGTTTTATGGGCTGTGGTCAGTGGGGCTGTGGCCTATTTTGGCTTGCGAGGATTTCTTCATTCCCTAGATGGGGTGATGGTCCAGATAACTGCTGAGAACATGGACTCTTTGAGGCAGGCCTTGAGAGAGATGAAAGACTTCACCATCACGTGTGGCAAAGTCGACGCTGAAGATCCTCAGGAACACGTTCATATTCAGTGGGTAGATGATGATAAAAACTTCAGCAAGGGGTAAGTAGCGGAGCAGTCTCCCAGCAATGAACTGGTGACTGTTTGCCTGCATTTGTTAAAAAATTTAATTGATCTTATGAAGTGCTTGGGATGGCAAAGCAATTACCAAGAGTCTGCACCTCTATTTTGAGTGATAAGTTGCAATTAAACATAATGAAAAAGGGAACTAAAATAACAGAGCTTTGGGACATCTATTTAGAAAGTTGTCAATGCTACGGAAAGATTCCTTGCCAATATCAGGTTGTTGGAAACCACCAATCTGGCTTCAGCTGAGTGCGGAATCCTGCATATTAGGACTTTCTTTCTTAATTTACATTAAGTAGTGCTGGAAGTAAAACTAGTTTTAAAGCCAATAGTAAATCTGGAGCTTTCAGAGTTAATCTGAAAGAATGGTGGTTATGTCATTTTAAGTATTTATTGTAATAAAGCAATGTACCTACCACTTGGGCTAGGCACCATCTTTAGGGTATCAGAATAGGGAAGGGCTATTTCTGCAGGTTAATTCTGTTCATGTTAGCTTCAAGTACAGTACAACTCTTATGTAACATGTTTTGGGCTGCAGGAATAGTGGTTCAGGTATTGCTGGGCTACACTGAGGTTATAAATGAATAAAAATCAAATCTGTATGAAGTATGTATATCATAATATAGTGTTAAAACATTTGAAGGCCTTAGTGCTACTGCAGAGCTGTGGTAAAAACCTGTGGGCAGATCCTTGCAGGGCCTGAGGTGGCCCTGGCAGGGACAGCCCTCAGCTGCTGGCGGGAGGCTCAGCCCAGTGCAGCCCATCCCAGCACACGGTTGGAATTGGCCACAAGAATCAAAACTGCTGGGTTTGGCAGTCAGCATCTTTTTTTGGTTGCTGAGGCTAATGCTGTCCCTGGCCCAGGGAGTCCATGCAGTGAGTTCTGGGCATCCACGTGGCAGGGTGCTCTTACAGCTCAAGCTATAGCGAGCCAGGCAGGTGGGCTGCCTGCCTCCATGACCCAGGTTCCTGGGCAATGATGCTCTCGCTCTGCAGAACTATCCCTGGGAAGTGCTCTCTCCTGCTAAGTGGAAACTTACCCTTTACCTCCGCTTTTGCAGGGTTGTGAGCCCTATCGATGGCAAATCAATGGAGTCTATAACAAGCGTGAAGATATTTCATGGCTCGGAGTACAAGGCCAACGGAAAGGTCATTCGGTGGACAGAGGTAAGGGGTAAGGCTGAGGGGTGCATAAGCCAAGCCTTGCACGGAGGGGCTGCAGCCCTGGCTTCACCTGACCACAGTCCTGCCTGCTTTTCCCCACACACCAACAAAAATAGGACGTTCTTATTACAGTACAAAGCTGGAGTAGCTCTCCTGCCTCCAGGAGTCATTAAGGCACAGTGCAGAATTAACAGCGCCCGACACTGATGCATCACTCAGGGTGCTCACACCCATCCTGTACAGCTGCCTTCATCTGTGTTAAAAAAAACTAGGTGAAAACATCCCTTCGTAATGGAGAGATCTCTAAAAGGGGTACTTTGAACTGCCTTTTGCTAAAATGCTGGACAACTAAAAGGAAGGTGCCGCAGCATTAACGCTTGCGGCAGCTGCTCCACTGAGCAACTACCTCGAGAGCTGGTGAGCCCTGTGACTGCCAGCACATGCTCCAGGATTTCCTGAAATGCTTCACTTAGCCTTGCTCCAACTTGCTACTTTACTGTACTTTTTCCAAGGTCATTTGGGCTCGAGAGAGATAAATTTGCTAACGGCAGAACTATGAAAAAATAGTTTTTTTTTTTTTTTTGAGGCTTGGATGGTGTGTAGTAAAAATACATTTTTTTTTTCCTGAACTAAACACCTGTTTAAAAAGCAGCTTTTTATTAAAAACTGTGTGCAATACATAGTGAATTTCCATAAGGAGGATTTTTAACCAGAACTGCAAGGTTGATGAGAACAGTACTCTTAAAAAAACAAAGGAAAACCCCAAAACATTCAAAAGATATTTTAAGTCATATGCTTTTATCTTCAGTTTTTTTGCCTGATTTCCCTAAGACACTGTTCTCTGAGTCTTCATCTGTCAAAAATTTAATCATTTCGATAATTAAGCTTATTTTCTATAAAATCCAAGTGCTATAGCTTGTATTGACATTTCTACCCCAGGTGTTTTTCCTGGAAAATGATGAACAACATAACAGTCTGAGCGACCCCGCTGACCACAGCAGATTGACTGAAAACGTGGCAAAGGCTTTTTGTCTAGCCCTCTGTCCTCATCTGAAATTGCTGAAAGAAGATGGAATGACTAAGCTAGGGCTGCGTGTTACACTTGACTCAGATCAAGTAAGTCCTGAATTGTTTTGCTTTAACTGGGTGTTTTATTCCCCCTGGTTTGTTCCTCAGAAGGGAAGCAGGACACCTCACCTGCTCTCATGGCTGAAGAGCTGCCACTGTCAAATGTTAATCGAGAGACAGGAGCTGTTGGTGCTTTGGGACAGCTGTTAAAATCTGAGAGCTCTGCAGAGAGCAGATTAACACGGCCACCCTTGCCCCTGGCAGCACCTGTGCTGCAGGCAGAGCGCAGTGACCAGGGCTCTGACCTTGTGGCTGTGACTTGCTCAGGAAAGAGCTGCCCCTGAGGCTGCTCCGTGCGTTCCTGGGGTTAGCCTCAAGCCCTGCCCACAAGCAGGCCCCTGGGAACCGCTCGCACGGCAGCGAAAGCTGTGAGCAGCAAGAAGACTCTCGCCACAGGAGAATGGTACCTACCTGCACCTCAGTACTGCACAGCTTGGTCTGAGCAGGGTCTGGTTCCTGCTTATCTGAGAGATCCTTGACAAAGCAGTGGAAAAAACTGGCTGCTTTTGTCTGGACACTGCTGGGACCTTTGCGGAGAAAGGAAAGCAAGTGAGAGGCTGCCCTAGAGCCTGCGAGCGGGCGTCCAGTCCAGAACAGCCAAGTCACTTCCCCTCCTGCTCGCTGAACCCTGGCCCCTGCTCACCTTAAACCCACTCTTACTTTGTGTTTTTTAGGTTGGTTATCAAGCTGGGAGTAACGGACAGCCCCTGCCTGCCCAGTACATGAATGACCTGGACAGTGCCTTAGTGCCAGTGATTCATGGAGGGGCTTGTCAGCTGAGCGAGGGGCCGGTCATAATGGAGCTCATCTTTTATATTCTGGAAAACATCTCATAAGAGGACTTCATTTTCCGTTCAGACCTGTTCCAGCAGCAGTTGTATCTGAATCATTTGCACTTTAAAACTGGAAAATTAAGCTTTTGTTAACACTATTAATGGGAAGGGGGGAGGGTGGGGAGGGAGGGACAGTTGTTCCATAATTCTAAATCTTCTATGCATTGTCAACAACCAGAGGATCAGGGCAGCTTCTATACTACAACATGGCTATGCTATCCTTGCAGCTAATCCACTTCTGTTACTGTTTAGAGAAATGCTCATGTTTAAAGACTTACAGTCGTGTACTCGCAATGCTCAAACGGGTGCAAAGATCACTGGGGCGCAAAATAAAAAATGAAACTCCAATCTCGTACTGTCTGTAGATGGACACGTAAGAAACAACAATCAAGACCTCCATTCTGACCTCATCATAACGCTGTTTGTGGTTATTCTGTAGACATTTAAAATTAATGTTTACATTATTTTGACCAGATTATTGGTTGAAATGCATTTGGGGAATCCTGAGAGATGCATGGAACGATTACCTAGCCATAACTACATTTGTATATGAGAACTTTATGAGAAGGGCAAGCATCTCTCTGAAAGTAATATTGTGTAAACTGCAAATTGTGTGTGTGTAATAGGGTAGTTTACTTTTTTCCTCTATTTACTGTAAGAACTTGTCACGTCAGCAGATTTCTAGTCTCCTACAACAACTGCTATTCTATACTTTGTTTACAAAGCTCTATGAATTTCAGATAACCTGTCACAAAGAGAGGAAATACTAGCCCTGAAGTGCAGTTATATCTCATTCCTCTTCCCCAGTAGATCCTGCTTTTTCAAAGAAAAGTAACACCCAGGGCAGCTTTGAAAGTCTCCTCCCTGCTGTATGCTGTAGTATAACGCTAGTGTCATGTAATACAAGACGCTTGCACTTCATATTAGCAGCACCATGTAAAGCTTACCTGTGATACCAGTAGAGAGTGGCTGTTTTTGCATGTTCTGCTGAAAAAGGCTTCCTGGTCAGCACTGAAAACTTGCACTTGGCCCAGAGCTCCTGCTCTCACTGCAGAGCGTTTGTGGAGGAAGCAGCTGCTCCCTGCGGAGCTTGGCCTCAGGGGCCAGAGGGAACAGGGTTCCACATTCCCATGAACTGTTGCTATGGAAAGCTGCTAACCAGGGAAAGGGCTGGAAGGAGAAGGAGGTTGGTTTGTTCAGTCTTAACCCTGCAATGCGGTTGTTTGCGTCAACCTGGGGAGAGGTTTCCCTGCCTGCCCACACTGGGACCAGGTCAAGGACAGAAAACTAGTTTGGAAATGGAGGTGCTAATTTATGGTTAAAGCAGCATCTCAGACCTTGCCTTGTCCCTACTTTGCAATCAGCCCTGTTGGGTGCACTGGACTTTATTTGTTTCTACTGGGTATGAGCAACAGAGCAGCCCTATTACCTATAGAGATTGGAGGGCAAGCAAGGATACAGAGCAGTAGCTGGGCAAAGGTCACTGTACAAACCACAATGTATTTTACATAAAAACAGCACAGTGAATGTACAGAGTGCATTTGTGAATAGATGGCTACTGCTTAAAAAAAAGAACACCCAGTACTTACAAATTTAATGCAGCAAATGACAGCTGTCCCACAACACACTTGGAGAGAAGGGCCACAGACCTGGGGTCCAACTCAGAAATAAAAGTTGGAGAAAAAGAGGGAGCACAGTCATTAACACTTTCCTTTTAAGCATACATCAAGGTGAAATCTTACCTCTGGCATTGGGAAAAGGTGGCTTAGCTTTTCATGCTGGATAACCCTGAAGCTACTCCACACACTCATTAGCCTTCCTATGTATCTGTGCAGGGGAACAGGGCTGAGGTTACCCCTGGGGAACCCCATCTTTGCACACACTTTGGGACAAAGTGCAGCACCACGTGGCCCAGGCAGCACTTGGTGTCTGGAAGAACATCCATAAACCTCAGTCACAGCTTCCTTCCCAAGACCGTGTCCGGCTCGGTCGCAGCAGCCGCTTTCCAGCTACATCAGCCTTCATGCAGTGAAAGAGGTTAAAGATTTTAATCTTCTCTTCCTTCGCCTCAGAAGTCATTTAGGTTTGGATTATGTTTGTGCAAAACACTATCAACTGGTGACTGACATGTTTGCTTCAACCATAGCCTTTTAAATGACCTTAATTACCATGTTGTTAAGAAATGAGTACTTGTTTTAGAAAAAAAAAAATTGTACTTTTAAAATTCAGTTAGTTAACACTGCAAAAAAACTGCATATTATATTTTTATTTTCAACATGTAGTTTTGTATATTAAATTTATTGAAATTAAAAACTAAATACTGTATTGTCTTCATCTGCTCAGGAAGACAGAGGCAGCGCGGCCCTGCTTGTCTGGACTCCTTTTCTGTCTACACCCTTGCCCTACCTGAAGAGCTGCTGCAGCAGCACTGACCCCCTGAGCACAGGCACCTCCTCTCCCTCGAGATCAGGCATTTCTGTTAGTTCACTGAGATTTAAAACCACAAAACATATTGGGTACTACTTTCTGTAAGCTGCTAATCAAGTACATTCCTGAAAACAGTCATAATCCAGTTTTCTGCATGGTAAAGAGTGGCTCTTTTCCCCATCACCTGAAAGAACCAAAAAAGCCTATTTTTGTAAAAATACAATGGACATTTGGGAAGCAGCAGTGCATTAGCGTAACCTGTTCCTGAAAAGAGGGACAGGGGGGTGACGGGGACAGTCGAAGGCACAGAGCCCGGCTGCACTCCACCGGGGCGAGCGGCGCAAACCAGAACCTGCAACCCCACCCTGCTCGGAGGCAGCAGCCCCCTTGGGTTCCTGCTGCGCTCGTGTGCGCAGAGCGGGGACACGGGCGGCTGCCAGAGCTGTGTGAGAGCAGAGCTGGCTCCTCTGCTCCGAGAAAGCGACGGGAGAAACAAACGGGCCTTGGTGAGGGGGGACAGGAAAAGCGGGAGCCGGCGGCGCTCCCGGTACCGTGTGGGTGCTCGTACGCTCAGCAGAGTGAGTCCTGGCAAAGGGCTCACCCTGGCCCAACGGAAACGCTTCTGCTCTGCCACAGGGACGTGTTCAGGCAAAGCCTTTCACACTCCACTGTGCATAGTCCATGTAACATTCACCCTGCTGCTACGTTAATAGTCCCACATTAAGGCAGTTCTATTTTGTGTAGACTAGTAACATTCCCCTGCAGTAGCAAACTTCCCGAGCCTTACATTTGCCTTAGAAAGTTATTAATAAGCACTATGGCTGTTACCAAAATAGACATTAGGTTCAGTAGTGCATTCATTTAACATCTTTGGTGCTTGCAGCTAGCAGCTTCTTTCTGCGTACAATATTCATCCTGCATCCATTATGTTCCTGAGTGGAGAAAGAGAGAAAAATAAATAAATAAATAAAAGACAAATGAGTGGACACAACGCTTACTTAGTAGATGTTCACAGTTCAGGGTCATGCTACATGTAAAATGCTGACCCTGACTTCCCGGATGGTAACTAGGAAGTCAGCAGTGCAGAATTATTAAGCCTTAGAGGTGGCCATGACACAACGCGGCGTCGCTCCGTCTGCCGTGGGGCTCACGGACACCCTGACCCCTCCCGTGCTCCCATTCAGACTCCAGCACTGAAACAAGACCCCTCAGTCTGCAAAATTTTACACAATTTGGAAGTTAAAATATGGCAATGATGTTCTGTGAAGCTAGTAAGTATCGGCCTAACTGCAGTTTACACAAGCAAAGCAAAATAATATCCGAGGGAGGACAACTTTCACACTGGCAGTGCCAATGGGAGGGGGAAGCCTCTTCTCTGGCTTCTAATGTATCGCTGAGACACATGGGCTGCTTCTGTACGGAGTCCTAAGGCAATGGCCACCACTCACAGCTCCATCGAGCGCCTGCATTCAGCTCCACAGTTTCTCCCCTTTGCAGCGGAAGAAGAGTCCTTGCCCTGTGTGAAAGGTCTTCTGCAAACTGTAGGCAGCAGGGACACACCCTCCCTCCTAAGAAAGGCTTGTCCACCGTATATCCTAAATATCATCCTAAATGAAGATGATGCTACAAGCTCTCCCTGCGTTTGTGAAAGGGATCGTGAAAGGTTCTGTAACCTCATTTCTTAATTTAAGTCAACTCAGCACCAGAAATAAAACAATGAATGATACCAAAGCCTGAGCTCCTAATCGGGTCAATGTCAATATGAAACATCACTTCATGCAGAGTTTATCTGTGGCACTATCAAATTCTGGCCAGACCCTCTTGAGAAGCAGTATCTGTACCTCAGACAGGAACTAATGTTCAAGGACCAGCCAGTTTTCTGTAATTGTCTGAAGATCTTGACCACTGAGGGGCTCCCTGAGTCTCACTTTCACCTCCAGTTTCCCTCCAGTCGGCTTTCTGCCATCAAAAATCTGAAGGAGCCACAAAAAAAAAAAAAAAAAAAAAAAAAAAAAGCCGTTAGCACACATGGAAACGTCAATGTTAAACTGCAGCACCACCACAGGCACCCAGTGACTTGGCTGTTGCTGACTAAAAGCTCCAGGGATCACCCATGGGTGCTGTGCCCAGGAAGGGGCAGCAGATCCAGCCCCGGGAGCAGGTTCCTTGGCACGGGTGGCTCTGCCCAGCGGCCTGGGGCAGCTCCACAGACGGGAACCCCAAGGGCTTCCGCACGACGCCGCTTTCCTCTCCCCTCTGACCGTCTTAGCTTGACCCTTTAGCCTGCAATTCTCACCCTGACAAAACCCTACGGATACCCACAACGTGCAGACAGCCTCACTCTTGCAAGGGTGCAGTTTAAGACAGAAAATAGGTAGGTTAATTAAGGTGGATCTTGGAGGCCATTTTAGAAAGGGGTTAATCATTGCTCTACACTAAACTGTACCTCCAAACAACATGGATGCACCATTAGGCTTCTGTCTCCCTCTTGCCAGGATAATAGCAACAAGGAATGGGATCATAATGCAAAGATCCAACAACATCCCCGGGGATGTAAAAGACAAACCAGGATTCCACAGATTAACTGCAAGCTCCACTCCGAGGGCATCCTTCCTCTTGTGTGGAAGGAATTTGATCAGCTATTTAACAAAGTTTAGAACTGAAATGTAAATAACAAAACTAAAACAGCTATTTTGGAAAATACCTATTGACTTAAACTGTGAGAAAATGTCAAAACTCTCACATATTTGTTTGACCCTCAGTTATTCGCTATCAAAAGTGATAGTGAATCCCCTCAGAAGTCTCACTACAGGTTATACAATTAGGAAAAGCCCGTTCTTTATCAAACTGATCCCATACAAAGCTGTTATCTATGTGCACATCCGAGCAAGATGGATGTTTCCCATCCCCTCACGCTCATATACTACTTCCTACAGGACACAGCTCGCCCCGCAAACGAACCTCGATGATCTCTCTGACTTCACATTCTGACTCCAGCTTGTCCAGTTTCAAGTGCGCTGTCCCCACCTGCTTGTCACTTCTGAAAAAGGACCTGTTGGAAAGAAGTCTCTCTTAGAGGAAAGGGCAAGGTTTTTAGATCATTAAGAGAAAGAAAGTTAAGAGCTCACTGCTATTTGTACTATCATCACACCCAGGAAGTCTAGTCAAGACATGCCACCAGACCTCAAAAACATGGATGAAAGAGGCCAACCCTTGGTAAACGGAGTGACAAGGCCCTCACTGTGCCTGAGCTACTCACTGAGGCCCTCATTTCCTCACCCTTCTCTTACATCCAAAATAAAGATGAGGAATGAAGAAAAACAGTCCAAGACCTGGACTAGCACTAGCAACAAGAGCAGATTTCATGCCTTAAGGCACAGAAAAGGCTTAGTGAGACAAGGAAGCAGAGGAGTAACAAGACACCCGTGACAGAAAGTGACCGTTTACAAAGGATGTTTAGGAAAACTGTACAAAAAAAAAAAAAAAAAAAGTTGTGTGTATCATCAAAAGCGTGATTCACAAGCACGTGCTGGTTTTAACCAGTATGAAGAGAAATTTAAATGAATTATTCTGTTTCATACTGATATATCAAAACATGACATTTCAAAAAATAACAGTTAATTCCAGTTCTTTGGATTCATCGTGATATTAATAATTTTAATACTGAAGAACTATAATTTCTGTTTTGCTGAAATTAAATACAGAACATTTTTATTTGGAAAGAAAAGAAACTTCAACATTTTCACCTCTAGAGTCACTTCTGCTTAACAGTTTTAGCAGCGAGACATCCCTCTACCTTAACAACCAGACGCAGGTTAAGAGTCCTGGCCTTATTCAGATCAGCTCCTCATGAGGTAACAACAAACACTCAAACACACCAACTCCACGGAAGTTAACAAGTGTCCAGCTCAACGTGCTGGAAATCCCTCGCTGAACTCAAGCATCTCCCTGAAACCACTCTCCAAAGGGTGAATTAAAACAAACAATTGTTGAAACAATTAAAACTATAGTCCAGAGGCATCCAAACCTGCGAAGGGGAGGCCAGGCAGCCTGGCCGGCTACGCTCTGCACAGGAAAGTTGCCAGGACTTCTGCTTCCCTTTTTAACAATGTTTCATTTTGGATTCTGAAAGAAGAAAGCCCCAAACCATCCACCTTCTTCTACCATTAGGAGACTGGAGTGAGGAGACCAAACAGGACATGTTATCTATCAACAAGAACCCTGCAGGTTCACAACAGCGCTCGGAGAAGCGCAGACGGGGCTGCTGTACGTGCTACGCTGCTTCCTGAACTTCCTGAGTATCTTACCCATATGAAGAAGGATTCAGAGTTCTCCTGAGAGTGTCTCCTGGACACCCTTCTATAAATGAAGCAGCAGCTTTTCTAGCTCTGTTTCTTTTTCATCTAATCCAAGAACCAACAAAGACTGGTCCATCATGGATTCACAGTGAAAAAATGTGAACTTGCCTTAGGCTATGGTTTAGGAACATCACTGGTGAAATCTCCTTTTATCTTCAGAAGATTTTAGAAGAGTTTTAATGAGAATCTTTTGGGGAAAGTATATTGACATACTTTTACTTAAAAGTATTTTTGAAAGCAACAGGAGTTTAATATATAGAAGTAGCAATATATTGTGTGCTCTTTCATTAGCTGCTGCAGGTCTCCTCCGCCCACTGAGAGAAAAGAATTCTTGGGCCAAGATGAGCATCAGCTCTCAGAGATGAGCAAAGAGCTGTCAGAGACTGCAGAAAAGTTTCAGAAACTTCCAGAAATGTTTGCAGATATTGTAATACCCATTCCATAGTTCTGAGGAATGAAGGAAGCAGAGAGGTTTTAGAAGGAAGCCTCTATCACCTACTTCTCTCCTCTGTCACAGGCTGCAGCTAAACAAGGCAAAACAAGCAACTGGAACGGGCAAAACCCAGGAAAACAGTGGAAATACCACGGTGCAGGGGTTACAGCTGGGCCCTTCTGATATCTCAGCCACCACACACCACGTCAGGCAACACGTTCTGCGACTGTTCCTGCTGCCACTGCAGCCACAGGCAGCCTCTGCCTGCCCAAGGAGTCTCCCAAAGCCACAGATCCGCTTTGCTGCCCTTCCTCCCTGTGACATGTATTTTGTTTGGACTTTTTCTGCTAATCTTCAGGAAGGCTGGAGCTGGCAAATGACTCGGGACTCGCTGAATGTGTTTCCACAACGGGTGAACTCAAACCTGAGCTGGAGAGCTTTAAAGCACGTGCAGTTCCAGCTGGTAAGGACACAACAGACCTTACCCATATGTACAATGGAACACTAAAGATGGAGGAAAGGGTTTTAAACAAATGTAAACACTATTAACAGATTTATGCAGAACAGACAGCGTCCCTAACAGTGACACCTTGAACAACAGGAAGCAGAGCAGGCAGGACTAATAAAGAGGAAGAAAAACATCTTTTTTTTTTTTTTTTCCTCCCCCAATGGAGAAACAAATGCAAGATTTGGAGCAAAAAATGGGGCTCTGCCTCCTAAGCTAAAACCTCTACAACTTGAAAATATCTCAGAGAAACCATGGATCATTGCTGCATGCCCCAGTAAAGAAACAACAAAGAGCACAAAGAGCAATCAAGACAGAACGGGGTTATCTAGCACCTCATCCAAGTCATGGGTCACAATTAACCGTGGGATTATTAAATCTAGGCCACTCAAATTCTGAATAAATCAGTAATGAGCCCAGATGCAGGATGATTTCCCTGAACAAACTGTTAACATTCGTCTCCTCCGTCTGTCTCCGAGATAAGGGGAGTCTCTCCCTCATTCCTCCCAACAGTCTAACAGTTTGCCTGCAATGCTTGGTAAATATTGTAAAACTCTCAGAATGAAGATGAGTACAAAACATAACACTAATTCTGCCATCATCTGTCATCTGTTTTACTGCTGTTCATGTTGTGCTGTCACTTTTATTTCATTATTCTACAATGCTATCCCATATAACATTTAAATCTTCTGGTCCAGAAGATTACAAACAGATTGGATAAGAAGAAAAACATTCTGAAGCAGAATCATGACTTTCATAGTCTCATCAATTCCTCTTAATGCATTAATCTGCAATCAATCTTCCAACTATGAGTCAACTTCACTGAACTGTTTTTTTTTTTTTTTCCTTCTCTCTCCAGGGAAAACGTGGAGCCCTTGCACACTTTGAAATGAATTCCCAGACATGAGAATGAAACAGCTCTTCATTGATCTAATAAAGACAGATGAGATGTTTGTTCTCTATAAATTTCAGCTACAACACACACTCCTCTACTGTTATTTAAGAAGTACGGGGGGGAAAAAAAATGTAGACTTACCCTTTATGAAATATTTCAAATTTAATTCCTTTGGTCTGAATCACTCGTCGGAAACCTCTATGATTTCGGTTGATGTTCAGCTTGAATAACTGGTTATACTCTGCGGTCAAGATACAGAAAAATGAAAGCAACTTGTGAAAGTCAGTAAACTAAGTGCAGTGCTCTACTGTGTGCATGCACTTAGATCTCTGCCATTTAAAACAAACACTTGACACTTAGATGATCCCTTCTCAGGAGGTTATTTCTGCCATTTATAAGTTAAACAGTAACCATGTGCAACAGTTCATCCTTAGGAGGTGACAGCAAGTTACAGGAGAACCAAAAGTGGGTAATCTGGGTCTGTGATGACACAGTAGCTGCTGCCAATATTGGGAGGCAGAAGAAAGGCCACAACAGCTAGATTTCACCTGCTAACAAACCCTTTCATGACAAAGAAAAATAAGCAGGAAGGGAAGGTCGTCTGGCCTAATTCACAATATGAGACTAGCCTGTACTTTCTAGTGATTCCTTAAGGTGCAATGTTTCTCTCTCTGTCCCAGAAAAGGTACTAACCTGGAGAATTGGTATTTTTAATTACAGCTGTTTTGCTCTTCTGAGCTTGCTCCTATTAAAAGGAAGAGACAGACAAAAGGACATTATATAAAGTCATGGCAGATATTGTTTCAGTGTATGCAGTAGTAACCATTTTTATTATCACTCCTTTTTTATAACTATACAAGAAACATGAAGTTTAGGGTGCTTTCTGGACAATAAGAGCAGCTGTGGTACATTCAGGATTAAAATATTTGGAATTCATTGCAGTAACAAGTATAACACTAGATAAAGAATAAGCCAAAACATTAAATTAAATACAAGTGCCACAGATAAGCTACATGGTCCCACTCAGTTCAATCCAATCATCATAAAGCTTCTGCCTGTTGCTGCTAAACTACATGATAAACTACGTACGTTCCACGAGACAGTAATTCTGTTCCTTCTGCATTCACTGGAATAATAAACTTGCGGTGCTACACATGGAATTCATCACAAATCATTCAGGGAATTGCCCTACTATTATTTTGCCTGACAATCAATCTGCCACCAAAATGAATTAACTTTTAACCCAAAGCAGACTACGAACTAAATCGCTGGGGACTGAACAAGGACAATGTGACCTAATTATTGCAGCTAATTTGCAAAAACGATTTTAGCTATGAAGGAGAAAGGCGGTGTGTTTGACTGTTGGCTAAGTGGTAGAGATGTGGCTTTTTTAAGCAAAGGAAAATAGATTAAAAGCATGCTCATTCTTACTTATTCCCCAAAACATTACTCCTACAGACCAATCCTGTTTTCAGTGACCCTTATGGACTAAATCTGTCCCTCAGCAACTTCCCATAGGTAACTAAGCTTATCTCAGTGGAATTGCTGCAAAATTTATTAGGAGGTAAAACCTAGGCTCTGCACTGTCATGGAATAAATATTTAGTGCAAAAGTGCAAACATTTTTTACCCTATGTGGAGAATAAGAGAAGCTTCCAGCAGTTCTGCTGACGGCCATACTAGATGGTCCTCTTTAGCGGTCCTTCTAGACCCAGTTTCCATGTTTTTTGGACCAGAAACTACCTTCAAGGGGATGGTATCAGAAAGGTTCCAAATATGCTTAACACAGAAGCACATCAAATAACAAAATAGTGTGCATTCAGTATAAAACAGAAGATTACTAAGGCCAAGAAACTTGCATGACCCAAGTCCTTTCTTCAGATATGGACACATATTTCCTAATCAAGTCAAAAGGAGTCATGTGCATTTAACTGAGGACAAAGATTAGCCTTTTCAATTTATTTCTATAATTGAAGAGGTGTCCCAAAGTATTTAAGCTTATTTTCGCTAAGAAATGGGACTTGGAGGGAGATCACAGCTCAGGTATTCCCTCTCCACAGTGAACCTGTATGCCCTCATGCTTGAGGGAAGTTGACAGCGAGTTTGCTCTTCTCAAAACAGAATTTCTACAAATCTTGCAAGCCCTGGAGACCATCTGATTAGTGTCCCCATGAAACAAAAGTGGGCACAGCTCAGCCATGGGGAATGCTCTTTGACAGTAAGCTTGTCAGCCAGCCAGAACACACTGAAGTCTGAAGCAGACACCACACTGCAAAGTGTAGGCGTAAGGAACGCCGAGGGAGAGGTGGAGCAGAGCTCAAATCTGCAGGAAACAGATTCAGCAGTTCTAATTTTCACAGAAGAGGGGGAAGATCAGAGAGCATGCCTAGAAGCATTTTCCTTTTCTAGAAGAAAGCCTGCACTCCTTCCTTGAAGCCCCTGCAAGCTAATGCAGTAGCAAAGGTCACAGACCGAGGAGGAGCAGAGAGCCAGGACACACACTCACCACATTCGGGTACTGAAATTCAAACTTCACAAATGCATCCAAATCGCTCGGGGTCACACCTGAACGAGACAACAACCAGGCAATCCAAACAGGTCATACAGATGTTTTCACTGCATTTGGAGTATCAAGCAGGATTCTTCCAGAGCATCTAACTGATTTTCAGTAGGACTCACTACCTGTCACATAATTTCTGCAGAAACATCTACTGTGTTAATGCTCTCCTGAGTCCTGGGACAATACGGCACAGGTGGTTCTTAAGTCCCCAGAAACAAGGGACTGAAAACAGCAACGCTGGCAGAAGTTGGCCCTACTGAAGGGCCAATACACGTCAAGGTGCTGCAGACTTTCAGAAGGCATTCATAGCAAAGTGAGATCCACACAGAACCTGAATCAAGACCCAGTTACGAGCAAATACAGCACAACTTGAAGAGTACTGAACTTGAAGAGTTCTTCTATCCAGATGGAACCCAAATTCTCCCCCCTTTCTTTGCTTTTTAATACTGCTAAAGTTTTTTTTTGAATTTGAGCCTGAAACTTGGTTCATTTTTGTTTTCATGTATGTTGGTCACAAAGGTTTGGACCCCTCACATGGTCTTCAGAAAACTTATTCCCTGCTACTTTCCATATGTATCCAGAGAGGAAGTCCACAAGCCCTTGTGAACACATACCTGGAGGAGCTGGTAAGTTTATTCCCCTCACAATAAGAAGGTGCATTTCTGTGCTGTTGAGCTCAGAAAATATCCTGTGAAAATATAAAGACACAAGAAAGTACATTCACCTCAGTAGCCTCAGACCTCCTGATCTATTCCTAGACCAGAATGCAGTTACTATTTGTCAGACCTTTACCAAATATGAAAGGAATTAAAAATCAGAGAGAAAATAGCTTACCCCTACACAGGTCTTTCAGGAATTACCAAAGAGCACGGACAGAGCATGAGCAGAAATAAAACATTTACAAGGCATAATGAAAAAAATGCCATGAACAAAGCGCAAAGACACCAGGACTGAGTGAGAAAAACAGAGGAAAGAAGAGTGGCTGAAGTGGCAAAGTGTGAGAGAAGAAGAGAGAGACAAGAGATGAACATGGAGATGTTTTGAAAATAAAAGAACCTCAAACTCAAGCTAAGAATAACTTAATATTCAAATGGTTAGGAATGACCTCTCAGGAATACTGAGCTTAACCCCACATCCCATCCGTGTTTGCTGAAGCCATAAATTCCCTAAACAAGGGCTAGAAACCAGCAAGTCATTCTAAGCTGCCTGAAAGGTCCCTTAGTTTTTTCCCACCTTATCATTTTAAAGGTTCTTTCCTCGAAGTGATGGCTTGGAGGATCCATTCCTTGTGCTCGTGCAAGCTGTAGGATGTCCATGTCCTTTTTACAACCTTGTGCCAGTTTTTCAAACCTATGAAACAGCAGCAGAAAATACACACAGAGATGGGAACAACAAAATAGCACTCTTTGTACACAGACTAACCCTCAGACAAGAGGTAACAAGCAGCCCGGAGATACAGGCCTTGAAGCAATTAATTCTTCACACAATGAGACCCTTTACCATTCTTGCTCACTATCATCTTTAGATTAGGCAGATTCAAGTCTGAACTGACCACACAACAAGATGATTAAAGGCAGGCAGCAGGTCTTACCGACTCGTTTCTGTCACATTTCCCAGATGCATGAACTGCTTGGAATACTGCAGGCACCTCTATCAGCAGAAACATAACAAACACAAGTGTGCTTAATGATCCTTACATGCAAATTCATGATTGACAAGAGTTTTGAGGCTGATGCAAACCTTATTTAAGGAAAGCCATGAATCCAAAGTTTGCCTAAGTCACTAAAACCATCAATTCCGCCTGTCCTTTGAACTTGGAGCCGAGCAGAGCATTTGAGCAGCTCCATCATATATTACTCTTTAATCATTTAATTTCTAGAGATGATCTTCAAGTGCTAGTCTTTATCATTTGGGAAATATTTTTAAACTCGGGGTTTCAAAACCTTTGAGCACACCCTCTCACTACAAACCAAAAGACACCCAGCTCAATCTCAACTTAGTTCGCAGACAGCTATTGCAAATATTTTTAAAGGAGAAAAAGCAAAAACCCCACAGAAACAATTACAACTGTTACTGACAATATCCAGAGAAATATTACAAAAAAATCCTAGAATCCTACATCCTAGAACTCCCAAGCAATGATGAAGTACTAAAAGGAGAAAATAGACACCTCATATTGGTCCTTCAGCAGTTTTATGAGTTGGGTGTATACTTCATCTGCTTTCTGGGACAGCCTGATGTCTTCATGGTGAATGAAGATAAAATCACCCTCATCATCTGTAGGGGGTGATGGCAGCTGCAACACAAAAACATAACATTTCAGAGCCCTTGGAAGAAACAATGAAGAAGACAAAAAACAGCAGAATGAACGGAAAGGTCAGTGAAGGAGGATAGGCCATTTTCTTCTCAAGGTAATTCCAATTGGGAATGGGCTTTCCATTTGGGCTTTCCAGTGGGCCATTTTCTTCTCAAGGTAATTCCAACCTAATCACTATTTATACCACCATGTGACAACTTCTCAAGCCCTAAGAGCCTGTAAAATGTCCTCCAGGCCTATTTTTTGGACTATTCAGGCCATCAGGGCTATTAGACTGCAGTAATGGCTTTCCATTTGCCCATGTAGCAAGAGAAACCATCTAGTGATCATGTGTGCCTGATTCTCACCCCAAAAGGGAGCTAGGACATGGTCAACACCTCTGCTCGTAACCTAAACCCAGGAAATACTTCCAAGCTCCATTGGAAGCTGTTGTATACCAGGAACCAAAGCGTTCACGAAGACTGAATTTTATCAGTCTGGAACACTTGAGGAACAGAAGAATAAAAACAAAAACAAAAACAAATCAGAAAATCAAAGATATAGGGATATTACAGGGCTCAGTGTCTACACTTGCCACTTGAATAGTTTTAACCAAAAATTTGTTTCAAGAGATATTTTTGTTTAAACCGTTCACAAGCTGGGCTGAACTACTAGATGTCCAAACATATGGAACAAAGAATATGTTATGAGCAGTTCTACTAACCTTGGAAATATCAACAGGTTTGCCACATTTTGCTTGCTCAATCTTTGGGTCAAAGCTCTTCGCTATTCTGAGATATATTTTAGCCTGCTCAAGGTTGTTTGCCTTCTTTGCTTTGACGGCTGCCTTCATGTATTGCTTCTTTCTGTTCTCCAGAAAGTCCAGCTGTTCTCTAGCTGAAAAAAAACAGTATTATAAAAAACGTCACTCATCTGACACAACTATGCCCCTGAAACAGGTTTATCGTGTTCAGTTTACAGCTAAAAAAAGGTCAGTAAAAGTACATTTATCAACTAAGGACACTTCCTGACGTACTTTATTGCTTCACAGACAGTTTCAATTTTAACTATCAGAACAGAAAACAATCCAACCTCCTTCCATCATGACATCCTCCATCAAAAACTTCACAGCACTTGACAGAAAGAAAGAATTGTATTTAAAGTGTTACAAAAGAAATTGCAGTCCCCAATGGCAGACAAGAGACAGAGACTATAATACAGCTGATAAATCAGTAAGAAGCTGAATTCAAACTTTCCACTTGACATTTTAACTTCTGAAGGAGGGTGAATATTATAAAAGCATATGAACCCCAAAAATGCATCTTCTGTGCTCCATTTCTTTTGTCTCCTTTGATCTACCAGAGAAAGCAAATGAGCCAAGATGTGAGTGCATATTCAGACATTTCCAGCTCTGCTTATTGGTAATTCCTTGCCATTTTACTTTCTTATTAATTCCTAGATTTCCTCTTCCTTTCCCAAAACAGTAAGAGTAATCACACAAGTAAGGAAAAAAATCACTTTACAGGGTAGCAGGACATCCTGCTTCTACACTTAATTGCTGAAAGGGTACAGCATGAGCCAAACACAACCATTTCCAGAGATACTCATATTGTATTCACGACTGCACTCCACTCATGATTACATAAGCTAAACAAGACTTGCAAGAGCTGCCTGTCTCAGCAAATATATACACCAGCCAAGCCAGTCAAACTATCACACTATTTTTACCGCTGTCAGATGACTATCAACTTACTCCCATCCTCACAAAAAAGCCTGCAGTCCTGCTGCTGTTAGCAATTTGCCCAGTCAGCCCAGACCAAACTAATTAGATAAGGTAGCTATCCCAATTTTTACTGAGTCAAAACAACTGGGACACAGTGTGCTCTCTGAGGCTGAGACACAGAACAGAGGTATTTTCAAAGAGAATCTGTGGAAAATGGACTGAGAAAAGCCCTTCTGTTCTGCTCATCTTGGCTCCTTGATTTTCCTGGTGCAGCCATTAAATGCAACTGTTCCACTCCACTCCCACACCTCACTTTGCTCTCCTATGAGAACAGGTTTTCACAGTTGATTTATCAACTGTGAGCAGCTGCAAGCTGCACTTCAGGATTCTGGGGAAAAAAGAGTCACATTGGGATCACAAGATGTACTATGGCTACTATTTTAAAACTCAGAACATCCAGGAGAGATTAATGGGTAATCACCACTTGAGTTTGAGACCAGGTATTATCAACCCCTTCACTGAGTTTTGTGGGGCAATTCATTAGAGACTAATATTCTAGCTAAAAGGACACAAACCAAATCTTGTGAAGACTCATAGATTTTCAGAACGGGATTGTTACTATATTCTGAGCAGTGTCCTTCATAAAACAAGTAATGGAATTTCCAAGAGAAAGGGGTTATGAGCTAATTGTGGTGGCACTGCGGAAGGCCTTTGCACTCTGCATCAGCTGAGGCAGTTCTGCTGTGTTTTGGCAGAACTCAAGGCAAAATGAGAGGAAGACAGGATTATGGTTAAGCCACAGCAACAGATTCAGTGAGCCTCACCTCTCCTGCTGCTGCGTGCCCAAATCACAGTGAGGTGGTAATTTACTATGCACCACTGTTTCCCTATCCGTACAACTAATCTTGTACAGACAACTGTTCAGTGACCTTAGAAGAGTTGCAGAGATTGATGAACTATCATCTGCAGGCCAGTCTAAGATTCTAGTATAAAACACTAGGCAGAACCTGCTGTTTGAGATAGGAAGCTGCATTAGATCGATGAATAATTGGCAGCCCCTGCACTCTAATGAGAATGTATCTGGAGTTAAGCTGTGAGCAGAATTAAACATTATGAATCAATATACTTATTACATCAGAATTGATTAAAAAAAACAATCATCCTTATAATTACACATACTGCCTCTAAGAAATAAAACCGCATGGCTGCTCTGGATCTACCCTCCAGCAGACACATATTGAGGCTCCTGTCAGAGGGAATCTGTCACATACTCACAGGCTAACATCTAAAGTACTGAAGAGAAGTAATGCCAAGGACTTGTGCGTGGATCTCTCAGAATGATGAACCCTTTGTCCTTACCAGATGAAGGGAGATGATCCTCTGACACTGCCTTGTCTGGGATGGAAGGTGTTGGGGATTTTTTCACATGCTCAGGAGAGCTTTCCTCCTCGGCTGCAGCAGATGGCACTGTAAAGGGCTTAACAACTTGTGTTGACTTTCCAGGCAGCTGAGCAGGCTTCTTGGCAACTGGGGCCTGTGTCAGAGATTCATTCTAACAAAACAAATAGAATTCTACGTTAAATGTATAAAATCTAACCCAGAGTTCAAGCATTAGCAGTCATGGTCTGCTATATTAGCCTTCTGATATACTTTTGAGGGGAATGTAACATTCCAGATAGAAAACTTTAACTTCTGGGGCTTTATAAGCAGGATTCCAGATAGAAAACTTTAACTTCTGGAGCTTTGTAAGCAGGGTGGTATCAAAAGGTAGTTGACAATGCAAGCATAATATATCCGCTATCTGCTGCTGAATCAAAAACAACAGTTCAATACGGTAGTGATCTCAAAGAGAAACAGATGCATGCAGGAAAAGAAACATCACACTCTACATCAAAATCTACTCTGGTTGAAAGCATGAATGCACCATCAGCAACAAAAAACAGAGAGTCAAAGAAATTAAACCGAAGTCTAAAGACTTGTGCAGCCTGCCAAGAAGCAGTAAGCTCTGAGCATCTGGAAGAGGCACAAAACAGGAGCTACTGGGAAGTAAGAAGGAAGTAAGTACTTTAGAACTATGTAGGGGGATGGCCAGAATCTGGGGAGCTGTCTTTGAAAATAAAGCCCACAAGAAAAATAAGCCAAACTCTGAACCCATGAGCTGACTGTAGACTGTGACTGTAACTCCAATCTCATTTATGTCTCTCTCTCTCTCTCTCTCTCTCATGCATATTACCAAGCAATACCAACCTCCTCTTCTTCCTCGTTCTCCTCCATGTTTGCCAGCTGGCTGGCACTTTCCAAAACGGCAGCTATTGTGCTGTTACCATCCGTTGTTGCAACACCAGGAATAGGGGGAAATCCTAAAGCAAGAAAAGAATATACAGATAAATAAAACTGCATAAAACCATCAACCACACCAGTTTCAGCCTAAGAATTAGGCTTAGGATCAGATCTCCCATAGATATTAAGGCTTGAAGGGATGGTGCCAAAATGATGCAAAAGCAGCATGGCTTTTTAAGTTCAGCAGCTGGCATCTACCACATAGCCTTGCAACCCCAAGACTTCAGCAAGAGATACCCTCAGCACCAAAGAATTTACTACCTCTCTTTTACACACAGGATAGGTAGTAAATTTTACCCAAATTTGCTGCCTTTTATCACTCTCTACTGCCTCAACTTCAGCAAGAGATACCCTCAGCACCAAAGAATTTACTACCTCTCTTTTACACACAGGATAGGTAGTAAATTTTACCCAAATTTGCTGCCTTTTATCACTCTCTACTGCCTCATCTGAGTTGGTAAGTGATCCAACAGAAGAAATCTACTGTCCCATGTAGTAATAAACAATACATCACTGAAGTCCAGATAATGCACCATAACATTAGCACTTGAAGACTATGTTGAAAATCCACTGCAATGCAGAGATTGCAAAGGAAGGCAGAATCATAGTAGTTAAATGTGAAAAGTATTAAGAACTGTCCTGATAATTTTATTAGCCTTTTAAGGCTAGGAAGAAGGCTTGATGATGGAAGATCAATCCTCACTTTCATGCTACCCTCTGAGCACCAGTTTCAATCAGTATACACCCAGAGGGACTACTGTAAAATATCTGTTAATAAAGTTTGTATCATTAAGATGTAGCAATATTAATCTTGTTACAAGATTACTTGCAACATCAAAAGTGTCAAGAAATAACAACTGAATTGCTTGTGAGCCTAGAGATGGCTATACAGGCATAAAATAATGGCTGGAAAACATGCAGCTAAAACGCATAGGGAAATTGGGAAGTTAAGCAATATTTTCAAAAGTTTAAATTTGAAGGACCTTCCTCCTACAGAAAGTGATATTTACCAGGAAATGGATCCTGTTCTAGAACAAAGGTTGCTAAATTGCAGTTCAGGGACTGTTGAATACTAGAAATACCTCAAAGCAGCACCTGACAGAGGCCTGACAGCGGCCTGACAGTGTTGGCACTTCCTCCTAGTATACTCACCTTTGCCACAACCTGGTGGTGATAGTAAAATAAATAAAAAAAAAACCCACAAAGTTTACGCTCCTTTTCAATGAGATTTTTTTTAAAGAGACTAAAGAAAAAAAATGTAAACATATTACAGGTACCACTTTGCAGTGCCATCTTTCTACCACAGGAACAAATCAGACACAAGGCTGAAGCAGTGAAACTTCCAAAGGGAGTGCGACAGAAACAGCTAGACAGTAGATAAAGCCATCCAGAGGTGGAGGACTCGTAGACCACCTTGCCCAAACCTTTAGACTCACTACTATACATGCTGAAGAAGATAAAAACAGAGCACAGTGACCCCAGTGACTCAGTTTCTGCCTTTGTCACTGCCTCAGTGCAGTCATGGACAGGATTCACTTCATCTCTGCATATTATTTCTACTAGTCATGAGAAGAGAACTGCAATACTCATTTGCCTCAGCTGTTGCAAAGGGATGCTTAGCTAAACATAGTGTTTTGAGGCTCCTGTGGAGAGGGAATAGCATGTTAGATAAGTAAGATTAGGATTTTTTTTCCCAGATTTTTAAAATCTCCTTCCATTAAGCTAAACAGGCTGCCCAGAGAGGTTGTGGAGTCTCCTCTGGAGATCTTCAAAACCCGCTTGGATGCAGTCCTATGCCACGTGCTCTAGGTGACCCTGCGTGTGCCAGGGGGTTGGACTAGATGACCTCTAGAGGTCCCTTCCAACCTTAAACATTTTATGATTCTACGATATCTCCAGTTTATTATTTCCTCTAAGAGGGCAAGCACAGTAAAGAGGAGGGGCATTTTCAGCACATGCCTACAGTTAAATTGCTGAACTTCCCAAATGGGGCTGATACTGCCAAACAGGTAGTCAGGGCCCAGGGATATTCACTAGTGAAATTTAAGGAGCATATTAATAAGAAGCTTCACAGCAGATTCTTCAGTGCCATTGAAGGGCAAGGCTTCATACTCCATAAGGAAAGAGAAGAGCTGTTCCACAGGGTAAGAAGGCTCTATCTACACAGCTCTTACAGTGCTCTACAAATGTACAAGAGTTGGTATTAGGACTTTTTATATTCACACTTACCAGGAGGAACAGGTAGCTCAGAAAAATCCACTTTTCTCCCTGCTTTATGGGCTCTTATAGCATCTTGGTATTGCTGTAATGAAAGACACTCATTAAGACATAAAATGGAGTTGGCTATAATAATTTAGCAATCATCTACATTTTTTCAGCACAAATGCTGAAAAATATAGAGTATTGTGCTATAAAACTGTACATGCATATCACTGCCCTTTAATTCTGAAGTCAATGCTACTTCATTGATTATTTGTACCTGTTTCTGAACAGTAGAAACGGGAAGGCAAAATGCTGCTTTTAAAACCCCAACTTCCCTAAAATTTTTAATCTCTAAGTTACCTCATCCATATACTACAGACTTTTTACCAGGCAGAAATCTTTGGATTGGAACTCAGTTCTGCAACTTCTACAGCTCAAACACAGGCACAGCATTACTTAATTCTTCTGTCATGGGAATCCAGAGATGCTCTACCTCCTTCTTAATCACTACATACAGCATATATCTCAGAAGTACTTTCAGCAGAGCTCAACACCAGTATTTTTGTTTCTCCTTCCCCTGAAGGCTTTACTGCTTCCCAACTGGAGCTCTTTTCAACTTGAAGGATGATAAATAAATTACTTCAGCTTTTAAAAAGCCTTAATCATGAGCATTACTTAAGATGACTTTGCCAGAAACAAGCAACTTGCTACACTTTCCTTTACCTTGGCTATCCTCTCGTGCATCCTGCCTTTCCGATCATCTCCACTTGCTTTAGCCTGGGCTGCTGCTGACTTGTACTTCTCAAGCCTTTGTTGCAATGCTTCCAGCACTGTTTTTGGCTGCAGGTAAGCTTGAAATAAGAGAGATAATAAATGCCATGTGATTCAGATTTCAGAATATATGAATTGTTTCTTCCTCTCACTTTTTTATCTGCTGCAGAGTTTAAAAAAAAAAAACACACACACAACAACAACAAAAAAACACCAACCAACCAAAAAAAAAATCAGCAACAGTGCAAAACTTTATTAAGAATACAGTTCTT
This sequence comes from Tinamus guttatus, assembly GCF_000705375.1. The sequence goes on along the minus strand of NW_010588933.1, from coordinate 185,582 downwards.
CTAAAGAAAGTTTACTTATTTTTACTTCCATTTCTGATCCAGAAAAACAGTACGAATGTGATCAGTAGCAAACAGTATAAGGAATATTAGCCAGGTATTTGGGATCCTACTGTGGGACAGTCCTTGTAAATGTGTTCCAGACCAGCTACTTTTATGCCTGGGCACATAAATCCTATGTCCTACCTGAACTGTCCTCGGTCTGAGGTCCGGGTGTTGTAAGATCCTGGGAACTTCCCATAGGAGTTCGTATCCTCTGCTTAGATGTAGCTTGTACGTTTTCAAGATCTGCAAAAAAAGGAAAGCAGGAAGTTTCATAGCATATTACATAAACAGCAAGTCAGCCTATGTTAGTCAGTTTGATCCCATAATCTTCCAGGAAGTTGTTTGGCTTCAAACCTGTATGCGGGTGGCCAGGTAAATCTGAAGTTCACAATACTCCAGTCTTTTAAGAATCACCTTCCAAAATACAAGTTGGTAAAATATCCTAGTAACAAAAGATGTGCTGAAATGGGAATGCAAGTAAGACTGTCAATTAAGACATCCCAGTTTCCACAGTCGTGTAACAGTGAGTATTTTAGGAACTAGAAAAAAAAATAATAACAGAAAAAATCTTGGGACTTCTTTATATATTTTTATATCATGGTTGAAGTGTCTCTCATTCCAGCTGGTGATCAGTTTTTAACTTAAGGAGCCATAATCTTTGTGATTTTATTCTTAGAAGTGAAATAAGATAGTATTATTTTATTTCAATAAATAACCTACTACTTTTACAAAACAGTAAATAAAACACTGAGTTCCAGAAATCAACTGTTAAGATGGTGGTGGTGATGCTAGATCTACTAATAAGAAATTAATAAGAAGAAATAAGTTCACATGAATTGAAATAACTTTAGTTTTGGTAACTGTTTTAGGGCTTTGACTTCAATGCACTGAAGTTAACCATATTCTGCCCTCAGAATGATTGTGTTTATTAATTTTGTAATCTGAAGTGTTATGAACTTTTGTTGAAATGTGTAACACCAAAAAATACAAAGGCAGAACATAAGATTTTGCCATTACCCTCTTGTGTTCCACTTTAAAGCAATAGCTACTATTATCTCAAGGTATAAGAATGAGAAAATTACACCTTCATGTTTGCTGGAACTGAGCTGGTATATTTTTATTGAATAAAATATTTTTTAGGTTTTTATCTTTTCTCCATGTAACTAAGGTCAGAAGGAAAGTCCAAGGGAAAAAAAAAGAAAGCAATAAAGTTATTTTGAAAGCTCAGAATGTTCTTTACCTTTAACTTTCTCTCAATTTCTCTTTAACTAGGAGTTTGCAATAGAAGAATATTTAGAACAACTTTTTGAGTATCAAAAAGAATACCCCACTGCACATCCCTCTGAACCACAGATGGGAATGTATCACTTCCGTTGTTGATACAAACTCAGAATCAAGTAGAAATACACACCAGGAAAATAAAAAACAACTAGGGGATTATACAGGGAGAAAAAGAGAACCACAAGCTTTAAGACAGAAAATTTTATTTCTAGGGTGTATAAGCAGATAAAATGATAAGTTACAAAATTAAGCAGCCATTACGAGCACACAAATCAGAAGAATGCGCTGAAGGGGACATGATAATGCTCTATTGGTTAGCCACAAATTGGAGATGTTATGGAAATTAACTCTGTGAAAGAGGAACCAGGATATAGTAATATGAAAAATACCTATATGCTGCTACTAGAAGTCCTAAGCATTCATTTCAAGCCCAGACAGGTCAAGAGAATAATTTTAAAATAGGTTATGATACCTCATTTTTCTTTGATAGTCTTGATGAGAATTTGAGTATGCAGTAAACTTCAGACTTAAGTGATCTTTAGCTCTGCTTACAGTTTTGCAATCAAATTCAGAATCATTCCATTACACAGAAAGGCTTCTAAGAGAGTATCTGTAAGACGAACCTTACCTTGGGGAGATGGTGGCAAATTCTGGAGGTCTATTGGCTCCCCACTGTCCAAAGCTTCTAGGACCACATTAAATTTCTAATGGGGAAAAGCAAAAAGTAAGATTTATTCTAGTATGTCCAGGACTTGCTGGATGCCACAAAGAACATCTGACACTCAGGGAACACATTAGTATTTCATGTGGGTAGTGCACAGTAGTTCAACATTCAGATTCCTGACAGAAACCTAGATTTTCTGTGTACCTTGCCTGTCTTCATATACTCCTTTGCTTTCTCCAGGTCCCCTCGTTGCTTGGCTTTGAGAGCTGCTACTTTATACTCCTTCTGCCTCATAAGTAGTAGTACCCGTGTGCTGCTGCTCTGAAGATCTGTGGAATGTGGAAGTGAACACTACTGAGACTTAAACAAAACAAGTGAGATGTATATCCCTTCCTTTCCTCATCTACTCCAAGTGCTTAATCCTCTTTTGCTTTGAATCACACATTCCCCTAACAAAGACCCTTTTCTTCCAGCTCCCAGAAGCCCAATCAGACATGACAATCTCACTTCATAGAATGCTTGAGGTTGGAAGGGACCTCTAGAGATCATCTAGTCCAACGGCCCTGCATACGCACGGTCACCTAAAGCACGTGGCACAGGACTGCGTCCAAGTGGGTTTTGAAGATCTCCAGAGAAGGAGACTCCATGAGCTCTCTGGGCAGCCTGTTCCAGTGCGCTGTCACCCTCACTGTTAAAAAATTTTTCCTTACGTTCACGTGGAACTTTTGATGCTTCAGTTTCCGGCTGTTTCCTCTAGTTTTGCTGGTGGCCACCAGTGAAAAGAGGCCAGCACCATCCTCCTCACTGCCTCCCTTACTTATAGGTAAGGTACTTATAGACCCTGACCAGGTCCCCTCTCAGCCTTCTCTTCTCCAGGCTGAACAGGCCCAGCTCCCTCAGTCTCTCCTCATAGGGCAGATGTTCCAGGCCCCTGATCATCCTCGTAGCCCTGCGCTGGACTCTCTCCAGCAGCTCCATATCCCTCTTGTACTGTGGGGCCCAGAACTGGACACAACACTCCAGATGTGGCCAATGAAACTTCCCAATGAAATGTCTTTTATTTAAGATATCAAAACCTGTTAAAGTACAGAATCCCCCATGTCACCTGTTGGAGGAGAAACTGAGGCACGGTAAAAGTTAAGTGAAAGATACCAATAAATTGCAGGCCAGTAGGGGGTCCCCTGGGAAGCCTTCAATACGCAGTGAATGAGAAACTGCAATCACAATGTCAAGACTCTATTAAACATATCTGATCTCATGGCTGACCCAATTTGAAATATTTCGCTGGGAAGTTCTACATAAGCACAACACAGTCCCTTGCTACAGATTCAAAAAAAAAGTAACATTGAAAAAACACTGGAACTGCTTATCCCCTCTGAACATCATACCTGTTTCCACAGTAGAACTCGAAGCAGCATGACTCTGTAGAGACTCCAGCTCCAGATGCTGCTCTGCATCATGCGAGGGTTTCTGCTCATGCTCTGCAGCAGACTCCACTCCCTTCTCTTCTGGGACACTGGCTGAATCACCTAAGTTTTCTAGTTCAGCTCCTGTGGGTTGAGGTACCTGAGAAGCACTCTTCCCTGTTGCAACAGGAGGTGGAATTTCTTCCTCACTGACTTTTTTGCCTTTCTTCACTGCAGCCAGCATTGTTTCCAGTGTCTGGCAGAGATGGAAGGGCAAAGTCAATAGGCATTTTCATTAAATATATGGCAGGTGTAATATCATCACAATATTTGTGGTGAAAAAGGATAAAACACAAAAACTGAGCTGCATTTAACCCATGCTAAAAATAGTGAATGTGTCTGTCCAACAGTTCTAGGTGTTGAGGTACTACTCAGTTTCAGAAACTCGTTGCCGTCAACCCAAGGCAGCAGATTTGAGATTAGCATCCCTTAGCACTCCCTGCTTTTCCGCAGGGGCATCTGGAGTACTGCTGTCAGAGTAGGCAAAGGCGCTCAACTGTCAGAGCAGCCCAAAGTAAAGGAACTATGAATGAAGGAGAGCAGCCCAGCACTTGCTGGCATGTCCTCCAGCTAATTAAGGCATTGTCAGTTGTGAAGTGAGATCTAGTCTACTATCTCTAGCTACACTGCTTAGGCACATGGAAACTCCTTCTCTTGAGAAAAAAAAAAAAAGAGAGAAAAAGAAGTGGCAAACAGAGCTTTTACTTTGTGTATTGGATAAAGACAGGATGGCATTGCTATGCCTCTTGCCCTCCAGAAGATTTCATGTATATTTCTCTTCAGAGCTAGCAGACTGTGGACAAACAGAAACCTCCATCCTTGTGCGTTTCCTTCTCTGAGTTTTACCTCACTTGTTCCCTTAATACTTCAAGGTACTTAGTAACTAGTCAGACATTAAATTCGTCCCTCTGTGGACACTGCCGAGCTATAAAGCTTTACTCAACAAGACAGAGTTAGCTGCTGTCTGAGGTGAGGTAGGAGAGCATATGAAAGCAGGCAGGGAAATACAGACACCCCCGCAGAGCAGTGATCCCAGACGAAGGGCAAGCACGCCACCTGGCTGGGAGAGGCAAAGGCAAAAAACAGCTCCTCAGTGCAATTTGCAGTTGCCTTAATGAAGAATCCCATTCAAATCCCTTGGCACAGCCAACACACCAAGGGCAGGTATCACCTTCCTCTGCCACAAAGGACTGAGTGGAAAGTCAGTAGCTGAAGGAAGGCATCTGTGATGAACTGATGTGCTAGGAAAAGTCCTAAAATTTGCTTTAAATCAGCAATGACTGATTATCACAGGTCAAATGCATATCTACATGGATAGGTTTAACATAGGCATTTCCCACATCCCCTGCTTCCATGTACCAAAAGACATGCAACAGAAAAAAAGCTGATACCAAAAATAAATAAAGTTCACCTGCACATTTACCACGTCAGATCAGTGCTAAACACAAGATTTTTCTTCAAAGTAACTCAAGACAGCACACTAATTGCTGCATTTCTCTCTCCTTTTAACAAATTCACTGCATCACATATCTAGAAAGACTCTTACATTACAGCTTAAAGAATTGACTTTGCCTCAGTCACACACCTGATGAATCCAACTTACCTTAAGGCCTCTTTCATATCGGCGTGTTTTAGCACTCTCGCCCGACTCCTTTGCATTAGAAATTGCCGTCCTATAGTTAGCAATTCTACATTCTATTGTCTGCTGCAGTTCGCTGGTAACAGCAGGAAGTGAGGGGGTCTCAGAATAAAAATAATAGGAAAAACAGATCAAGAAAACTTATTTCAAACTAAGCAAGTCTTCCCAGAGCACTGAAAAACAAAAGTTCCTCTTCTGCACACACTTGCATTAATCAAAAGCGCAAGGACGAAACAGACTCTCTCGAACAGAAGAGCACTTGTACTGCACTAACAGTCTCTGGATCCACCTCTGGGCTCCCTCTCAAAGGCCTAATAGAGAAGGATGGGTGGAGACATTTAGGAAACTCTCAGTCACAGGGTAATTGGAGCCATGTGGTTAGAGAGTAGGTGTGGGAGAACAGTAAAGTCTCTCAAATACTGCAAAACAGAGGGTGTGAAAAAGTATTTTGGCATGTGGTTTAAATTTACCCTCCTCCCCCCACTATTTTTTTTTAATCATCATGCTATTTTTCTCCCTTCGGGGGAACTTCAACCTAACTTTACTACAAGAGTTCCTTCTTTTACCTCTTCCTACAGCCTGAGATTTTTCAGTGCCAAAAGCAGTCTAAGCAAAAAGTTACCAACAGCACTTATAAAGGTTGCTCCACAACTACAGAGACTTTTCAGATGGCTACTGAAGCAATTACTGCCATTATCTCTGTAGAAACGCCCCCACACCATTCATTAATAGACACAATGCATGAAGGCACTGGAGCACACAACAAAAACAGAGCAGTAAAGAACATAAGTGCAGGGGGATTGACAAATTAAGCTGGGAAAGCAAACACTGCTGAGAAAAATTCCACACAAGTGCTGAAGATGCTGAGTTACAAGAAGTCATTTCAGCAAACTGCTTAAGACCCAGTGGGGGAAGGCATGAATTTGAGAAGCTGGAACTGCAGTCTGGAGGCTCACACATACAACGAGACATGTTTGAATCCAGCTGCTTGCATCCTCAATCCTACATTAACATTAAAAATTCTACCTCAGAACAAAACACATCATTCAACTACATCACTGCAGCAACAGATTCCACAGAGTTTGCACAGCTTTACTGGAGAATAAGACCAGCTCTCTGTATCTCATTTGTTACCCTTGTATAAGCTGTATGATAATAAGAGTGATTCAGCAAAACAGAAACACGCAGCTCTTTCCCACCTGTGACTGCATTTCAGGCTGCTCATTTTCTGGCTGAACTGTGGATGAGTCCATTGCAATTGCTTCATCCTCACAGCTTGCCATCTCACCTTCCTCCCCAAGAACTTCTTGCAATTCTGCCTAAAAGAAAGTAGAAGAATGGCTGTCAAAAATGCTGCTTAGCACTTCTTCCCCAAGCCCTGCCAACCAGCTCACTCATTTAAATCTTAAAGAAATTACACTGGATATATTGTCTCAGGCTAAGGAATACCCAGAACTGTAACAAAACGGTCACAGACATCACTTTAAAAAAATGCCTGACAGCAAGATGCTGGCCTTACTTCACCAAGTGACACAAACGGGATTCACACTTCCTTCTACTCCTCAAAAATTCCCAAACATACAAATGCTACAACATTACAGATCTCACCTAAGTATTCTATCCATCATTCCACCTGGGGAAGAGAAGGCTGAGAGGGGATCTAACCAGTGTCTATAAGTACCTCAAGAGAGGCAGTGAGGAGGATGGTGCTGGCCTCTTTTCAGTGGTGGCCACCAACAGAACTAGAGGAAACTGCCAGAAACTAAAGCATCTAAAGTTCCACAGGAACGTAAGGAGAAATTTCTTGACAGTGAGGGTGACGGAGCATGAAACAGGCTGCCCAGAGAGGTTGTGGAGTCTCCTTCTCTGGAGATCTTCAAAACCCACTTGGATGCAGCCCTGTGCCACGTGCTCTAGGTGACCCTGCGTGTGCAGGGGGGTTGGACTAGGTGATCTCTAGAGGTCCCTTCCAACCTTAAGCTTTCTATGATTCTACAGTTTTATAATCCCACATAAGGCCTTGAACACTTTTGCTAAAAGGGATTCCTGAAAAAAATCAAACCAAAGAAACTCTAAAATTTTTTGCTGACAAAATCATACATACCAACAGGTCTGTATCTTTCTCCAAGTCATCATCCTCTGTTTCTTCATCATCTTCATTCAGGTCCTTCATACACTCTGCTGCCATCTTTTCAATATGATCCATGGGCAGAGGAGCTGCAAAAGGCAACCAGAAGGAGCCATAAACCCTAACAGGTATGTGGCCACCAGATGCAAATTCTTAAGGAGATGCTCCTGTTTGGGCACAGGCAGTGACTTCTTGCTTACTTCCTCTTTACCTAATAAAGGCTCTGTTCCTAAAGAAGAAGGCAAGGCCTGGAAAGAGAGTCCCAGAAATATCTGGTTCAAGTCCCACAGAAAATGAGACAGTGGCTCCCACTTGCTCCCCACACTGTCCTCTCTCCTATTTCCAACTGAGGTTTCACCTCCTCTCATTTTAATGCCTTTATTTTTCCCTGTACAGCTCTCTGTTTTGATTTACCCAAACAGTTATATTTTCACCATTCTCTCTTTCCTACAGTCCATCCCATTTGTTTCCTTCAGCAAATGTTTGTTCTCCCTCTAAATTAACTCTATAACACTGTTTGAAGTAGGCTGTATCAGCACTGCATGAGATGAGTACAAGTCCTAAAAAGCAAGGAATAAAACTGAATCCTGGATTTATGTGCAACAGATTTTATGATTGAGATGAAACTTAATTCCAGAAAATGAATGTTTTTTCCGCACAAAATTAATGACTGACACCAAATCTGTAATTTTTTTTTTGCTAGTACACTTTGCCTGCAGATTGTATCAGCTGAGTCCTCCAAGAAACAGTCAAAATAGACACTGGGAAAATGTGGTAGAAGTGTGAATACACCATACCAAAATCTCTGACAGAATGCAAGTTCTCAACTCTTTCTGTACTGCTCTTAACTAAGGGCACAGGTAGGAACAGCTTCTCTACTCTGTCCCGTGTTCAGGTGACATCTGCAACCACAGCAGGCAAAAGTACATTAAGACTTTTTTTTTGAGCAAGTGTAATGTTAAATTCATCCAGATTTCTGTGTGAAGGATTATTATTTGAATAATGTATATCTGGAGATGTATAATGTATAAAGGGAGATCTACGTAACAGAAAAATCAACTCTGTTAAGAAATGCTCACATGCCTATTACTAGAGCAGATCCAGAGAATATACTAAAGACAGAATGCTGTCTGCCAGGAAGGAGAAAGAATTTAAAATGCGATCCTGGGAAATTTGATATTGCCAGATATCTGTTGGTATGAGCAAAGGATTTCACCAAACACAAAAGGAAAACCACCACTCCAATAATGGAGGCTCAGCTGATCTTCAAAGTAATTCTTCCAACCTGTAAGAAAGGGCAAAGATGTGACCAGGTAAGTTCAGAGCACTGCTTCTGTACGGGAGGTTCTGTTCACTAATAGCCACTGTGAGAAAGACAACTTTTCTCAAAAGATAGATTTCTTCTGCCAGCTGCCTAAAACTGCAACAGTCTATAACCAAAAACAAAGCAAAACTGTAAAGAAAGGGGGAAATGTAAAATTCCCATGTTTCACTTTGAAGATATTAGGTGAATCATAGGTAAGCGAGGGTACATTCATGGATAGAGGGGAAAGACTGCGGAAGTGAATATCAGGAGAAACTAATGCAGCTGGACGTAATAGTCAAGGCAGGCAAGAAGATAAGGAAAACGCATCTAATAATTTAGCTCAGAAATTGGATGACAGGGAGAAATAACTTCTGTTCACTAATACAAGGAACCTGACCAGCACTAATAAGTACCATGACTGACCATCAGGAATGGTGAAACACAACGCTGCTCTGAAAACACAGATGGTAAAGAAAGATATTGGGGTAGGTTTGCACAGTAAGGACATTTAAGACTGAGGAAAAAAGACAAGTTAATAACAGATGAAACAACTAGAACAGGATAAAAGTCCTAGAAGATACCTCAAGCTCCCAGACTGATTTAAGATATAGATACATATCTGTACTTATCTGTATCTATGATATTATTCAGCAAAATAATCTAATAACAGAAACTTTTATGGGAAGCTTCAATTCACCAAAGACAAAAACCAGAGAAAAAAAATGGCCACACTTGGATGTTGTTTCCAAAGCATATTTCTCAGCAAATAAATCACTGAAACAAGAGATGCGTGCTCATATTAGTCCTGGTAAGCAGTGACCATAATACAGAGGGATAAAAAAAATGCTAAGAAATAGAGGAAAATAGATCTTAAAAAAATGAAAACAAATGTTGAAGTGTTCTAGGCTATGAAGGAGTAAGTGGTCCTGCTAGTCAGGAAGACTTAAGATAAAACCCACAAATAATAGAACATTCTGTCTGCATTTTCAATTGGATTAATGGGAGATTATACAAACAATTCTGTGAAAGTGCAAGTTACCCCATCCAAAAGTACCAACCACCTTAATCTTAGCATGTTTAGGATGAAAAGGTAACAGATATTTTTATCTCAGAATATTAAGTGGCAAAAATGATTTCTAAGTCAATTCAGAGCTACAATATGACTAGGAAAAATATCAGTACCTACATTCAAGAGAAGATGAAGAAAAACTATTAAGGCAACTTCAGGTTTGCCACCGTATGTGATTTCAGAACAGTTCTTGAAAGAGAGAGAACACACAAAGATTGAGGAGGAAAAGGATATTACACAACATCTATCTACAAAAATACTTCAGAACAAAATACAAAAACTGCTATAAATCAGAACTCATCATCTGAAAATTAGGAAAATACCTGACTCTGCTAGCCAGGCTCACTGAAAAAAAAAATCTAGGAAAAAAAAATAAGCAACCCTTGCACATATCAGTCAATATCATTTCAATATAAAGTATTAACACCACTGCACAAGGCCTTGGGGAAACTTCATCTGGAACAGTTCTGATTCTTGATGGGTATTCTTAAGAAGAAAAATTTAAACAATGTGTATACCCATCAATTAGAACAAAGATCAAAAGAGTTACTGTAACCATAAATGCCCAGCTCAAAGAGCTCCCAATCTAACTACAGCAACCAGCTAAATCACTGGAATTTTGTACAAGGCCTGCGCTGCTTCTGGGACTTCAACAGCTCATCCACTTTCTCAATCTACAACAAAAGTACAAGAGTGTCCTATATCTCTCCTCCTCCCTGGCTAAAGATATGTATGCTTTGAAGACAGTAACACGTGTTCACATCAAGTCTAGAGACATACTGAACAAAACAGGCTATAAATTTACCTATGAGTCATTAACAGGACAAGAAAGGAGGAACAGCAAAACAAAACAAAACAAAACAAAACAAAAAACCCAACAAAACAGGAAGACAAGAGATTCTTTCCACCTGGAGGAACCACTTCCTTAACACATCAAGCACTACTTCAAGTCACACTTGTGATACAAAGATAAGTTGCTCTGTATCAAGACCACAAATTCATCCTCACGGAATGTCTTCTTCAATCCAGAGGAAGCAGCAGGCACAAAGATCTGTGGCACCGACCAGGAAGAGCGCTGATTCTCCTGCCTCTGTCAACGTACTTCTGCATTTTCTGCATCACCACCTCATTCTCCAAGCAAATTTCCCTTTCCTTGCATGTCTTTCTAGGCAAATTCATCCTGTAATTTCTCCTGAAGTTTCTGGCCTTTGCCCTGAAATCTCCACCTAACTCTTCCTTCCTGATTTCTCATCCCCACTGCACGCCGTGCCTAGCCACGGCTTCTTCTACCTGTCCTCTCCCCTTTCCCAACACAATTCCAAGGATGTGGTTATTTGTGTGCATGCACACAAGCCCTGCCTGTCCATGGAAGCAGTACACTTCCCTATGCAGACGTGACTGACACAATTCAGATTTTAAGGTACAGCTTTACCGCTGATTTGAAGAGATCTAAAATGCATTCCACCCTTCCGCTGCATTTGCTGAACCTGCTTGAAATTAGCCCAGGAACAATTATTTTTTCCATTCATATGATCTAATTTATCACATCACTGTGTGATCACTAGCATTGACAGAAGAGTGGTAAAAACACATTATAAGGATCATTTGCTTCAGCAGCAGCCTAACAACTTAACCTCTACCCACACTTGTTGTTACAAATAAAGAAGAACGTTAGTGCTTAGGTACTACATCACACACACTGCTTGTATATTTGACCCATGGCAAAAATCTGCAAGTAGGAGAGCTGACCACATCCAAAGGCAAACTGACCTTAGGATCTGAATGTCCCTTGGGAACAGGAGCTTCACTTACGTATATTCCCCCTAGCAAGGGAAAAGACAAGCAGGCTTCCACAAGGGTGGGTTCAGCTCTAATCCAGTACAACAAGTTGTGGCTACAATTCTCAATACATGTGGCAAACCAACTGCCATGTCGCAGTCACAGAGTTCTCTGCACTCAGGATCCTGCAGCAGCAATGTAGCTTTTCCTGCTGGCATTCTAGAGACCTAGGAGTCAGTAACTGCACCCTGTGCTCACCCCAGACCTGAGTGCCACTGCATACTGTGCTGGGTCCCTTTTCTGTTTCTTTCTGGATCTGTTTCTCTCCTGCATTTGCTGCACTCTTCTCCTTCCAGGCACTGCGCTGCAGCCTGTCCCTGCCATGTCCCCTCAAAACACTGCTGCAGCAGATGTCATCACCCTGCTGTACCTTCCTGCACCCCCTGCAAGCTTCTGGTCTAACTATTTCTAAGTCTACTGGGAGGGAAAAACAGTTTTACATTATACTAGAAAAACAGATGTATTAACCCTATTTCAAACCTTCAGAGAGCAGAGTAAATATTAACTTTCTGCTCATTCTCTCTGAAGTTTCATTTCCCTCTTATGCACAGAAAGACTGAAAAACACATTAAGTGACACAAAAAGGCCAACGGAAGTCCATATTTGAGAAGTAACAACAATTCAAAAGCTCCTGACAACCAGATTCATCCTCTGGGAGAAAACTGCTACTGCAGGTTTTCATCAAGAATAATCTATGCCCAAAGGCAGAATTTCTGCTATTACCACAATGAAAAATTCTGATCCTCTGAGAATGAAGACTCAGCGCAGCTACAGTTGCTTTGTGCCACTGAAAGTAAGTGCCTGTAGATCTGGTAATACAAACACCTTCGCTGTTCCCATACATGGGTTCAGACTACTCTTCTCAGAACAGACTGATCCATAAATCCTGAAAAAAGAGTATTATTTTAAACTATTAAAAAATAAAATGGCTATGAATGACTACACAGGAAAACATAACTGCAGCAACCAATTACAGTGAGTTAAGAACATCCAAAACTGCAGAAATATACATCACTAAAAATCTGCAGCTTATTATTATTAAAGGAGTTACTACTGTCTTGAAATCTGGTGAGTGGAAATGGTTTGGAATTTCATACTACACCTCTCACCAATCACAACACCAAATACTCTGATTTTCTGCATAATACAAGCCACAGACCTTCTTCCAGTAACTATATCAAGTCCACAATTTCCCCTTTAAAGGGATATTCCAGTTTGGTTACAGAATTGAAATAACAACAACAAAAAAAAAAACTATCACCAATTCAGTAAATTAATTCTTCAAACAAATCCTCCAAAAATAAAGAAAAAAAAACCTACCAAACAACCAACCCCAAACACACATTTTTCACTCTACAGTGATCTAGCTCCTACTTCAGCTTGTTACAACTTCATACTTCATTAAAAAGCCATCAGATATTTTCTTCCTATTTATGTTTACAAAAGCACAGATAAATAACTCTTTACATTTTTGTGCAGTAAAAACTTGAACTTTCAAAGTAAAGTAAACATATATATTGCAATTTCATCCTCTATTGGTCATGAAAAACTTTTTAGCAAGTTCAATGATTTATTAATAGGTATCTTCCAACAAATTATTCAGGTCTTCAATGAGTAAAACTCATAGACTTTAACTTACTTTTCCCTTTTGTTTTTGTCTTCCCTTCTGTCGCCTTCACTCCAGTGATAGCTGCCAGCTCCGCTTCTAGGTCCCCATCATCGCCACCTTCCTCTGCACCCAGCAGCATCTCCTCAGGATTAAAATCTACAAACAGCCCCAGCTGGAACCAAGGGAAAAACACTGTGGTGAGAACCGAGGCGACACTCAAAAATATCACACTAATGCATCACCCACAAATGGGTTATTTTAAAACGGCCCTTTGTAGATTCTGTAGATTCAAATTATCATGCCACTTCTATTACCAAAGCAATGTAGATAAGGCATCCATAAATGAAATGATGTATATGAATAACTTTGCTAGGAAGCAATTAATACTCTAAGACTGTATGCAATCAACCCAATCTCTTCAAATCTAATCTACTTAATAATTTGAAGTAAAAGGTGAAATAAAATGATGACTACTATATTTGCCTCAACAAGCATGGTTTTTTAGAAAAGTTCAAGGCTGTTGCTAAAGTAAAAGCTGAAAAATCAGATGATCGACATTCATACGATAAAGATTTGATATCGCAAACAGTTCACCCTCACCTCCTGGAAAAAGTCAAATTTATGTATACAGATGTGTTTTGTACTTCTCACTACTTCGGCTTGCCATAAACACAAGGAAAAGTACTGCACGCATAGAAACGTGGCATTACAAACCCAGCAACGCCTGTAGTAGTCACCTGTTTGGAAGAGATCATCCCTACAGCTAAATGACAACATCTCTGGGGAAAAATACTAATTACACTAATCAGAGTATGAAAAAAAAATAGTGGCGGTTATCACTCTACTGTTGCAAAACATGCTAAATGACATAGAGATCAGAGAAATCTCTCGGGTCCTTATCTAAAAGACTGTCTTAAATGCCACTTTGCCACTATTTTTCCAGCACTAGTTAAGATATTAACTTCGCTAAGAAAATGGTATACTTTATTCTGAATCTTTTTATAAATATGAATTAACTGAATCCCATTCATCCTACGAATTAAGTAGAGAAGCTTTCCTCACACTTTTTGAAAGCACAAATCCCTTCTGACTTACTGGTCTTCACATGGCCAAGAAGGCAGCAGATTAGCTCCTTTGAGTCAGAGAAATAAAAATTAGTTATTACTGTAACAAGCATTAACATCACCCTTCTAGTAGGGTCTGAACTGTCTGTTTGCTAGTCCTGATCCTGCCCCTGACACAGTGAAAGGCTCTGGACATATCAGTTAGCTGCACTGGGCCTCCTTCCTCCTCCATCCTCTGTTACACAAAACACATTTGCAGACTTGGGCAGAATGGAAAGGAGGTCAGGACAAGATTTAACTGGAAAATATTTATAATTGTGATCTACAGATGCAAAATTCTATGGAATATGAACCATTTACAAGTGTACAAACTGAATCAGGAGAATGTGTGATCTATCCATTGCTACACCACAGGTGACACACAAAGTCAAGAACAGAATCCAGCACTTCCAGCTCTAAGTCTCTCAGTCTGTTTGATAAGACATGTTTCCAATGAAATTAATCAAATGCTTAAAAGAATAGGAAAAAAAGTGTTATATTTTGCAGTTGATATACCACAGATCTCAATCCAGCCCAGAACAGGATTGCCATTTTGCTAGACAGTATTTCTATCCTTGATGATTCCAGGTGACTTCCTGGACCTGCATCCTGCTCAAGGATGCTTCTCTCCTCCTCAATCCAGAACTCCTGCTCACAGAGTACTATGAATAAAGACATGTATAATCTCAGTACAAAGGAATAAGTCATATGGGCAGAGCTTTACCTGTTTAGTACAAGAAAAATGACCATACGGAAAACTGGGAAAATTGAAAATTAGCTGCTTCTCATCTAGCACTCACAGACTTGTTTGCCTGAGTTTGCCACTACTTATTCTGATCTTCTTAAGTTATTTTTATCATTTTGTAAGGCACAAAGAAAACCCCAATATAGTTTTTAAAGCTATTATTAATCTCAATATAGCCAAGATATAAAACAAACTACTACTGGCGTTGAGTCAGGTGGGCTCGTGGTGTTATAACACAGCGGCTTCCTTGCAGGACCTCCAGTGCTGCATGCAGAGAGGAATACACGAAAGAGGTAAACAAACCCGCAATTTGAAGCTGGAAGTTTCCAGAATGCTGCAAGCTCCCCCGAACGCGAGGGGAAGCCCCAGCAAAGCAGGGCGGGAGGCGGCGTCCTTACCTGCTTTGCGACCGCGGCTCCCCGGCCCTTGGCCTGCGG